>CM023481.1:220923163-221383225 GCA_013339685.2 Hyalomma asiaticum
TCGATGTCGACGAAATTGCAGCGCCAATGTTTCCGGGGAGCTAGTGCTTAAAGGTAATCTCGAGCAGGTTGAGCTAACTCGAGACGATGTCGCGATGCCTACGTTGCACACAGTAAGCCCGCGTCTCGACGAAATGGCTAAGATTAGGTGGCCAGCCGCTACAAAGCCACGCTAACAACTTCTAGAAGTGATACGCGATGACCGGCTTCTATGCCATGTCAGGCAAGCGACTAGAACCCTGTGCCCATCAATACTCCGAGCTTAAATACGCTCTTGTTTCCCCTGATTCGCTGTCTGCGAAATCAGGGAGTGTTTATAGACAATTACTCAAGCATTGCGTATATATCTCTCGCAATTAGTGCACGGGAGAGAGCGATGGCCAAACACTCTCTCGTGGTTGCCGAGTCGGCATCTTCATCTCGCCTGACTGACAGGCCGTAAGTGCCCGATACGCGGGGCTCCCCGCTTTGCCGGCCATAACAAAACCGTCTGCGCTATGCATTAGTCGTCTATCTCGGCGCCGAGGGGCTGCCGACAACACAAAAGCGTACGGTCCGTGTGCCCCACCTGTGCGCACCTGCAATGCGGCACCAAAGCAACGCTTCTGAGGTGTTCCAAGAATCGGGGACGCCCGTGAGAAAGCATCGAGTCGGTGGTTCCCAGCTCGGAAAGCGATCTCCTCCTGCATTTCTTCGGAAGGAGTCGAATAGCTTCGGACGTCTCCTGTGCGTGAATACCGCGAATGTCCAATTACTCCGCCCAAAGACAATGTCACTCCGTGACGTACATGCACTTTTTTAAAAAAAAGAAAAAAGTTGGGCATTCTTCGTCGGTCGGCACATGTCCCTTGCGCTCTTTCTTTTTGTCTGTTTTTCGTACACGCCCGGTATAAAAAACGTATTATCAGACGTCACGGAATAAACGAGTCAAAGGTTAACACCCATCCTGCAATATTTTCCTGCTTGTCTTCCTTTTTTTTTCTTCTTTTTTTTCAGCCTGAGTAGCGCTAAAAGCGAGGCATGATCATACCTCACTAACTTGCCAAATCTTTGGCCCTTCGTCATTTTGCAAGTTGCAGACGCATAGATGGGGTTCATCTCTATTAGAAAAAGGATACCGCATCGACCATGTACTCCGCGAGCCTGATCTGTTAGTGCATGTATCATCCTATTCACGGTATAAACAGGCAGCACCGTAGCTGCATTGCTCAGAAGCTGTGTTCCTTGATATATTGCATGGCCTCCTTGTTCAACTTCCGTTCAGAGCAGATATGAAAATTGAAAACTGGGTTAGATTTCTTTATGCTGTTGGTCGGTGTTACTGGCTAATGTGTTCCTGCGATTCGGTTGTTAAATACTTTCTTTACGAGCTCGGGGTAACAGGCAGGGTGAAATGTCTTTTTGTTTTTATTTGCACGGTCCAAAGCAACTGTGTTCTTCAATTAAAAAGTAGCAAAATATTTTTTCAGAACTGTGAGGCAAGAAAACGAAGCTTCTCCGATGTTATTAACTTCCTGCCTTTGGGAATATTCAAGGTATAAGGTTGGGAAGGATAGAATGGGCGAGGATCGACAAGGAATATCCATGTATCTCTGCTATCTCTGATTATGTCATATACATTGTGCTCTTGAGAAACTCAGCAGCTCGAAACACCTGCAAAGTGCAATCGTAGATTTGGGTATCGATATGCAGAAACAAGGTAATTTTTAGTAGCCAGGTGGGGGAACAAGAATAGTTCTCATACAGGCTCTTAAATTCACACATCACCAAGTTTATGCAGACAAGGTAGTCGATGGATGCGCACGTCACGAAAAGCGGGAACATATGAAGAGCGAGCAGGACAGCAAGGCAGCGAGGTTACCAGCTTGCGGCTTTTTTGGAAAACTAGACCGGAAGAGAGGTAAGAGAAAAAGAAAAGATAGGAGGAAAAAAATTATAAGGCAGATAAAGGTATATGAAAGACCGGGACATTAAACATTCTGAATGTCCAGTTGGATACCCTGTATCCGGGAAGGGGACATGAAAGAAGGAAAAGAGAGAAGAATCTATGAACACATTTCAAAGACATTGTGTCCATGCCATTGTCCAACTAATGCACAGAAACCTTGTTATGGCGCAGTCACGAGGTGTCGCCCAGTTCAGTTTCTCTCAGAAACCGCAGGAACAGACTCGTGCGACTCCCATTGACACCTTTGTAAGGTGGTGCCCGAGAATAGCGCATTCTTTCAGTTGGCGGTTGCCCAGCTGGCCTAGTGCGGATGAGAAGGCCGCTTTCTATGAGTTAAAACAGATACGCTCGATGAAAAGGTGTGCGATTGTTTCCCTGCGTCCACAACGTTTACATGAAAGGCTGTTAGTTATTCTAATAGCAAAGGAATAAGGACTTGAGAAGTCTACACGAAGCCCTAGACGGACAACAAGGGCATACTTACGTCGTAAGAGGCGTCACGCAAAATAGGGTCCAAGGGATGGAGACGTATGCTTGTAAACATGGGGAAGTTCCACTCGTCCAGCGTTGCATAACGTGCCAGCCTGCTAAGTTCTTATGCTGCGTCTGATCTTGAAAGGGGGAACGGTGACACAGCTCACGCCGGTGTGGGCAGGTAGAGCAGTTGCGTTCGCTTGATCACTTTCTTGAATGCCGCAATGACTTGTTAACCTACGAAATCATTTAGTGTGTTCCTTTCCCGTTGCTTAATGTTGAACTTCCCTAATCTCTGCAAAGAGCTGCTCCTGTGAGCAGTGCCGTAGAGCGAAGAGTAAACATTGCAACTTGAAGGGCTGCTTTGCAGTCGCAGTGCATAGGCCATGGGTTAGGTGGTCCTCTCAGAATAAACTGAAGAGCTTCACGGAGGGCTATGCGTTCAGCAGCTGGGGTAGACCTTGCGGGAAATATTCTTAGTTGATTTGTGGCGTATCATATTCCAAAATTTACCGCGGCATTTAAGCCTTTAGTCAAAGCACAAGCGACGCGCGCACACGCGTGACGGCGTTTTTTATGCCATCAGCTGTCTTTACAGAATAGCGTTTATTAAGATGCATAGAAAGAAAGTAAGGTTAACGAAAGGTAGTTATATTTAATCGACTAGCGCGAAAATTAACATCTCAGCAAATAAAACAAATGATGGGGTTTCGCACGACAAATTCATGGCATGATTATGATGTCAGCCTTATTGAGAGGTGGGAGGAAGGGGAAGAGGGGGGGGGGGGGTCACCTTTAACTGCCAAGGTGTCTTCAACGTGTATCTAAATCTATAAGTACATGCCCGTTTTCGCATTTCACGCCAGTTACAATGCGGCCACCGTGGCGGGAAACAGAGCTCGCTCAGCCGTACATAGCAGTCCAGCACCGTAGCTGCTAAGCCGCCTTGATGGGTGCAAGTGCGCTAGATAGAAGAGCACAAACTACAGAAAGAATTCAGTGACAGTAGCCAGTTTTCTCATGATATCTCATGCATACTCGTACAGTCTGCGCGGAGCTACATCAGGAGACCCGACCTAGAACTTTCCTTTTCATAGATAGTGGTCGATCGACCAATCCTGATATCACCAAGTGCTTCACTTCCAGTAACTAAATATGGGTTCGAACGGGATCGGCAAACACTCTTAGATTATGAGAGGTAGATGCACGTGACGTTGAGAAACATGAAAGTCATTGAAGTGTATTACGGAGGAATTAATGTTGCTAATTTTCTTAAGTTGAGGTTAAGAGGAACGCTGTACAGGCTTCGTTATACTTCGAGCACATGGTCGGTAGTCCATTCGAGTTTCGTTGTGCTCAAACTGCATTTTGAGTCATCAGCTAATTAGGTGAGTGCGAGGAAGATTTGTATTCATGAATATGAAATAAGTCGTCGCAGCGCAGTAGGCATGGGAAGAAGACAAAAAATGAAAAAGGGGCAGGCTGACCTGATACATTTAGGGTCTGTTACCTTATTCTGGGGTTAAGTGTTGAAAGGAAAGAGAGGGACGTGCTGTCACTGCTGAATCCCTGCGGCTGCACGTCGCGCTCACAGTCTAACACAGAACCAGCCGGTTAGTTTAAAAAAGGAGTAGCCCCGTAGCTTCGCAAGCCTATACGACACGTGTGTCATTGTGCGAGTATGATTCGAACTGAGAATGGAGGAATGATTGGAAAGTGCTGGGAGGAAGGGGGTCTTTTACCAGCAAGGGGTGGGTGGTGCCCCTAGTTCAGGATACGACTGGCCTGAGCGGCTCACCATGCTTGGCCGAGGAAGGCTAGTTGCACGAGCCAAACCAGTGGGAGCCAAGTCCACTATTTTCTTCAGTAAACGTTGCAGACTAGTTATGGTGTATTTATTTTTGTTGTCCTAGTCTGGTAATGCCATGTGATGTGAAAGGTAGTTGGCCGGCCTCCGCACCACAGAACGCGATTGCTGTACAGAGTGGGTCGATTGCGTGCTTCAGATGAAGGTGTAGCTGTAGTCCATAATCGGCGCCGGTTGTAAGAATCTTACCCAGACAGATCAGAGCGCAGTGGACTGTACACTTTCGTCGCTCGCGCCGTTGTTGCTTAATGAGGTCTCACGGTAAAATAAATAAGCATGGAGAGTCCACTGAAGTCTATCAGAGCATTGTTAAGCGGGAAAACGGATTTTCTGCTCTAAATTTCTACCCCTCCCCCCCCCCCTCCCCCCCTTCCTCCGTATATATTGACTTGCGGAAAAAGCATACATTTGGCTTTAGGTGTGTGCAACATGAACTAAGAACGTTATTCGAGTACATTTTACATGTATTTGGAATGAAGATGTAGCTCTTATATTTTGTCCTTTCACGAGAGATGCCCCAGTAAAACTGTTACTGTACGAGAATTCGCTTTCACCACGAATTATGAAAGCTTGACGTGACATTCCTAAACGGCTTTGAAAACCGCGTCGGCTTCACTCATGCAAAGAAGTAATCCTTTTTCGTGCATTGGAAGCTGTCAGTACACTAGTACAGACTTTTTATTTAGGCCTTGTCAGCGGATAAGACATTGTGAACACTGTGCGTTGGTTTGACAGGCATTTCATTTAGGGCAAACTACGAGGCAATAGCTAGATATTATGTCCGAACTACGCA
The DNA here is from genome assembly GCA_013339685.2 of Hyalomma asiaticum. Lineage (NCBI taxonomy): Eukaryota > Metazoa > Arthropoda > Arachnida > Ixodida > Ixodidae > Hyalomma > Hyalomma asiaticum. The sequence continues at coordinate 220,928,245 of CM023481.1, forward strand.
GATTTTCGCATATTAAAAAAAATGCTGTTGCTTTGCTGCTGTAGTCTGCAGCTTCGTACGAGAAAAAAAATGGGGCAGGAGGAAAAGGCATCGAAGTACAAAAGAGACAATGCGATTGCAACTGACGGCAAACGGGATTTACTAGAAGTCTATCATATAGTGGACATCTTTGTCCATTGACGGTGCGCCAACAGGCTGTCACTGTAAGCCACCAGAGTTGCTGCTACACAAAAGACTTATGGCGTCGTCACTGCACGCGGGAACCATCGCGTGCACTTTTTCAGGCACACAAGGACTCTAACATCACTGCAGAACATTTCACAGATCCCCCTCCGTCCTCGCATATTTATTTATTTATTTATTTATTTATTTATTTATTTATTTATTTATTTATTTATTTTACCCCTCAGGGCCAGAGGCATTACAGACAGGGGTTAGAACAAAATACATAGTTACATAAAAATAAACCAAATACAGTGAATAATTATAACAATAAAGTAAAACAGGCTTTTATTTAAACGACGTGAGATAGTGCTTCGCGAAAACGTTGATTGTCGCTGATTGATGTGATTTCGGCGGGAAGGTGGTTCCACTCAATCGCGATGCGCGGTAAAAATGATTCCGAGAATGTTTTCGTTCTTGAGAATGGAACACCTATTTTGTGACGATAATCAGTGCGGTGGGACACGCATTGAGTTCGAAGAATGAAAGAACCGTGGAGAGATTAATGATAATATATCCTATGAAAGAAGTTCAAGCGGGCGATTTTGCGGCGGGTCTACGTATATTACTCATCTTATATTACGCCGTTAATCACGCCCCGCACAATACTGTCTAAATAGTGCTGTACATACGAGACGAGGTGTGACTCTACGCTCTTGTAGTTGCGACTCGACACTGCATTCTGTTCTTGCAATCTTTTTTTCTTCAGCCGAGCTGCGCCCTCGCTGAATCGAGTTCGCGGTCGCTATGGCGTATACACTCTAATGATTATACTGTGTACAAAGTGCGCACGTAGGAAACTGGTCAGCCATCAGCGCGTGTTTGTTCCTTCGATTGCTGGCAGGCTCGCACGATTGCATCTCAGTATTTACGCTCGTCGCCGAAATATCGACCGGTCGCGTCAACTGAACCTGGCTGCAAAGCACTGTTTATGGCTCAAAATAAACGCGTCTCCTGTAACGCCTAATGTTTCTAGCATCCGCTTTCACCGCTTTCTTGTTTTCCTGCGACACACTCGGAAAGAAGTTGTCGTCGAGTTGAGAGCTACGTGAGAGGTAGACCGTAATTAAATAGTGTCTGCATGGCCTGCTGTATTTTCACCTGCTGCAGTACGCAGCCTACAGCAGCCACTGCTCATTCCATGAAGAAATGCGAACTCATCGAAACCTATTATTTGCCTCACCTGCGCAAAGGATTAGAAGTTTGCATGAATAATCGATGTCCCATGAAAAAGCGAGACTAATAAATGCGCCTAGCATACCAACCGAACAATGGGAACAAAAAATAAAAGTTTTCTCAATAAGCATGTTCTTATTAAGCTTTTTGAAATTCATTATGCACTCAGAACGGTTCAGGCTTATGGATGATACGAATGTCTGTAGCCGTGGTCCGATGGCATGTGAGTATGCGTTTGTCCAATTTCTGTTTTCTCCGCCGTGAAATAAACAGGATTGGAAAAGGAGCGACTTTATGCCTGAATTTCATAATCGCATCACTATTGGGAATATTTCGATTAATGGAATCAAGATGTCCTACATCCGCGGAACAACTCAGCTAGTCGTAAGTAGTTAGCTCTCTGCCTTTTAACGCGAGCTCGTTTCGTAGAAATTCCGGTATCTGCGTCGTTGGTTATGAGCACAAAATCAGCGTTGTCCGTGAGCGAAAATTCGAGGAAGACGCAATTAAAGATATAAGAAAAATCATTCGGCGATCGATCAAATTGCACAAAAGCATACGGAATGGTAACAAAACATATATATTGCTATGATAGCGATTACCACACATTAGAAGCGCAATTCACGTTAAACAAGCACCGTCATTACAATTGCGCCGCCGTAACCTATAGTGGTAGCGTGCTTCCATGGCACCTCGAGGGCCCGTGTTCGATACCCACCTACCGCTTGGTAAGTTGCATGTGTGCCTGTATGCTTCTTATGTGTGCCTGTATGCTTCTTATGTGTGCATTTCAATCGCAAGCAAGGACAGTGTTTGTTTCTTGTTTTAAGAACGGAGCTCTCTTGGCCGGCCGTCCGGTGTCAACCGAAAAGAGAAAAATGTGGGCCGACGCTGGAATCAGAGCACCGTGTGGGGTACAGAATGCTTCAGACGCCGCTCGAAGTTGCGTGTTCGATCCCCGCAGGCACGGCCGATCACTATGCGTATGAAGTACACGTGGCTTCATTATCATTAATCGTGGTGTACATGACGACTATAAAGGTGAAAACAAGGGGACACCAACCAAATTATAATCATCAAAAGTAAAATTTACTCCTAAAGGTGAAAAAAACCCGACGTTTCGGGTCCCACTCGGACCCTTCTTCAGGGGTGACTGGAGGGCACCAGACAGCAGCAGTGCTTATAAGGCCCTCCAGTCACCCCTGAAGAAGGGTCCGAGTGGGACCCGAAACGTCGGGTTTTTTCATCTTTAGGAGTAAATTTTACTTTTGATGATTATAATTTGGTTGGTGTTCCCTTGTTTTCACCTTTAATTTCGTCCCAAGCAGACAGATCTCTGTCAAATGTTCACCTTTAAATCATGACGAATATATCACGTTAGTGATGTGAAAATGAGTCATTAATGTTCGTCATACGTTTATACTCTTTATCCCAAATATTGGTTTGGTCGAGGCGGCTGGCTGGCTGGCTGGCTGGCTAGATAGATAGATAGATAGATAGATAGATAGATAGATAGATAGATAGATAGATAGATAGATAGATAGATAGATAGATAGATAGATAGATAGATAGATAGATAAGGTTTGCAAAGAAATGTTCGCATTTAAAAACTCCCTAGCCTGCGCAGAGTATGCAGAACGGTGAATCGTAAACTTGATTTTGCTGCGGGCTCTCTGATACCTCTCATTCAGCCTTATTCTAATCCTGCATCTCCTGCACCCCCTCTTCTTCCTCTCCGATTGTCTGGCTTTTCTGCTTCCTTTTCTCCGTATTCTTCGTCGTCTTATTAGTCGAGTTTTTCGCCGTCGTCCTCTTCCACTTCACTTTTGCGCCGTCTGCTTTTCTTCTTCGTGGTCGTCTTATTCTTCCTCTTCTTCCAATTTTTCTTCGTTGTCGTCTTCTGCACTTTCTTGCTCTACTACTTCGTCATCGTCAGCCCCTTCCTCTTCTTTCTCTTCTTTTCCGAAGGTCGCGGCATCGAATCCCGGCCGCGGCGGCTGCATTTCGTCGGAGGCATTATGTTGAGGCACGTGTACGCTGCGATATCGGTGCACGTTTAGAAAACCACAGGCGGTTGGAATTTCCGGAGCTCTCCACTACACGGCGTCTCATAATCATATCTTGGCTTTGGGGCATAAAAGCCCAGGATTATTATTATTATTATTATTATTATTATTATTATTATTATTATTATTATTATTATTATTATTATTATTATTATTATTATTATTGTCGTTGTTGTTGTTGTTGTTGTTGATGTTGTTGTTTTAAAGCTAGGTTCAAATCCGCACAGTATTACATTTTACAGAGTATGCTAGATATTGCTGTGTGCTCTGACACTCTTAATTTATTCCTCCTTCACCGCCCTCCACCCCCTCTTCTTTTTCCATTGCCTGCTTTCCTGTTTCCTTTTCTTCTTTTACGTTGTATCCCGCTTATTAGTCGTCACCGCCGTCTTCCTTCTCTCCTTCTTCGTCGTCGTATTTTTTCTTATTTTAGCTGATCAAGCCACAGCCGGTGGCTAGCAAAGTATGACGTCCTGAAACATCGCTAGTGCAGATTATATTGAACAAGTCGATACCTCATTATGAAAGAAATGCAAGCACTTAATTCGGTAATGACAACGATAAAAGCAACAAAAGCATTCTGCTTTCATTTATAAAGTCTACGTCCTACGGTGTACGCCGCCTTCGTTTGACTTTGCGTCTCACCTTCACCGTCTCGCTCGTTTCCTGCTTTGGATACTCTCACTTGTACCTATGTAACTTTCGGCGAAGCTGAAATCGACAGTGCACCGAGTGCCGGTACGGGCGAAAGGGATAACACAACAGTATCGGCCACTTGGTAACGAAGTCAGGCAGTCAGATTCGTGGCGATGCCCTTAAGCGTTCATCATTCCATGACGCCGGCTTTCAGCCTATCGCATGTAGTGGCGGTTTGCATTGTGGTGAGCATTCGTTATCGCGCAGATGGCATTGGTACATACAAGGCCGGCACAATGCGTTCTTCCTTTTTTTGTGCACCTGACGATGCCCTTTGCTCGAGTAAGTGCGTGCGACAGTTCGAGAGGTTAGTGATCGAAACGCAGTTGTTGCCAGAAAAATACGTTTTCCTGCAGCGTCAGTTCTAAACAGAGCCAGGCCTGCGCGGAACCGCAGGACAGTGACAGCGTAAGCTGGAGGAGCGACCTTCTTAGAGGCCATTTTAAACGCTTGAGGAAACTATAGTGCAAGTAGAGGTGGTAGGTATCCCCTGCGCCATAACTCTTATCAATGCGCCAAGTAGGGAAGTACCCACTACACAATAATTACGGCGGTATTGTAACGTGCATATCTGCATAACTGCACATCTTAGAGAGTCTCTTGGCGTCGTTTTCCCAAGAACTAACCGAACTCTCGGCCCGGCGTCGACGGCGAGCTGCGGTTTGGGCTTCTCTCTGCACAGCTGTCTGTTGCGCCCGACGTTGCCTTGCTGCAGCCGCGCGCGTAGCTCTGCGTACTCGCTTCTTCAGCAGCGGTCCGCACCTTACGAGGAGGCGCCATCAGGTATATCGAAGAGTCAAGTCAGGTTGCTGTCGGCGCTGCGCACGTCGCCTGTTGTGTAACTCATGGCACGATACGACAAAACTGCTTCACGAGGCAGCGCTTCGTATAATGATGACGGAGATGTTCAAGAAGATAATGATGATGTTGATGATGCCTCTGTAATGGGTTGAGAGCTACAAACCATGCACCCCTGTCTTCTTTCAAATGATTCCTCGAACTCGTTATGCAATCCACTTTCTCCGACGTGTAGTGGCAAATTATTGTTCTGCCACGTAACATTACATTTGTTAATGCGATTCCTCGGCAGACGTTATACCTGCTTAGGTCTTTTAGGGGAGATTTTTAAAGCACAGGCGTGGCTCAGTGGTAGAACGCTCGACTGCCACGCAGAGGACGTGGTTTGAATCATCCTCGGTGCTGGTTATTTTTTCTACAATTTGCGCGACAACGGTTACGGACACCGGCGGCGGCGGCGGCGGACAAGTGCGGCGCAAAAACGGCCCTTGTTGTGATCTCATAACAGCTTACGCTGTAACAGAGGAATCTTAACCACTCGGTCTCCTCCATGGACAGACAGGACGTTGGCGAAGTCATAGCCACAAACACTGCTGTGTCTTACCACCATTTGGTGTATCATGTCAGGCACTGTATCCTAAGCACTGGAAGTTTTCCACTGCTTGTTACAGGAGTCGTCATTATGCAATGTGTGCGACTACCGATATGAATATAACGAAGGCGAAACGCCCAAATGTCCAATGTATCTCAGCTTTTGTGCCGCCCGATTGCACTCCACATACTCTCTCTACACATTAAACATCTTTAGTTTAGCGGGCCTAGCGTAATAGCGGGATGGAAATGGCCATGCGCAGTACAGTGAACGGCCGATACCGTTTAGCGTGCCCACGGTATTTCACAGATTTAACGTTACCGTGTTTGCGTCGTTATCGTCTATAGTTTGCGCAAAACATGACGGCTGTTTCGGACGCCCGCTTCGAACTGAATTTGGTGTTGCTTTGGCAGGATTCACTTCGTTCGCCGCCAATGACTGTGTAAAATGGCTTCGTTTGCCTTCAGATAGCTTCGACGACGTAGTATTAGGGATAACATAGCCGAGTTTTCGAGATCGCTTCCCATTTCGAACGTTGCTAGGCCTAGCGAGAAAACATCTGTTTACGTTTCTGCAACATGTCAGTTTATGCTCTTGTTCATACATATTTCTTTATCTTTATTCTCTAAAAGTTAGAATGCCGCTGCACACGAGAGTCTAAGTGAACATTTTTAAGTTTTATTTCTTTTCACTTTTTTTAACGCATGTATCCTACGCTAGATGGTGCCACAATCACAACTACCGGGCCGGAAACGCCATTCCGCTCAACTAAAGCTTGTTTCCGCAACGAATGTTTGCGGTACGGCAACGCTATCCCCTTAGGCCCCACTATCACGGTAAAGCGCTAAACTAAATATGTCTATTATTATCGCGGAGACATGACAGGGCACTTACAGAACGCCAAATATCAACCTCGTCCGGTACCCCGTTTGGCCAAGGTGTCACAGGGCAACAGCAGCTTGTTCAAATTGTCGATTCAATCGCACCATTCAGGCGTAATTGTTCTGCCGCGCGGAATAACTGGAAGAAAGGCGTCTTCCGTTGCTTCGCACGATAAAATATGTGAGAACACTTTAGCACGTGTTAGGTTAACCTCCCTGCTTTTCCTCTTCAGTTCTCTCGCTCGCTCTCTCTCTTGGGCACGAAAAGAAGGCACAGTGCATAGCTATCTTCACGCACGTGTTACTTACGTAATCCACATTATTATTCTGTCACGCCAACTGTTCTCACGCAATTTGCTCAGTTTTGGCTTATAGGGTGACAGTAAACTTGCTTCTTGACCGCTATTTCATATGCCTGCTAAGTAGCTTGTCCTAAGTGAATCGTTGCAGTACAAATTATCGCTACAAAACCCTGCACTAGGCTGCTCAGTGCAGCTGCACGAAACGTCAAATTAGACGACAAAAAAAATCTCGTACCCATAAAGTTTTGTGATACCCCTTCAGCCAAACAACGCCCTCGCACGATGCTCTCTAGAAGTCGTGCTTTCGCCACATGGTACTCTTACTGCATTTTAATGAGAAAACATTGTATGCACCGTTGGGCTAAAAGCCCGGTGTCTTTCATGGAGGATTGCGCCAAAAATCACTCTAGTGAGTCGTGGCATTATCACATAACGCGTCCAAGGCGTCGCCACGTAACAGCATGCGACGACGTCACAATAACGCCGACATGTACCGTCATATGATGGTGTCAGTTAATGAGTTCTTGTTCTAATAACCACCGTGGTAGCCTGGCATGGAAGGTATCGCACTCTGAAGCTAGAGGACGCGGTTTCGATTCTTGGCGATGGCGGACGCATTTCCTTGGGGCGGAATGCAAGAACACCCGCGTACTTAGATTTGCTAGCACTTTAAAGAACACTAGGTGGTCAATAGCACTCTAGAGTCCCCCACTGCAGTGCTCCATGTAATCATATAAAGATTTTGGTATGGTACTGGAACCCCCAGCAATTAAATGACTTTAAACGTCACGTGGAATACTAGTGGCATACTCGTCACGTGGCATACTCGTATGCCCGTCGAAGTAGTCGTCGCATCCAGGCGCGTTGTTGTTATGTGGAGTTTAACGTCCCAAAAGCAGCTCTGATCATGGGAGACGCCGTAGTGGAGGGCTCCGGAAATTTTGACCACCTGGCTTTCTTTAACGTGCACTGACATCGCACAGCACACGGGCCTCAACATTTCGCCTCCATCGAAATGCAGCCGGGATTCGATCCCGCGACCCTCGGATCAGCAGCCGAGTACCATAGCCACTAGACCACCGTGGCGTCCAGGCGCGCCGTGCTTGCACATTTTCACGTAAGTTAATAGGCTGAAGGGCCTCTGTAACATTTATGCGCCGACGTTTAAATTTTTTTATGCGAAAATATCGCATTCATTCATTCAAATGGCTAGACATTTTCTTTTTGAACGTTTAAGCACGAAAAACACGTACATGAAACATCTCGGAAAAAAGTACGAATGATTTCAAACTAAAGAAAGAAATGGGGGAGGCGGAGGGAAAGGCTGTGTTACTGATTTTTTTGTAATTTTTACATAAATGAAGTCAGATTCTCCAAGGGTTTGAAAAAAATCTGGCTGATCCCCCTGTTATAGGAATCGCTATAACACGAAAGTGAAATGACCGAAGTGCACCGAACTGAGCTTTCGGGGTAGGGTAGCCTCGGCGAGAACGCTGACACTAACGCTACCCTAACCTACCCTGGCCGAACTATAGGTGCTCTTTGGTGTTATGGCGATATTTCTCTGTACCGATTCTTGGTGACGGCATGGCCCTAGCCAACGGAGAACGCAACGAGCAGGACAAAGATGGAGAAAGTTTAAATGAAGGTTTACAAGGCTCGTTCGTGCCCTTCTTTCATGGCCAAGGACAGCTCAGTCGGTAACGCGGCGGGCACCTATCGTTGCGGTTCGAGTGGTCGTGGGTTCGATCGCGGACGCGTTGGAGAAAGATTTTCTTCCTGCTTTTTCTTTGTCATTTTATATGTAAATTTTACTGCATCATGTCCGTCACGGTAGTGACGTATAGTGACGCAGTAAAGCCGTCGTGGACCTCGGCATAAAACATTTTCGTGTTAAAAAGGAGCAAAACGCTACAATACCATTTTGTTCGCCTTAACGCGTATGCGCATTGCATGCGCGTACCATGAACATGGATTTAGTAATACGACGGCGTTGTGGAATAAACGGTGTCGAGTCGCGCTTTCGCCATGTCTATCCCTTCTACAGAGTAGGCGGTTATGGGCTCGTTACAATGGTAGAAATTGTTGCTGATGTGTCCGGGGCCCCGCCGCCGCCGCCAACGGTTTCTGTAACCGCTATTAGCTTCAAAGGAACTCCCAGGCCTGAAAAGACGACACAGCACAATCGAAGCGTACGCTAGATGTGTCCTCTCATTCTTCTCTTTCAGTCTTATTCTATTCATACTTCTCCCCATCCTCCTCCTCCTCTTCGTTTTTTATTGTCTGCTTTTTCTGCTGTTTCCTAAATTTTTTTCGCTGTCGTCGCCTTCGCCTTCTCCGTTTTCTTTTTGTCGGTCGAGTTCTGTTTATTGTTTTCGTACTCCTCGGCTTTCTTCTTCTTCTTCTTCTTCTTCTTCTTCTTCCTCCTCACTTCTTTTCCGCGTGCTCCTCGTTTTTTACTTGTCTTCGATGAAACCTCAGCCATTGAGAGAAGCATACGGTCTCCTGAATCCAAAATGCCCAAAAATGTGGTCAGAGTCAGACAGTCGTGTGGTGGCACTGCTCCTCCTGAGTTAGGTTCAAATCCGAACAGGCGTGTAGTTTTTTTTTTTTTTTTTCATATTGAAGATGATAGTGGTGTATACAGACACGGGCGGCGGCGGCGGTGGCAGACACCTTCGCCACCAATTTCAGTATAGTTACAAGAGTGATTATTCTTTGTGCGATTTGAACTGAATTTGTATGTTAAAACTGCGTTTGAAAATCGCAAAATCCGATACGTCGCGCAGCCTTGTGGAAAAGGTTTGGTGCCGCGTGAAGTAATCGTGCGCAGTCTGCTGCTGTTTAGGCGCACCGTAGTTAGTGCATAACATTACAGCCTGTGAAAAAAGAGGCATTCTCACTTCATTCTGTGCTTATTACAAGGTTAGAGGTGTTGATGTTGAGAAGCGGCCCTGCCTTCACGGCTACTATCGGAACAGAAAACCCATGTCGAGCCCCGGCGCATGCGCGCGAACTCAGATGCCGCGCGCACGCACAGCGGCTCGACATGGCCTGTCGCAAGTATATTCGATCTGCGTTGGCATCGCAGCGCAGCTTTTGCATCCGAGCGCGGCCAACGCACTCGCATAAAAAAAACCCACTAACACACGCCGAAATCGTCTTAAATATTATTCACCGATGAATATGAACCGCAGCAACATAGGCTTAATATGCACAACTTTACTTTCTTATATATAGGGCGTCGCTTGTTTTCTTTCCTCTATTACCGGCGTATAAAAGCTACAGCGCTCATCTACTACTGTTTGTAGCGCATGTTGCAAGTGTAACTAGATCGGAGAAGAGTTATGATAGAAACGTTTTCACTGCAGTTTCTCGTTGCGACTCCGTAATTAGACATCCCGACCGGTAATCTTTCCGGTAGCGATGTGTGAAGAAAACAGGCACAATAAAAATTGTTTGTCTCTCCACTTAATAGCAGAGCTAATATACGGCCTTTCTGTGTCCATAATCAATGGCACTATTCCCTGTGAACAATGTATGCGTAGAAAATCCTGACTACTGTGTGCATACAACCTGAGCACGGTGAGGCTGTAATATTGTACCTGTGCCTTACGTGCGGTGTACACTTGGAGTGATAGGTATACAAGTCACGTGTTGCTCATGTTTAGTTTCGCCTGTCGTGCACAGGCCATCGTGTACTTCGCTATGTTTGCTCTATTTCGGGCTATGGAGTTGACGTAAATGCATCCGCACTCTGCATGTCGATCTCTAAATGGAAAAACGGAGCGTAAAAAAAGGGGGAAAAAAATGACGGACACAGAAGCGAAAGGCAGACATGAGCGCTCAACTTTCAACTGGAGCAACACAAATTTATACACACAACCAGTATACCGATATCCGTTCAACTAAAGAAAACACGTGCGACAAAAATTGCTTCTCTGTTCACTTATGGTTACCTATGCCTCTTGTGCGTATATATTTTGTGTTGCTCCAATAAACCTCCGTTGAAAGTTGAGCGCTTGTCCTGTATGCCTCTTGCTTCTGTATCCGTCGTTTCTTTAGCCCTTCGTTCTTCAGTTTCACGTATGAACCAACTTGCGCAAAGACATGTTCTACCACGGCCACTACGCGTGTGTTCTATGTTGCGGCCGCGTTTCTACTAGTGTCAATCTCCACACGCTTACTATAACAGCGATCGCGATCATTTGTTTTACCTGGGAGAGAGAATGAAGTAACAAAAGACATGAGTACGTGTACAACACTCACGCACTGTTTGCATCGGTATAAGCATGCGGACTAAGTATCAGGGGACCGGAAAAAAAAAGAAAACGTCGTAGAGGCATTTGTGCTAAACATTCGGTAGACGTTTAAAAGGGGCGGGGTTGCAGTTCCCCGCCTTCGCGAGAGTACTGCTGACAGTGCCTGACCGTGGCCTAAAATATTCCGAGTCGGAACAGATTCGACTCACCCTGTACGCGCCAGACTACCTGAAGTTCATCACGCCTTTCTTTTTCGGCAAACTGCGCACGATAATAGTCCCCCGAAGGTCGGTGTTACGCCACTGAGGTCTCGCCAAGCGAATGAGCCGCCTGTTACAGTGGCTTCGCATTTCCGCTTGCGCTTGACAAATGTCTATTTCCATGGCCTCGGCACTGCGGACCATGTGGGGCAACGTTTCCGAGGTCACGAACAGCGGAAGCCACAAGGGTGGGGCCTGTGCAGCGCGCGTCCATCGCCGGGGAGCTCGCGGTGCCATCAAGAACACCCGACCACCTCATTACGCGCGTTTCTTCGGCTCCCAGTACGTGGCCGTTGTTTGCACAGACCTCCAGGTAGGCGGGCGAAATCCGATAATCGTGACCCCGGGACCTGGAGCCGAAGGCTCCCCGCGGGCCCAGCCCGAGGCTCGACAGCGGAAATCGCGACAACAGCCACTGTGGCACAAGTCGGCCTGTAGTTTTTTGGGCAGATCGATCGCCGATGGGGCTGCAAGTTTCCGCCCAAGAGGCTCGCGGCGGGTGGCCTAAGTTTGGCCCAGCAGAGTAGGGAGCCGGAGCCTGCACCTGTTGCTACTGATCGCGGCGCTCCAGCTAATTAGCTTTCGCGAGCGTATAGGCAGGCCGTCATCGACCGGGCTATTCCGGGAGCCTTTCGGAAGACCTTCGATCTGCAACTGCGGGGCCCTTCTCCGTCCTCCGTAGGAGACACCGTATGCGCCTCGGGGGCCCGGCGGAAGAAGACATATTTGGAACCGGACAGTGACACGGCAGGCCGGACCGCGGCTTAAAGCGCTCGCCAAGTCATCAGCCGAGCTCCAGGCCGATCACTCAGGCGACAAATTACTGGCGCGGGCACAGCCGGCGGCCTTTTTCCTCCCGCTGTTAACGCGCGCTGACATCGGCTGCGATAATGAATCTTACTTTCTCTTCTCGCCCCGAGGAAGAAATGAGAGCGCGCCTCGTCTCTCGATAGGAAGAAGTAAAATGGCGGAGGACGAGAGGTAAGCGACGACGGTGGCCCGGCGACAAAACAAATCAGGCGGGGCCCGATGGGGGGTGGTCTCATCATTACATTACTGCGTTAACCGAGCTATTACGCATCGCGGCACAAACAACGTCGACGCTCGCAACACGTCATAAATATATTACGTCAGTCTCAGAGCCGTATGAGTGTTTTACAGTGGTTGTAGGTATTATTAATAAGCGCTCTCCTTTAGCAAACAACGGGTTCCGAATTCTTTGTGTATATTTACTTTAACCATGCACCTTCTATTTTGTTCTTGCTTTCTTCTTCATGTTTTTGTTGTTTTGTTTTGTTTGTTTGTTTTGCGTCATGTGACTGCTCGAGCTTACATTCGTCTGAAACATGCCTACTTAGCTTGCTTTCTAGCTACATGTGAGCACGTAAGGATGAATTAACGATTCTCAGGGTTCGCTACTGCTTTGTAGGTAGTCTTATGGTGCTCAAGAAAGAAAGAAAGAAAGAAAGAAAGAAAGAAAGAAAGAAAGAAAGAAAGAAAGAAAGACACAACTTAAGCAGAGTTCTGACCAGGCCTCTACATGAAGGACGTTTTAAAGCCCGTTTTCCATATCGGTCAGCTTATTTATAGCCCGCTCTCTTAAGCCCGAGATTTTCGCTGGCGATTACCGCACCTACAAAACATTACCGCAAGTGCGCGTCCAGTCGCGAACGATTAAATTATGTTGTCTTAAAAGGGTTCGTTCTGCGCAACCAAAAACGTTCTCGGGCTTCGTGATCAGGTAAGAAAAATACAATATAAATTAGCCTTTCATCAATACAAAATTTGTATGCTATACCAGCAGCGACATTGCAAGACGCAACACCCAGGCTACAGCTCTGCGGTTCCTTTTACCTTTGTTTCTCTTAATATGGCCAGGAAGTCCCTGCTTTCTTCCTTTCTTTCTTTCCTTCTGTGTGTGTGTGTGTGTGTGTGTGTGTGTGTGTGTGTGTGTGTGTGTGTGTGTGTGTGTGTGTGTGCGTGCGTGCGTGTGTGTGTGTGTGTGTGTGTTTTCCCTAAATATGTAAATTGCTTCAAGTAGGGTGGTTCTAGTGGCTACGAATTGCGCTCTCTCGTTGAAGAAGAAACATGCGAATACTTTAGTTTTGTATATTTGCCTAAGACTGACATACTTATGGTGTTCTTAAGGCAGACGGTGTGGCATCAAGTCTGCTTGTCAAGAGCATTTAGTTACGCGCCACATGAGTATTTGTGTTGAGCAGATACCGGTGTAATTTTTTGTTTAAATTTAATTTTATATATTTATGTTTACTGGCACACAATTCGAACGCTGGGAACCACGTTTGTCGTGTCCATATTTCTTACGCCTTCGCAGAGCCACTTTCTATTTTTCAGGCTCACTCTGAAGGAGAAATTCTGATTGCCAAACTAAAAGTGAATTCTGTGGTTTATGCTCACGTGAGCCGCGATCTGATTATGAGGCTTGCTCTGCGAAGTGTGCCAAAGGTCAAGAGATGGTCGTATGTAGAGGTCGAATACCACATCTCGCGTTCGTTGGTTTGTCACAAGGCATAAGTAGCGCGGAGAACACAAGGACACAGAAGGCCAGGACGGCATGCAGCGCAAGTGTGTCGTCCTGGCTTTCTTTGTCATTGTGAAGTGCACGCCGTTTGATCCTGCCTACGTATAGAGGTCATAATGAAAGACGCTGGATCCTACGATGGCGCGCATCAGAGTGCCAACACTGACTGAAAATGGCGTTTTGTCCAAAATTTCACGCCAGGTAGCGCTGACAACTGCTACAAAGGCAGTTCCGGACTTCTTTATAGACTACCGTCCGTCCGTCCGTCCGTCCGTCCGTCCGTCCGTCCGTCTGTCTGTCCGTCTGTCTGTCTGTCTGTCTGTCTGTCTGTCTGTCTGTCTGTCTGTCTGTCATTGAAGAATGCGAACAACATGCGTCTGTCAGCCTCTCATGCAAGTTACTCACCATGCCAACTACCTGTAGGAATGAGCACTTGTGTGGAACTCTTCTACGATATTAAAAAAACAAAAAAAAAACTCGACGCATATCCACGAAGTGAACCATGACGAGTGGGCGAGGCTGGGGATTGTTCTGTGTTACCGTAAATCACCCGTGACATTGCCACTCATGCATGTAAATGAGTGACAACGCGTGTGCATATTTACACACCCGTTGTCATTTATGCTCCTGGTCTTTATGAGATTCCTGCGCTCCCACGTCGTAGACCGTGCCGAGTTCCGGATTAATTTAGTTAACGTGCACACTGCGAATCCTTATGGTTCAACTACGCACAAGAGAAATTTCCCCCCGGCACTACATTGCAGGTAAAGATCCATATATATGGGGTGGCCGGTGAACGGTTGTGCCGCGCGAGCAGTCGGTTTTTTCAGTCAAGAAACTCGCTAGCAGACGCTGCCTGCGTCAGCGTTGTCTCTGGCGGGCGAGGGCACGTTCTCGTTCCTTGAGAGCTGGTAAAGCGTTCATCGAAGAAAGAGCGTTTCCATAGTCAACGCGCGCCGTTCGCTCTCTCTCAGGACAGCAGACGACACTGTCTTGGTGCACTGCTTCCGGGATCGGCCCACACATGCACACACACCGTCTGACTGCACTCAAGACTGCCGCTGTCGAAGAGAGAGAGAGATCGCGCGCCGGGAGGCACGCGCCGAGAGCGAGCGCGACGTGGGACACGCCTCGACTCTAAGGATCTTCGCCCCTAAAAAGTATCAAGGGCATCAATGCGATCGTTCATGTACAGTGAAGGCGGGCGAATTCATCCATGAAAAAAGTAGACTCGCCCTTAGTTGATGTGCGCAGGGAATGTATTTATAAATTCATCTACTTTCTCGGTGTTCTCACTGTTTTTTCGTTGTCTTTCCTGTGAGACTTTGATGACGATACTTAGTGAAGGCGAAGACCGCATTCTCGCGGAAAAAAGAAAAAAAAACTAAATGGCCTTGCGTGTTTCCATTGGAACAGATAATCAGGCATGGACAACAGTAATCGAAAAGACAATCTTTACAAACCCTCGCGTTTCGAATTTGATGCCATAACGTTTAGATATCGTTTTAATCACAGTGTCATCACTAAGTGAACACATTATAAAGCGTTCCTTGTAAATCAGGATTTTAAACGTAGTGGTTGGTGATTAATACGTGTAAAATAGGGCCTTCGATGCAAAATCGCAGACGAGTTATTCATTTTACCTGACGAATTATAGTGTCTTGCTTTGTCTTGTGGGAAACCTTTACTGGCGGCTGCATATGCTCGTTATCCGCATGCAAAAAACGGCAGCTTATTTATCACTTCGTTGAGCGCTTATTTATCTGAGCCAACCATAATCAACTCATGCTTATCCATTAAGGTAACTTCGATGCTACAAATTGTCAAATAATTTTTACCTCCAGCACAAATACCAGGAAGCGCAGAAACGCATAGAATCACGAGCACGAATTCCTGTCTAACTTGCATAACCCCAACCGGAAAGCTAGTAATTTACATTCAGATCAAGTTACTCGACGGCTTTACACCGTGATCGCATGCCTATATTCAAGTTCACCAATGCACACCATCGGTCGTTATAGATTTATGATGAATTACAAAAAGAGATGCGTTATACAAATGTACATAAGATTACTGAGATAAGAATGTTTTCAAAATGAACTACTTGATGCAAATTGGGATAGAGTAGCGAGTCTAACGCTTCTCATGAAGTCTGCAGTAATTTTAGGCATTTGTTTTTCGCAAGCATGTTTCGCCCCGCCTGTAATTCAAATAAAAAAGAGCACCTAAAAGTTCTTAAGTACTTGATAAGTGGAGAGTGCATGCATATAAACAGATGTAAAAAGGAGCTCTTTCAAAAGTTTTCTAATCTCGCAATATTCATATGTCTACAATACCTTTTTAAAGCAGAAATCGAACGAATCATTTATTACGCATAGGAAAATGGGAACACTTCGTCGAGTTTGACTTTTTTTTTTTTTTGCGACCTCGCCGGTGTGCAATATTGTAGATAAGGGGGAAAGTTTAATGAGTTGCTGAGGGGTAGTGTTTGCGCAGACCGGGTCGACGAACTGATCTTAATATAATGCTCCTCTGAATAGCATGAGTTCACCTTAAGTTGCTATCAATTTTTCGAACATTTTGTTTCGACTGACCACCATGACGAAGCTTCAACGTTATTGTTAAAAATAAAAAACCTAATCTTCTTGCAAAAGAAGTGGAATTAAGTTACCGACGTTTACCGTCCTTTTGATAACAGTTACATATGTAATATTCGTGGAACGCAAATACGACACGCCACACGCGTGTTAGTTAATCTAACCAGAGTCTCGCTTGCCACGGTAGCTTTACATGTGAAACGTCGAAAGTAGCGTCAGTCGTTAAAAGAGGAGATGCTTTTGGTGTCCTGCGCGCAAGACGTCATTGCCTTCTGTTCTCATGCTATGGAATGCGCAAGCCGTGTGGTGCCATGATATATGAAAGAAGCCTAAACGAGAGTTTAGCCGATGTTCAGATGAGCATTTATCAGACCGTTGTGATGATTTTGGATGTGGACTCCTGTTTAGGAGATACTGGGTGTTCTGCAAAAACGAGGGGAAACAAACGCCGGACGTTGTCAGACGCCAGCATGATCGCAAAAGTGGAAGATAGGAGCACCAGCGCCCTGTGTGCAGCATTTGACCAAAACAAAAACATTAGCTGCACTCTGCTGGACTTCACATGCAGTTATAATCTATTCTGCTTCGGCTAACATCCCTACCTTCGCTTCCTTATTTCTCTCTCTCCCCGCTCGGTTGATATACTCGGGGACAACTTTATGCGGATATACACTCTTAGCACGGTAACCTTTAATTTATTTTATAGGTACACAAAAATGTGAAAATATGCTCCTTTATAAAGGTTAAAGTGCTTTTAACCTTTATAAAGGAGCATATTTTCACATTTTTGTGTACCTATAAGACAAACTAAAGGTTACCGTGCTAAGAGTGTACACTCTTAGCACGGTAACCTTTAGTTTATTTTATAGGTACATAAAAAATGTGAAAATATGCTCCTTTACTAAAGGTTAAAGCGCTTTAACCTTTGTAAAGAAGCATATTTTCACATTTTTATGTACCTATAAAATAAACTAAAGGTTACCGTGCTAAAAGTGTAGAGCCAAACTTACGCGTCTTTGAAAAGAATTTATTATTATTATTATTATTATTATTATTATTATTATTATTATTATTATTATTATTATTATTATTATTATTATTATTAAAGACGCGATGGAGAGGACTGGTAAATGCGAGAGGGGAAGGGTCTAAAATGATATCATAGAAATTAAAGATGGACGCAGGAACACAAGAGATGATAAGGAAGGTAAAAGGGTACGCGCATGGTTTTATAGAGAGACAATATAATTCCAAAGGGAGTCATGACTTGTCCGTGAAGCATACGGGGCAACAGTGACATTCAAAGCAAATTGTGTGGCCTTCAATTGGACCCTTTTCCTTAGTGTTCATTTCCTCGCCAGATACACGTGCGCGTAGGCACGAGAGAGAACTTTTGGCGGGCCGTGGTTCCTCATTCAAGGAAACTTCTTGCGCTAGAATTGTTTGCGACAGAAAAGTTCTGCCTATCGCGGCGCTGGGCTTATAGTTGGCGAAACCAGCTCGCCAACGGCGTTGAACACTTACGAAAGAGAAACATTGGCACTAGCAAAAATGTGTTAGGCTAGGATTCTTTGTAACAGAAATTCTCGTGCCCTCACGATTCTGGGGGCATATTCTCACTGGCCGATGCCAGCGAGCACTTGCGAAAAATAAGAACAACAAAAAAATTAATAGTTTGACAGTTCGGCCCCAGGTCTCGCAGTAACAAAAGCTTGCAACGCTAGAAGTGTTCGTGAGAAAAAAAAACTCTAGCAAATCCTAAGCTGGACATATCAACGAAGGCGTTCTGCTGATGGCTTCAATCGCTTCCTAAAGAAAAGTTTTGTGAATATGCGTCCCTGTTCTTAGAGCGCCAGCGCTCTTCCCGTTAGCCCTCTATATATACAGGCCTAACCGGAACAGCGCGACAGGTAGACTATATATACTCTACCTGTCGTATTAATGGCGTTCCTGTACGGCCTCAGCACAAGTGGCGCCATGCTTACTTAGTAAAGCCACAGTCTTACGAAGTGCAATTTCAAGCACTTTATAAGTGCGCCCGCCGCACGTATATCTATGGTTCATTTCGGCTCAAACTTCTTGTAGTGGGAACACTTTTGGAAAGACTTAGAGCCGTCCAGCTATGCAGCTTCCTACGTCGTGGTCGTCAGCAAAGACAACCAGAATGAATACGTCTAATGGTTCCCCTTGTAGGTCGCATCGCTTCAGGCACGGATAGCGTCTTTGAATTCCTCCAGCACCACTGCTACCTTCTGCACCCTGCGCAGTTCTTAGCAGGCAGTGCGAAGAAGCGCCGAATATAGCGCGCTCTTCATCTCCGATCGATTACGCACTGAAAGTCAAAAATACTTCTATTAGCCGCCCTGCCATTCGTTTTGAAAAGAACTTGGACGAAAGCAAGGAAGATGTCTGAACGGCACGTTCTCCGCGTTTCGTTTAAATCTTTTATAGCGCTGGAAATTCTCGCGCACCTCGTTGACCAGAGGATTCAAAAGCGCCCTGACGTGCCTAACGTATTCAAGGCTGAATTAAAAGAGAGAGAGAGAGAAGAAACAAAGGTTCAGGGGTCCTCCTAGCTCGAGATGAAAAGTCGGCAGCAAGAATATATAATCGCAAGAAATTATTATTTTAAGTAGGCAGCCTTCAGATTGGTAGGTTCTTGTGTGTGTGTGTGTGTGTGTGTGTGTGTGTGTGTGTGTGTGTGTGTGTGTGTGTGTGTGTGTGTGTGTGAGAGAGAGAGAGAGAGAGAGAGTGAGAGAGAGTGAGAGAGAGAGACCCTTTTCTGTGTCCTCGGCCAATCGCGCTGCTATGTGTTATGAGCCTTGGGACACCTCGAATGGAATGTAGGCGGGTGTATGCAGATGGGGGCGAAATGTTGAGGCCAGCGTACTCTGCGATGTCAGTGCATATTGGAGAACCCCGTGTGGTCGAAATTTCCGGAGCCCTCCACTACGTGTCTCTCATAATCAGATCGTACTTTTAGGACGTTAAAGCCAAGAAATCATCAATCCGTATGGGACTACAAAAAAAAAAAGAAAGAAAGAAAGACAATAAGAAACAACGTACAGTAAGAAAGCGGCAACAAAACCCGCTATATAATCATACTTACTGCTCGGAGATTTTCACTGCCAAGACATCAGTGTGAAAACTTGAATTCTAAGCTGAATGAAGTATTTGAAGCACGATTCAAATTTTGCATATTGCGTGCTCGTTCGCTACGCGAGGTGATTCGTTTCTTGCGCCAAATACACTGATTCGCAAATGGAACGAGTGATTTTTCATCATTCAACTTAAAAATCAGCGGTAATAACGCACAATTCCTACATAGAGCAGTGGCGTTTGGTCTCCTTTCGGCACTGGTTGATATAAATCTACTACAGGAATTCTACGCGATACTTTTCTATTGTTCCTCTTCTCTCCCGTGCTGAGAATTTGTGGTGCATGTGGTTTCATGCGCATAGTACACTCACTGTATTTATTCAAGTTAAAGTAGCTCTGACTTTTATTTTGCTTTTGAGTAAGTAGTGGTAGCAACTTCAAAAATCGGAAAGGCCATGTCCTTCGTCCTGGACTCTGCGTGTTCTGTATTCACCGTAGGACACGTGGAACGTGGGCGCGTTTGCCGGGTTCGCCGTTTCTCGCGTGCATTCGTGTTAAGGACTTGCAGGGGAAATTATCCGCCGTCAAATCGTCATTTGGCGATGTCGTAACGTGATCTGTGATCCCCGACAGCTATTGACATCCCTCGAGGGGAACGGCGCAGATACAAATGAAAGGCTACCACGACAGACAGACAGACAGACAGACAGACAGACAGACAGACAGACAGACAGACAGACAGACAGACAGACAGACAGACAGACAGACAGAGAAGTTTTAATGAGGTCATGAGAAGCGCTGCCCTTAGAGCAGTACTCCGGGCCGCTCCCACGTGGGGACAGGAAGGCCTAGCCTCACCGCGAGATTTTGAAAAACTGGGGCAAGATTCGTTCAAGCTAACACATCCGTGTAGGTGCTTTCAGAGCATGACCCGCAGCCGCGGCTGGTATGCTCATTTTATTACAATGAAATATATGTACTGCAAGTTACACAACTGACAATTTCTAGCAACGTTTAAGATATGGAAACATTGCCAAGGATTGAATAACGTAATAATGCACGGGAAAAATCAAGGGAAGCACTAAGAGCGTTCTTTGTCCTCGGCGCATCTGTTTCATCCTCGAGAGTCCTACACCAACTAGGAGTACTATTGCTTAGTAATAAACTGCAAGCACTGTGCACGAAACACGGCCCATGGAGTCCGATACACTGCAGTTGCGGTACCGCCACTGTCCTTATTTAGTGGTGCTGTACTTCGAGTTGTCGATTAATTTGTCGACCCATAATGAATTTAACGGGCTGTATAATTTGGTGATGTGAGTCTTACTGCTGTTTGTGGTGCAACTATCCACCGCTGCCGCGTACATGTATATGGTCAGGATCAGGTACGTGCTGCTTTTCGAGAGCTTTTTCCTGGAAGAACCGCCAACTTTTTTGTGTTGGATATAAAGTTCAAGTTGAATTTCAAGCCTCGTTCTGCTACCTGCTGAGCGTTTTAGCTCATACTGTAGAACAACTATCTCTGAAAGCTATTCGTCCTGGGCTTTATACGTGGACCAGTACATATTACTCTCAATTCCGCAAGCCGTTTCTCTGAACAACCACGTATGCGTGTTTCTTTCTTCATTTTCTTTCATAATCCTTTATGCATCTTTATCATATTGCACAACTGATTCGGTGCTACCAATGCTCACTCAATTATTTTGAGTACTTTTATTTATTTATTTTCTTCCCATCCTATAGTAACATGGTCGCAATATAGGATGTTTGTCCAGAAATTTTGGGATACCGCTGCTGTAGAGGATTGCACTAACTCCCTGAACTACTTGGAATAGAAATGGGATGCGTGTGCTAGATCCTTCCCGACCTCCTTCATACGTATAGATTCTGAAAACGATGTCGTTAGATGGAGAATACGCAAGTAGAAGAGCGCGAATATTCGAAAGCTTTGAATGGTTTCGAATGGCAGTCGAATGTCGAATTGTAAGATTCGTATTCAATTACAAACATTTCGAATGTTCCAAGTGACTCAAATCATTGAAAGGATCATATATTCAGCGCCAGTATACAACCGTTAAGCCTTTCCGATCTTCAATTTTTTTGGCAAGCGCATCACCGTACGACCGACGATTCCGACTTTTCTGGGAGTGCAGCGATGTCTGTGCGCAATAAAAACAAACGGAGGCGTGGTGACGGCCAACGATGAATGCGCCAGAGAGAATACACCGCTGCGACCCCCTCGGCGCCTTCTTCAAGCCGCTATCTCATGAACTATTTGCTGCACGAAAGTAGCTTATCGGTCTAGCGCTGTTAGCGCGAGCGCGAGCGTACTACACGCATTTAGGAGGGAAAGACCTGAGCGCGATGCGCTGCCTTTCGCTGCCTATGCCTTGCGTGGTACTACCGCTCCCAGAGCACGTCGCTTTCAAGAAACAAAAGCAATCCTCCTGACTGTAATCCTCTGACCGGCGCAGTCAGGGGCATTGCGGACGCGAAGAAACTTAAGCGCGCACACGCCAAAGTGGGCGTAAGATGTAACAAGCGTCTCAGCACTGGCGTAGCGCGCTCAGTAGGTGTCGCGCTGCTCACAACCAACCGCGGCCCATCAAATTAAGCCCCACCACGGTTCTAGTGATTATGGCACTCGGCTACAGAACAGAAGGTCGCGGGATCCAATCCCGTCCGCGGCGGATGCATTTCGAAGGAGGCGAAATGTGGAGGCCCGTGCGCTGTGCGATGTCAGTGCACGTTAAGAAAGCCATGTGGTCGAAATTTCCGGAGACCTCGACTACGGCGTCTCTCATAATCAGCTGGTTTTGGGACGTAAAACCCTACGAATCATCATTTTTCCCCAGATTAATCCGCGAGTGTGATTGTCTACGAGCTGATATTGTAGAATGTGCAACAGTCGATTTCTTTTTAAATGTGTTCAGGTTGCAAACTTGCTTAATTGCACTGATTTTATAATTATGCGTTTGAATGGAGGTAAGACACTGTTTTTCTTTGTGTTCGGCAATTTCTATGAAGTCACTGATTTTACGGTGGTTACTGTTGCGATCGTTTCGTGAGCAAAATTACGTATGCCTACTGCTGCTTAAGGCCTGACATCCAGGCTACCTGTATTCAATAAATAAATAAATAAATAAATAAATAAATAAATAAATAAATAAATAAATAAATAAATCTGACATCCCACGCATTGTGAGAATCGACGTCATGCGAAGCAGACAGCTCGAAAATTGACTGTGCCAGATGGTTTGACATTCAGTCAAAGGTTGCGAGTAGCATCAACGTCTTTGTGTAAATTTAGTGGTTTTTGTGCCTAACGTTGGCTTAACAGACTAGTCGTCCTTCGTTGAAGTATTTATACGAGGTCGAGAAAGGCTGGACCTGCTGAGTAACAGTAGTACATATGTACGATTGCTTATATAGCAATTGAGGGGTTGAAACTGTACACATCCGAGCGGGAACAGCCTACTATGGACGAGTGGCAGCATGCTTGCCTGGCACCGTGACAGCCCTGCTTCGATTTCTACCACCCTACATCATGGTAGGTTGTCTTCTGTCGTCACAGAACGCTTGTCTGTATCTGTCTGCTTGTCATATGTCTACATTTGAATCACGCGCTATAAGGGACATTATCTCTTTAACATCGTTAGTACATGCGAAATGTTTTCTCATCAAACTTTCAGTGTCTACTTTTGCTGGTCCGTGATCGACATAGGCTGCAATGTTAACAATCATTCACGTATGGCGCATATCCGCATCCCGCGGTCCAGTATGAGCCACATGTTATCGTGTTATCTATAATCGTGACGTATGTGACGCATATATCATCTTAGTAATGCCAAGATTAATAATTCGTGTTCGTCATACATTCATACCCTACCATGCCGATTTCTATGTAGTGAATCGGCATGCAGGAAACAACCAGAAGAGCACCGAGATAGATAGATAGATAGATAGATAGATAGATAGATAGATAGATAGATAGATAGATAGATAGATAGATAGATAGATAGATAGATAGATAGATAGATAGATAGATTCAATGTTGCTGAAGTTCACCAAAATATGTTTTGTATTTATTAAATAAGTAAATAAATAAAACATACTTTTCAACGCTACCAAACGGCAAGGAACCGTTCTCCTTAATGTTCATGTACTTTATAATTTACTAAGTTACGACTTAGCAATCTGCGCTGCCACTGTCTGCGTACCGGAAGGGTGACAAGGATTGTAAGTAGGTCCAGAACCGTTTCCTCGTACATGCAAGTAGAGATGTAGCGGCTGACGACTCCACCTTCTGTGGTCCTTCTCGGTACCTGTAGCAGTCGGTCTGAAGCCCGTTATCAGTGGCAGGTGAAAATGGATTTTCTACACAGCTAATAAGTTTGGCGGGTACATCGGAACATCGAGACAGCTTCAACGTAGATTAATGCGAACCTCTTGTGCTCGCGAGGATGACGCGCGCTGGACTCTTGAGCTGATTACTCGGCTTATAATGTATTAGCGAACGTCCCTCCACCGATCGACGCGTTAGTCGACGCTAAAGAGGCTTTCTGCCGTGCCCAATCCATGAATGCAGCTCCCTTTTTTATAAGCCTCAATCACGACAGAGGCAAAAGCCAGAAAGTCTAAAAGGAATAGCTTTTTTTTATGCGGGAAGATGACGGGACGGGTACAAATAGAAAAACGAAAAAACGAAAAAGGGGGGAGTACATTCAGTGCACAGTGAATATGTCGGCAGTCCCAGCAAACGCTAAAGCGCGCTTATTAGACAATTGAAATAAAGCACATGCACTAACGTTCAAAACTCCAGATACTCACTGACCACTCATATAGCCTAAGGACACGAATAATTCATTCCCTATTGAACTGTTTTGATGTTTATACCAAGAATTAAGTTTTCACATTCTTAAAAGAACAAGTCTATTTGACTGCTCTACCTTTCTCGGAGTGTTTTATTTCCTGATTCATCTTGTTTTCCGTGAAGAATACCAATGAAAAATGGGAAAAACTGTACTTTACAGCGGAATATATTTAAATGAGCAGCTACGGAGGTCGCTCGGAGTACGAATTTTTCGGTTCTACTCGAAGTTGAAGCTTATGCCAAGAATAGTAGAACTGGCATAAGACCTTGACTTAACTACCAGGTAGTCACAAACACCCTTGACGATGCTCTGGCCGTATTTCCCGTGTTTATAAAAACGCCTTATGCTAGAAATGGTCTTGAGAGAATTTTTCTAACCTTGGTACTTGGCGTTACATTAGGGAAACCGTTGAGCCATTGGCAAAGCCACTCACGAAAAAAAAAAAAAAGATTTAGTGAATTCCGCGGTCTTTTATTTGCCAAGAAACAGCTTAATACATGGAGCCACAATAATTTGAAAGTTATGTTCCAAAGTTTTCATGCAAAAACACAAGTTTGACATTTCTTACAATCTTAGTAGCACAGAAAATTTGTTTGCAGGCTCCTACTGACTTTGCAGCTGCAGTTTAGACTTCAGATATCATGGTATTTGACAGTTGTCGTGAGTCGTCGTAATGCTTTTCAGTTGAACCTTACCTGCCTTACACAAGTGACTTACACTGGCACAAGCGACGCTGTGCTTTCATTCTACGCGCTTGTTGCAACCATTATACTATGCGAGGGCACAGACGAACTCGGCAGCCTGCTCGCCGCCTTTCTGGGCCCGTATCCAAGAGGACGTTTTAGAATAAAAATGTCCGTTAGAGAACATTTCAGCAAATCCTGATGCTAAACATGCCATTAGCAAAGTCATCCGACTTTCGGCGGGATGGAAGTTTTCTAATGCCGGCCGCTGGTCCTCTGTCTAATCTTCGTTAAAGTTCTGGGCCTGATCACTGATTATAGCGGCAAACATGTCAGGAGAATGTGCTGTTCTCTGCCACACCTTCTTTAGTTGTTAAACCTAACCAGTGCTGCTTTTCTATGCGCCTGCCACTACAGCTACAGTTTAGTGCCGCGTCGGGACGAATCGCTTCACATCAGCCATACAAAACCTTTCAGGAAGCCGCAAAGCAACGACATCAGCGAAAGCAGCAGCGCATAGTTCAAAATATGTAAATGGCGCTATTCTGGAGGCTGCAATTTGAGTCTAACACAGTGTCTGCAATATAACAAGTTATTTGTGTTTACACGAGAGGATTTTTCTAGGTAATGATTTTTCTCGTTAGACACGATGCGTGGTAAAATGCGGTATGCTTTAACATTTATCACAGGGTGAGCGTGTGTTCTGCTCTAAAGTGTAATAATTGAAGCCAGGGTGCAGACAATATGCAAAGCTCGCTTTGGGATGTGGCTACGCGGCAGCGTAATTTGCTCCTGAACATCTCGTTTCACTGCGGCAAGACCCTTACTGCCAAAGAACCACCGTTTCAGTCATGTTGCACGCGAGAAAATGAGGATACAGGTGCGGTGGTTAGTTTCGAATACTCTTAATACCTGAATTGCAGCCGAAGCGAATATAAACTATTATGTAGTTAAATCGGATATTCGAAAACACGGAATATTCGCGCAAATCTGTAAGAAAAACGAAGGACACCGAAAGAGCAGGGAAAAAAAAGTGTCCACTACCACAACAAAACCAGAAAATAAATTAGGTGCGCAACATTTTGTATTGGCTCGTTTGTTCCACCAAGGTCATTTCTATTGCTGTACAAATATTTGGAGTTCTCGAATAATGAATCGAGTTGTGCGTTATCAGTTGGTCCTTGGGTTTAATTTCTACATTCGATTTGTTATGCTAATCGAATTCTCGGTGTTATGAATGACGATGCTTTTTAATAGCTTCTGAATAATTTGCGCCACCTACTACTCATGACGAAACATAAATGAACTGAAAATGCGACAAAGCTCGTCCCATTCGCAGCTCACATCAACAGTAAAGCTCAAAAAGCCGCATCTCACCGACGACACAGTATCACTCGAAATATGTTTCTTGGAAACGCTACCGCGCAATGGAAATTTTTAGGTTTTATTACAAATGCAAAAACTGTGTGTTCATATGAAATTATATACATTAAAAATGCACCATTGCAGCCTATTTATTGCTTAATCAATACTCATGAGTTATTTGATGAACCATGATATTTATGAAGCAGTGTACCCAAACCAAAGGCGTTCCCTCACAAACGAAAAAGATATATGCGAACACTATTTTTTTTTCGATTACATTTTTTCTTAGTGCCTCACTCGAATTGTGATAATCCTCCGAGATAGCCCCGCCACGGTGGTCTAGTTGTTATGGCACTCGGCTGCTGATCCGAGGATCGCGGGATCGACTCCCGGACGCGGCGGCTGCATTTCGATGGAGGCGATATGTTGAGGCCCGTGTGCTGTGCGATATCAATGCACGTTAAAAAACCTTAGGTGGTCGAAATTTCTGGTGTCCGCTGCGGCGTCTCTCATAATCATAGCTGGTTTAGTGACGTAAAACTCCACAGATCAATCAACCTCCGAGGTAACGGCGCGCTTTTTCAGCGAGTGACGCTGGGGTGCAACTGGTGCACCCGTATTTACACTTTTCAATGTCTGTTGTTCCAAAATTTGCTGTATTGTTAAATGGCAAGCTTTTTGTTGGCGAACTGAAATCACGTTGACCGTGTGTATCTATCTAGCTATCTGTCTAGCCGCCTACGTCTCGGTGCTCTCCTGGTCGCCTCGTTCACCTGGTATAAGAAAAAAAAAATTGGGAGCTAAGACAATGACTGATCTTTACGCCACTAACATTACATACTCTTCATGTACGTGACGATTAATGATACCGCAACCACGCATACCTGACATGCTGCACTGCTTTCAGTATCGGCCCACGCACGGGACGGCCGGCTTAAAGAGCTCCGCTCCTAAAGCGGAGCAGGAGCATTGTTTGTCCTCGCATGCGATTGAAATGTAGATATAACAAGCACACAGACGCACATGCAACTTATCGAGAGTGGGGTATCAAAAACGGGCCGTCTAGGTGCCAAGTAAGCACGCTACCACTAGGCAACGGTGGCGTCTCCCTCACGGTAAACCTACAGCTCCTGCAGTTGTAATGACGGCGCTTGTGTAGCGTGAATTGCGCTTCTAATGTGTGATAAGCACTATGATAGCAATAAAAATGTGCTGTTATTATTGGGAATGCTTTTGTGCAACTTTGCTCCATCACCTAGGAATACTTCAACGAACGACGCCTATGATAACGCGTCAACACACCTATAGTGCATTTTTATTCGACAAAGCAGACGTCTGTGTTCTGGACTACCGTGAGTTCCAAGGTTACGTCGTACCATGAGATACCACTCAGACTCCACGGTGCTGCCGGCGTTCCTTTTTGGCCCACATTAACCATCCTCAAGAGCGGGCACACAGATGCGCACGAACGCGTTGTAATATCCGAATTCAACCTATTAACCAATGTGGTAGGCTGGTATCGACCGTGCCTCCGAGGTGCTAAGCAAGCATGCTACCGCTGGGCTACGGCGGCTCCTCCCGCACTGTAAACATGGTACTAAACCTAATGCCGGATGGTTCTTGCGTAACGGCACGCGTGCTCGGTACGCTTTTGTCTAAATTTGCTTGATTCTGTAGGAATACTTCAACGGAAGACGCTCATGATGCGCACATCACCGCACCGTCGCCTGCATTACTGTTCGATAAAGTAGATGTCTGTGCTGTTCACTATGGCGAGTGCCATTGTTGCATTGTTACGTTATAACATGAGCTGCCATTTAGTCGCAACGGTGCTTGTGAGTTTTTGGGTTAGCCACCGTTGAGCACACACCTACTCCTGCATTTCGCGCAAAGGCGTTCAGGCTGCTCGTAACGCTTCTGAATGCCACACGATTCGCCATAAGCAATCCCCTCGATGACTCACAATGCGTGGGATCTGCCGTATTTTTTGTCAGGACGGAAGTGTAGTCATAATACCTACGATAAAACGCTAATTGACCTGAATCTTTAGCCGTGTCTTAATAATTGTGATGGGTTGGCCCCGTATTCCCCCTCGTACAGCGCTTTCGTGTCTATTTGCCGCGTGAACGTGTATGTTTCGCGTTTAAAAGCGCTCTTTATTCAATAGTTATTGAAATAGTCGCCCGACCTAACGCGACCGTTCGAACTAAAGGTCATTTTGTTTTCTTGCTCGCGTGCTGCTATCGCCGCGTAAGAACAAATCGATAGTCGTTGGTCAGTAACGCTGCTTTTCTGAACTATGTACAACATTCCACGAATGGCAATGACTTTTATATCCAAGTTATTAGCTAATTGGGATTATTATTAGTAATTTTATTGCTGGGTGTCTTATAATATTCAGTATGATTGCAAGAAACCTTATCAAGCTGCGCCCACGAGCATGTTAAAATAGCGTTGTAATAATTTTTTTTGAAAAATCTGTACATTATTCGCGGATTGTTAAAAATTCCTATGTATTGCATTCATGCCCAATCTGTTTCGAAAATTACTATAAGCCAACTTCTAACAATTCGTTAAAATGTAAATTCATTGTTGTTTAAATAACTCGCTCATTATTGTAATGTGGTAGCATGAAACTGAAGACACCTTATTTTGTACTCGGCGGATTTATTCTTCTATTCTTGCTGTTAAAGTAAACAAACAAACAAACATGCGCTTGCACCTATTGAATTGTTTTCCTTTTGACAGTCTTTATTTTTAGCTCCAAGTCTCTCTCTCCTTTTTGATAGCCCCTCTCCTTATACAAACTTATGTCTACCTCCTGTCGTTTGACAAATGTTAGCACAACGAGTGCAGACGCGTGCACAAACGTGGGGGAGCCGGTGAGCTACGGGTATCAAATGCGCTATGTATACTATGAATAGCAGGTCGTCTAGAAAGACTGCAGTGTCCTAAGCCATGGCACGGAATATTATGGTGGTTGTGCACAGACCTAGTTTGTGCTAACAGAAAAGAGAACATGAATGTTTTTCCTTCCCGTTCTAGTTGTCTCCGTGTTTGCACACCCGCATTTACTTTGCGAATAAAAGGCAGCTTTACAGTGTCTATTATCAACATTTAGTCGCCATTCCTTTAAAGAACTTCTGTCGTGGATTCGGGAAACACCGTGGAATCGAGAAAGGACACGGAAACTTGTTTCAGCGGATGCCACGTCACTGCGGTATATGGCAACGACCTCGCCGATGAGGCTGCCAGGAAAGCGCACTTAGGAACGAACCTTGTTTCCATGCCCTTGTCGAGAATTGTCTCAGACCAACGCTTAAGCGAGGTGGCGCGCCGTACGTCATTGCAAAACTGACGTACGCATGCCTAATTTACACTCACATCGATTGCCATGTCTCGACCGATCGCTGCAACTGCAGCTGTTACATCGTCTTTCCCGATATGAGGATGCATTTGTATGCCGTCTGAACCTTAGTTTTAGATTTGCCTGTACATATTCGTTTGTTTAGTTTTGTTTTTAAATTTGGACAGCACCTAGTACAACGACTGCGGTGTTGAGAAGACTGCAGAACTGTCCCTGTACCACTGCTGGTGCATTAAAAAGGAAAAGCGAATCCCACGGCCTCAGGTCAGATAAAAGAATTTTTTTCTTGAACAAGATCTCGAGGATTTGGTGGCCCGCATCGGTACTTAAAAATGCCACTAAAGCGTCGCAGCAATTTCTGAAGGTTAGCGGATTAACTGAACATCTGTGACCGAAGACTCGTGTTACGTCGGCGCCATCAGCAGCTGACTTAAATTTCTCGTCTTCTCTCAATTTAGACCACCCCTCTCCCCTTCTCCATGGCAGGGTGACGAACCGGCCTTAGTTACCTTCCTTTCTTTCATTATTTTTCTTTCGTCTCTCTTATTTCGCCCAGGACTACGAATTTATACATCAGCTTTAACTTCATAGCTATCGCTGTCGGCGTGGCGCTGGATGCCCAATTCGCTGGGACAAAAAAATGCAGCTCTCATTTCTCTGCGGCATTTTTTTTTCTCAGTTTTCTGACTGAGAAAAATGACTGAAAATTTCAGGTCCCTAAGCATTCATCATACACTTCCTCAATATTCTTTTTCCTGTGATCCCGTGACAGCTGTAAGCTATACTTTTTCCAAACCGTTGGCTCCTCGGCATCATCAATAAGTAAATCATCCATTGTTGAAAAATTAGGATAATCCGATAGTTTCTTCTATTTTTTCGTATTCTATTAAATAATACACTTTTAGAATTCGTCAAATACTTGTTTTTTTATCATATGCGAACGACCGCACCACTTATACGAGTGCAGAGGGACGTGGGAGAGATGTGATAATATTTTTAAATTATTTTTTTTTTTGGCGTGAAATCACTCAGTTAACACGAATGGTTTGCTGTTCGGTGTAGAGCCTTTATGCGAGTTCCGATTAATGATTTCAGAATACCTACCATGCTTGTTTTTTGGTAATAACGTCGTGTGGTCATTTAATATCGTACATGCCCGCTACAGAGCTTGTTTCTTCTCCTTCCTTGTTTTAGTATTGTCCTGCCGATGTTGTCGCAGTCATTTCGTATGTATCCACTTACGTGGATGTCTAGTTGCGAACGTCATTATGCCTACTTCCGTCAATATGTGCCAATCTGATTTTCTTCTTGTATCAAACGGACTTTGCGCAGAATTCGCATTTGTTGCTGCTTCAAGAGTGCGCAAATGTTCGATACTCGAAACCCACGTTTTTCTTTTCTATTCAATTATAAAATTCTCTAACTTACACGCCCAAGAGACACGACTGCTTCGGCTATAGACTTCCCCCTTTTTTTTTTTTCCTACTTGACGGCGCGGCAAGCCAAACAAATCTTCTTTGTTTTTGCCCGCGATGCTGCTAAGCACGAGACGCCTTCAAAACTGCATCGGAAGCGTTGGCTCAGGTGCAAAAGCGCCCTCTCGCGTGCTTTCCTGGGGATTCCTACCGATTTTTTTCTATCAACGCCGCCCCGCGGTTTCGGCGCAAGCTGGCAAGCTTCTCGGACCACTCGCCAGGTAGCAGCGCCTGTTTCGGTTTCTCTGCCCAACATCGAGCGACGCAGGTTCTGACCGCAGGACCGATTTCTTTGGCCGGCATCGTTCCACGGGGCTTTCCAGAGACCTTGCCCTCTGCCCTTTCGTCGGATCGTGTTGTAATCTGTACATACCCGAGGGAGCACTATATATAGCAAGGATGCCTCCTCGTTTTAATTTAAACAGCTCGGGAAACAACAGCACCCCCTCCGCCCCTCCGTGCTAAATGCGTTGACTTGTATACAAAGTTAATCCTTATAGGGAGGTTTCGAAATCACAGGCCCATTTGGCGCCACAATACTACTTTA
Organism: Hyalomma asiaticum; assembly: GCA_013339685.2. Lineage (NCBI taxonomy): Eukaryota > Metazoa > Arthropoda > Arachnida > Ixodida > Ixodidae > Hyalomma > Hyalomma asiaticum. The sequence goes on from CM023481.1 coordinate 220,960,049, forward strand.
CTTTAATGTACAACTCGCAGTGTAAGAAAAATGTGTCCAAGTTAAAAAGGTCATATAACACGAAAAGGTGATGTAGTATAGACGCAGGGTGTCGAATGTATTGATCAAGTCATAAATTTTCGTCCGGAACTGCTCGTTAACTCATACACTGTCGGAAAGCTTCACGGGCGGATTAACTTCGCAAAGCTCATCGTTCGCAAGTCCTTTTTTGCTGTTGGCCAGCTGTCTTCCCGGAAGATATGTCCATCAACAGTACTGGCTGAACTTTCCTTTTACACAGAAGAAGAAGAACGCAAACAGCACTTTCAAATCAATAAGCTTTTTGTGCGGCGCCTTTGCAGTGGTCTGGGCAATATTAACAGCGTGAACATTATCGACAACATTGTTGATATGGAAAATATGAAGAATATGCCCTATGAAAAATGTTGATATGCAAACAATATGAACTTACTTATTTTCTCATATAGGACCAGCGGCCGATTTCACGAAGTTTTTCATTCGTAAGGCCTAAAGTGGGCCTCCTGGCCCTCTGTAGGTCCAGCATAATCACTGCCTGATATCTGAGGCCGAATTCACAGTCAGTGCGCGTTACTGTGCGACGGTCGCCCCACGCCAGTGATATGTCACACACAAGTATTGGCTGAAGCTTTCTCTTAAGAAAAATTTTCGTGTATGAGCTAAGGCTGCCTGCGGCCTCTGCTCCTATGAACAGTGAAATCGTAGTAGCACATCACACACACACACACAAACACACACACACACACACACACACACACACACACACACACACACACACACACACACACACACACACACACACACACACACACACACTTTATATACCGTGTGTTCCAAAAATCTTATAAATACCGAGCAGAAGGTATTTATGCACTTTTGGATTTGTTACTGTGCTCACGGTGGCACGCACTGCGATATAGGTAGGCTAGGATTGATATCTTCAACATAATTAACAAAATTAAACTAATTAACTCTTAAGGCAGAACAGCTAGATGCTCAAACAAAATTGACGAATGAAAGCCATTTACAGGAGGAATCCATATCCGCTGTAATATTTGCAAAATGGCAACGCTGGCAATTTCTACTGATACCTGAAATCTGGCTAATTGCGCCCAGGAAACCGAAACCGAATGGTGAAAAAGCGCAGCTGCCGCTCTCTTCGGTAGTGGCCTGATTGACACAGGTACCCACACATTGCACAGCGACGATGAGCAAGTGTCGTTATCAAGATTTTTTTTTTTCGTTTGAAGTTTCGTTGCCGCGCCTGTTTGTGCGCTCCGGAATAGGCATGCGACAGCGACGCATGCTCGTAATCACGCAACAATGCTAAGGGAAGGACTGTGCCGCATAGGCCACTGCCTAACATAGTGGCAACTGCGCTCTTTCACCATTCAATTTCCGTTTCCTCGGTTCACTTAGCCAGATTTCAAAGATCTGCAGAAATGAGCGACGTTGTCCTTTTGCAAATATTACAGCGGGTAACGGATTCCCTGCATAAATGACTTTCATTCGTCAGTTTGGTTTGAGCGTCTATCTGTCTTACTTTAAAACTTAATTAGTCCAATTTTGTTAATTGCAGTGGAAAATATGCTCAGCCATGGTGGTCTAGTGGTTATGGCACTCGGCTGCTGATCCGAAGGTCGCGGGATCGAATCCCGGCCGCGGCAGTTGCATTCCCATGGAGGCGAAATGTTGAGGCCCGTCTGCTGTGCGATGTCAGTGCACGTTAAAGATCACCAGGTGGTCGAAGAGCGGGGTGGGAGAAGCATTCCTATGCTGGTAGTTCAGCATACCGTATGCTTTCTCTGTTACCATGCCAAAATGAGAATTTCGCTTTTTTAAAAGTTTGTGAAGTATCCCAGAGTAGCGCATTGTGCGCTTCTGCTTGCAATTGCATGCAGCGAGGTGACTTGCAGTTACATGGAAATTTAAGTATTATAGCCTTTTGTGATACCATTTGTGGGCTTAATTAAGGAATTAACAAAGAAAAAGAATACTGGGTTCCTTCAAAACTCAAGCGGAGCGACACGATGCAACGCGCGGAATTACATAAGCTCTATATCCCGGAGAGATACATTTGAGCGCAAAAAAGGACGAAACACAAGGAAAAGGAGACGACTACACGAGCGCTCGTGTAGTCCTCTACTTTTCCTTGTGTTTTGTCCTTTTTTGCGCTCAAATGTATCCCTCATTGAACCAACGTGCCCAACAAAGCATTGTATATCCCGGTTATGGTATCCAACTAGACTAGTATTATAAAAAGCAGAGAGCCTGTGGGTGAGTCCTTCACGATGTCTTCTCGACATGTCCGTGAATACACGTGGGAACCATTAAAATGTTCTATCATCGCAACTTCATCATTGCATTCGCAATACCCCTGGAAAAGAAAAGAAACAAAGAAAAATCCCTGAAGTCTGATTCGTAAGAAGTTAGCGCCGATATTGACCATGAAACAAAAAAGGAAATGTAAAGTGGCTTAATGTATGTAGGCTTTATCAGGACCGAAAAAAAAAAAGAAAGAAACTCAATTATATTCGACCGCGGACGCAGCCCAATAACTTCTACCTCCCCCCACCTTCCTTTTGAAGGAGCCCGTCGCATAGGATCGGTGAATCACAGCGCGCAAATATTACAAGCTCGCAAGAGCTCAGTATGAGAAGCCCTTCAACTGTTTATTTCATACACTTCCTACTGCAACATACCGCGATAGGGCGGCTTGCGCGCCACTACTACGCTTTAGCCGTTTCCGCTCCGGAAAGATAGATGGCGCAACGCGGACAGCATTGATTGCGCCGTATATGTTGCCTTCGTTTGACGATTCGTCGCCCATCATCAGCGTCAGTGTTGTTGTTGTTGTTGTCGTTGTCGCACTTCTTACTCCTGTATATATATATATATATATATATATATATATATATATATATATATATATATATATATTGATTTACCATGCGGACTAATGGGCTGGCTACAAGGAGGGATAGCCTCTAGAGTTGTGCATAGGCCTGTACGATTCTACAAGTGAAACAATTCTAGAAAGAAAGCAGTGAAGCATTTAGGCTCACGAAAACTTCACACAATCACGAAAATTTCTAACTTCTAAGCGTGCGTAATACAGCCCATGGCATCAGCTGTTGAGCCGTATCCTCGTTTGAAGCCATACTATTGTTTAGACAATCAAGTTAATGCGAAATGGATGTCTTTGATAGTACGTAGGCGGTGACGTAAGATTGATGAAGCGGTGACGACGAGAAATATCTCGTTTCTGACTTCGACGACTCCAAGGGAACGCCATCTAGGCACTCTTGGCGAACGCATTATTTTTCATGCGGTGGGAACACCAAGTTCCCGCTTTTTTCAACAGAACAGATTTGAACAGATTTATTTCTTCTGTTACAACCTGATAAAGGCTTCTGCTCCCATAATAGCTCGGCATACAGGACATGTGCCGCATAGAAATAATAAAGACATCGTCATCAACCACGATGCCATGATATATAAAATTAGCGGTGTGTAAAGAATAACAGAACGCATCTTCAAAAAAAAAAATAGAAAGAGCTGACAAATGCGCTTAATGTAAAGACAGGTTAAACGAGAAACACAACTTCAACACAAAGCAAGCGACGGCAATGTACACAGCACGAGGAATTAAAGACTCTCAACATTATGCGCAATGAGAAAAACTCTGAATAATTACGTAGAAGCATCAATGATTTCGTCATTAAAGAGACGTACGCGATTTAACAGCGATGGCGCCTGGTAGCTGAGAAGTTGTTTTCCGTAAATATTTCTTATTTTTGGCGTTCTTACGTTATGTTATCGAAGGTTATAGTAAAAATCGTAGAATGCGTTAAATATAGAATGTCATAACGCTGGAATGCGCGTAAGACACTTTTCTGTAGTATTATCAGTTTATTGTAAGTTTTCTGTGAAGTAGTGCCCCAAATTAATATACAGTAACTTAATCAAAAATTAAATAGCGCATAGTACAATGACACTTTCAACCACGGAGGGATCAGGGTACTCGGTTTATATAAGCAACCAACAGTTCTGCTTAATTCTATCGCAATTTTGTCGATGTCTGCATTCCGGGTCGGGTCTTCATGAAAGCATACTATAAGAAATTCGACATTTTGTCTGCTCTATTGTTCTATCTTCAAAAAAAAAAATAGTTACAATGTAGCTACGCGGTTTATTAGGAGGAACGAATATCATATATTTGCGCTGTCGCATTCAAGGTCAGCAGCTTTCTTTTTTTTTTAATTCAGGAGACACCAGTAACTACTGAGATAGAATTTAGTTACTAAATATAAATGTTAGACCACTCGTGGTGCGGAATCGACTTCGCAGTTGTGGAGTATTAAATGGGACGTTGAGTTCGTTGCATGTATGCGCTACGACTGGGTGTAGAGGAGAGTGTAGCTGCATTTTACCGATACTCACCGACGGGGCCGAAATTTGAAAGCTCACTAAGAGGGTTCAGCTTAAATTGAGGACGATGCGGGGAGCAATGGAATGAAAAATGGTAGGTGTAACATTAATCGACAAGAAGAGAGTGGGGTAGGTTAGGGAGCAAACGCGTGTTAAGGAGATATTAATCGAAATTAAGAAGAACAAATGTACGTGGCCAGTGCATGCAATGGGAAGCGAAGACAACACAACCGTTGGTCATTAGGGTAGCAGAATGGATCCCTAGAGAAGGCAAGCGTGGCAGGAGACGGCGGAAAGTTAGGTGCGCAGATGAGATCAAGAAGTTTGCGGGGATAAATTGGTCGCATTTAGCTCAGGACCGGGATAATTAGAGGTATATGGGAGAGGCCTTTGCCCTGCAGTGGGCGTAGACAAGCTGGTGATGATGGTGCGCTACGACCAATATATTCTCGAGGCTTTTACAGCGCTGTGCGCCAGCTGTACCACTATGTATACGGGGTACGTCCCATACTAACACACGTTGCCATTCTTAGAAGAATATATATTTGGGCAAGTTGGTACGTCATGGTGGTAAAAAAGAGCGCTGACAGAACGAGGACACAGCAGTATTAAAGGCGAAAGCATTAGCGTTCGTGTTGACGCCTTCGGTTCTCTTGTGTCCTCGTTTCTCAGGTGTCTTTTTATTATTTTTTGCTTTCTTTTACTTAGTGATTCTTCATTGTTTCCAGGCATCAGATACTGGTCCCAGGTGGTACCTACGTGTCAGAGTTAATTTCCCGCACAGTCGCAAAAGAAGCTTTTCTCACACAAAATGTTAATTGGAACAAACATCATTAAGGGCGCTAAAGACAGCAGAGAGGACACAGAGCGCTGACTTCCCCAACAATTTATTTCTTTTAAAGTGCTTCACTTTAGATACAATGACACACTCGCACAACAGTCATGCGCAAAACACAATGATACCGCACAATTCAGCTTGTGAACAGCCCTAAACTTATCATCTCTTTATCAGTGATAGCGATAGAGGGAGTAGTGACGAAGTCACTTTGCGAAGAAAACATTTCTTTCTTTTTTTTTTCTGCTTCATTAATTGCGCGTGGGGTACGGTCTGGACACTTTGTGATAATGCTATAGTCAGAAAATATTGGCACGCTTGCGCGCGTGCTACATTGTGCAGATACCGAACCTTGTTCTGCACGATCAACATTGTAGAAATGTTGTTTCAGTCTATACATTAATAAGCAATTACCTGTTTACCTCATGTAAAATACTGCGAAGCAGTAATGACGAAAGGGGTCGAGGGCTCGTTCTTTATTTGTTAGAAACAACTTAATGAGCAAACAGACAAAGAAGCCCAGGAAAGCATAGGGGAAGTTACTTGTGGTATTGTAATTGTGGAGAAAGTAGAAAGGAATTAAAGGGGACGAAGAGACAAACCTGCCTTCGGTGGGAACCGAACCCACGACCTTCGGATGTCGCGTCCGATGCTCTACCAACTGAGCTACGAAGGCCGTCCCTCCGTCCACTTTATTGTGTATTTTAAGAGAGCAGAGTGAACCAGAGAAACAAACAAGAATAGCTGAAATCCTTGTTTCAATTAGGAAAAGCAAAAAAATTACAGCATATCCACGGAGTGAATGATGATGAGTGGGCGAAGCTCGGGATGTGCATCGTAGATCGTGCCGAGTTCCGGATTAATTTAGTTAACCCGCATGCTACGAATCCTCACGGTTCAACTATGCACAATGCACAAGTCAAATCTCCCACCGGCACTTCATTGCAAGTCAAGATCCAGTGTATATATATATATATATATATATATATATATATATATATATATATATATATATGGGTTTTGCCGGTGAACGCTTCTCCAACGCGAGCGGTCGGTATTTCTCAATCAAGAAACTCGCTAGGAGACGCTGCCTGCGCCAACGTTGTCTCTCGCGTTTGCCGGGGCAGTGTCGAGTTTGCCGGGGAGCGCGTGGCTCCCGGCGCTCGCGGCGAGGGCGAGCGCCAGGTGCCACGCGCTCGCCCTCGGCGCGTGCGTGCGCTCCAGCAGGCACGCGCCGGTGGCTACCTACTACTAACTACTACTACTACTACTACTACTACTACATACATCGGGGACGCACGAAATGGCTGCTAATGGGGAATGAGAGACAGAAGAATTCGGCTTTTAGTTAACGCGCACGCTGCGAATTTTTATTGTTCAACAACGCACAGGAGAAATCTCCCACCGGCACCACCTTGGAGGTCAAAGCGTAAGACTGGTTACGCACTACTACGACTACGACGAGGGACGAACGGGTGCCGCTTTAAGGAGCTTGGCCCCTAAAAAAAGGGGGTGGGGGGGAAGCGTGGGGGATGGGGGAAGGGAAAGGGGGGGGGGGTCACATAATGCGTAGGACATATAACTGAATATCGGTCGAAGCCATGGAGTTGATACCAATGCTGGAATCAGAAACGCGCCCGAAGGCGGCAGAGAGTCAGGTTTGGTGCGGAAATTGAGAAGTTCGCAGCCATAAAATCAAATCAACTCGCCTAACATAAGCTGGCTTAGAGATAACTATGGAGATGCGTTCGTCCGACAGTGGAGAGAATATAGGCTTGTAATTATGATGGCGGTGATGGCATGTTGCAGAATATTATATTTTTGTAAGAAAAAAAAAACATGCCCACTCTGCCACAGAATTTCAGCGGAATCAAGTATTACGAAAAAAAAGGATAAAGATTATGAAAGGCAAACCATTTTTTAAAGCTATCATACATATAGGGTTAACACTCCTGTTTTCGCTGTGGCGTTGTAAATGCGTGAGTCGTCGTCATTGCAGAAATATTAAAGAGGAAAACTAGAATTCTTGCACTATGCGCTGGTGTGGTTTGTGGGAATTCCATGGTCTGCTAATCTGAAGGATATCTCACTTATCATTCCTCTTTTTAAAGAAGGTCACAAACAAACCGTCATGAATTATATACCAATAGACATTCTTTCTTGCCTTAGTAAACTCATTGAGAAGTTATTTGTTAAACGCCCTAATAACTACTTAACAATGTTTAAGCTGCTAAAAAGCAACCTATTTGGTTTCCTCCCTGGAAGTTCCACTAACCTAGCTATGCTGTCTCTGACTACATGAAAATGCATCGATTCTGGAAATCTGGTCGGATCTGTTTTTTTAGACTTCACTCAAGCTTTCGACACCGTTAACCATGTAGTCCTCTTCAATAAACTTGAATCTTATGGAATAACCGGTCCTGCGCTAGCATTTTTTTTAAATTACTTGCTTAACCGTGAATACACAGTGCATATTGGAAATACGTCGTCCATGTGTGTAAACCAAAGTGTACAGCAGGGCTCAGTTTTAGGTCCTTTGCTCTTTGTTTTATGCATTAATGATCTTCCGGAGTCGCTTAACTCATACAACCATGATCACTGCGTGCTTTACGCCGACGATACTACCAAATCTTGATCTCATAATTTATTACTGCCGTTACTTCAAAGTTAAACATTGCTCTGAGTAACATTATGAAATGGCGCAGCAACAATTACTTACCGCCGTATTCTGAAACCAAACTTATCCTTATGCTTGTGACTTAAGTAGCCCGTAACCTTAAAGTGACCCTTAACGCGTTTCAAGAACCAACCTTATACTTACATCTGAACTTTTCTTGTACTTACCGCCGCCATAAGTAAGGCTTCCTTAAGGTAGCCCCCGACCTACCTTGACGCTCACTTGTAAGCAAACAAAATGGCATGCATGGATGACAACGTTGCGGAATTGGTTTAAAATATGGATCGGCATGAATTATCGAGCTGCGGGCAGCATATGCGTAAGTGCGAATGTCGTGGCATGCAATCAGTGATCGCCTAAATCCCATGGAGATTTGCGACAAGCATGGGTACTTGTGCCGCTTCCGCTCCACAAGTACCGTGCTGAAGCTTCATGCCATCCCTGCGAAAGGACACCGACGGTCGCGGAGGTACGTTGGTGGCTCCTTACCCAACAAGGCTACAACCGCTTCTGCGAGACTCTTCCTTTTGTAAACAAGGCGCAACAAGTCACTTATGGATAACGGCTGTTGCAGCAGAGCATCGAAGGAAAGTGTACGCGATCGAATGTGCCCTATTTCACCGAAACAGCTGGACATGGCACGTCGGCGGAGCTAGCATACATCAGGGATCAGTGTAAACAAAATGTGGTTTTACTAAAGTGAAGTTTTATTGAAAAGCCCAGCGGGACAGAAGAAAAGTACACGTACCAAGCACGAAGGGGTACCAAAGTGAGCCGGAATAATCCATGCGGTAAATGGAAGACCATATACGTTTAATTAGAAAACAATGAATTACAGTACCTAGAAAGAGATATCCGCAACAGACTTCGTTCACGCACTGCGCACAGTTCGTTCGTTTAGAACACACTGCCCGTTGGGCCACTTCGTCGTCGCAAACACATCGCTATTTTGCAGTTGCCTGCGTAGGACCACACTGCAGTGCCGACACAAACACGTACACAAGAATACAGCGTCCACACCTCGGTGTTCTCCGCACACGCGGAGTGGAGATACAAGCACATGGTCACTTGCAAAAGCACGTACACTGCCGAGACTCCGGGAAACTGTGCTGACGAGACATGCCAGCGCACACCCCGTCCGACCAGTCCAACCCCCCCCCCCCCCGAATGACCCCCCTCTACACCCCTTGCTCCCCTCCTTTTTCATTGTCCCGTGCAGCTGTGCGCCTGCTTACAAAAGAAAACACACAAAAAATGCGCTTAGCCTCGCTCCCATGCCACTCACTCACTCGGACAAGAGCGCCTTTCATAAGGTCGCCTTAAAATCTTGTAAGGTGGGTGTCGGAAAGCCCCTTTACCTTTTCTTAAACTTAAGTTCAAGTTCTCCTTACAAAAGTAACCTTATCGCGATAAGTTAAGTTTGGTTCTAGAATACGGCGGTTAGTCCTTAATCATTCGAAAACAAAATTCATGCTGCTTAAAAGTGCTCAGAGGCACTTAGATTCTATCCCCGACCTTAAACTTGGAGCTCATTCAATTCCCCCTTGCAATGATGTTACTTTTCTTGGCATACATCTTGACCCTAACCTCACATTTCGTCATCACTTCCATTATGTCAAACAGGAAACTGCGTTAGGCATTCGTGGATTAACCAAACCACGCCTTTTAGGGGCGAAGCTCCTTAAGCTGTGGGTCGGTTGTCACGCGTATCGTGTAACCTACACCACTCACATTACCATGCAACGCCATGCAACGCCGGGAGGCTCGCGCTCGCCCTCGGCGCGTGCCTCCCGGCGCACGAGCTCTCGCACTCTTCCATCTGCTGTCTTGTGAGAGAGAGAGAGAGAGCGAAAGGCGCGCGTTGACAATGGAAACGCTCTTTCTTAGATGAATGCTCTACCAGCTCGCAAAGAAGGAGAACGCGCCCTCACCCGCGAGAGACAACGTTGGCGCAGGCAGCGTCTTCTAGCGAGTTTCTTGATTGATAAATACCGACTGCTCGCGCTGGAGAACCGTTCACCGGCCACCCATATATGTATATATATATGCACTGGATCTTCACTTGCAATGAAGTGCCGGTGGGAGATTTCACTTGTGCGTAGTTGAACCATAAGGATTCGTAGCGTGCGCGTTAGCTAAATTAATCCGGAACTCGGCACAATCTACGATGAACCTCCCGAGCTTCGCCCACTCATCATCATTCACTCCGTGGATATGCTGTGACTTTTTCTTTTCTCGTGAAGCTCCATTGTCATTGTATTTTGCTTTTATTCATAGTCACATTAATTACGGTAGTGTGTCATGGGGCAACGCGTACACGTGTCATTTATCATCAATTCAACATATCCAAAATAAGCCAATACACATCATCACTTCAACTCCAATGCATCTGAATTACTCCGACTGTACAACATCTTGCCTATCCGTCATTTATTCCAGTTCAACATTGTCATCTTTTTCCACAAACTGCTCCATGATAACCTTACATATGCGTTCATTGCGGCTGACCTTTTGCACAACACGAATACAACCAGACTTGCGGCTAACAAAAATCTTCTATTACCAATAGCGCACACAATTACGGCAAAAAAAAAATCTTCATTCACCGCTATCTCCCTTTGGAATGATTTACCATGCTGCCGTAAAGTCTTGTTGATCGTTAGAAATATTCAAAAATCAGCTTCGTAAACATCTACTGCAACAACCATAACACGATATCTGTGATGTGTCACATACTTTCGTCATTGTAGCTGACTTGATATGTTTCATTCTTGCTGTTTTCGTTTTTTATTATTTTATTTGCTCAATCATGCGTTTATTTTTGCCTTGCTTCTCACTATTTATTGTGTTTAGAAATGAAATGTTGAATGTATTCAATGAATTAGTGTTATACGTATTAATGATGTGCTGAATGTAAATGTTACCATAAACCATGTATTAATTACCGAGGGTCCCACTACAGTTTTATGACTTTGGGACCCTCGTCTGTATATTTGTATGTTGTACTGTGACATTTGGAAATAAAGAAACTGAAACCTCATCTGTTTCAGTTTGGAAATAAAGAAACTGAAACTGATGAGGTAGGATATTCCCGAATATTTCTTACACGCAGATCCCTATAATTAAATTTTCTTATTTTTGCATTATAATGGGGGTTTCCTGTTTATATTAAGCTCAAATCACAGTCGAACCCGTCTATAACGAACTCGCGTACAGCGAGGAATACTTAATATGAAACTCGCGAAGCTGTGTTAGCATTATTCATGTAAAGTATACGCTATATAACGAACTCTACATTGAATATATCAAATTTAGTGCTTGCGATCGAGCTTAGCGCTTCCTGTCTTTAAAACTGCGCATCCGATACTTCCCATTCGCGAAAGGTGCGTAGCTAACGGCGTGACATTTTATCCTTAATGCAAAAAATGACGTGCACCGTGTTTCGAAGAAAGGAACTTTTGTTTGTGCGTTTGAGCCCGACTCTGACAATATCCTGTATAACGAACTAGGTACTGGAATTCGTCAAAAGCGGGTTTGGCTATATCGACATATTTGATATATCGAACGAATTCCGGAAATGTTCCTGTTTGGTATAACAGGGTTTGACTGTATTGCACACCATTGTGGAACGTAAGCGAAATCGAAGTAACCCTCATGATAGTTTGACGATGTTCTTCGAGCCTTAGGGAATCAGCTCGCTGAGCTTAAGAAGTCGCGTTAAGTAAATCGCAATGCCGTTTATACATTCATGATGTCACCAGGAGTAGAAACTTACTGACGTTACATAAGACCAGACCTATATATTTCCCAAAGTCGTGATTGGATAATTTCATTTTTTTTTTCCGGTGAACGCACGAAGCATCGCGCTTCTGTAGGAAAGGAAGAAACAGTCGCGTTAACATGACGCAAAGCAATGGGACAGGGCTGCATAGTGTACCAATTCGAAGTTATTTATGTTAATGCTGATGTATTGCCTTTTTAGTGATTATTGTGCATTAAACTCTATTCTTTCTATATCGCTAAACGCGACAAGGAAAGATAATTGAGCCTATTTTAGTCTTTTCCACTATGCCTTGAGTTCATTCCTCGCCGCTGTTATCACGTAAATGAAACGTAGTATGCAGACTCAAAAGAGCTTAACTTCTGCTGTGCCTTCCACTTTTAATAAATACCAGTCAACTAAGCGGTCGTAGCATCCGTTAGCGTACACGACATTCACTAAAGGAAAAGGATGAATCAACTTGATTCAGAACGGCGGCGTAAGGATCTTTGAAAAAGAATTTTTCGGAAGCTGTCGGCGATCTAAATAAACGCAGTCTTTCCACTGCGAGGCATTCTAATGCCGGCTTTCATACGTAGTCGCGGCAAAACAAAGAAGCGCACGGACACGTGCGTGGTGCCTGGGTTTCTAGCAACAAGAAGCAGAAGGCGTGCAATGACGGCACGTAAGGAGGACAGAGAGACCGTGAGACGTCTGTCCATCCTGCTTGCAGCAATAGATTCGATAAGTGAGTATCTCCTCTGCGTTTAATCTGCAAAGGCAAATAACAAACGACGCAGCAGGATACGTAGCCATAAACAAAACATAATTCAACGCAAAGGATCCAATGTATCGTGTGGAGTAGAATTTTTCTTTCTTTCTTTCTTTCTTCTCTTTCTTTCTTTCTTTCTTTTGGAGAAGGAGAAATAAACTTTAATGCCACCTGACACTACGTGGAACAGCGCTGATTTGTTCTGCAAGCTTAGGTTTGCCGCTTAAAAAAAAAACGCATTTTTTAAATTGCACGAAAGCTCATCTCTGACGTCATTCGACTTTTAAACCTATTGCCCTTCTGTTCTGTGGCACCGTCTTTTATCCTTCCTTACTTTAGTGCTATTTGGTATTGCAATACGACATGCGAACTTGTCTGAATTGCAGTCGCAATAGTTTAGTGCATTGTACATTACTCATTGACAGCCAGCAGGCGCCTAACCTGCTTAATCCGCCGTTTTTTTATTACTTTTTTTATTTCTGGTGACGTGCATAGAAAGCGCAGAGCATGCCGGCATTGGCTGTCCGTCTCGGTATACTCCTTGAACGGTTTGCATTCTTCGGTTTCTAGAAGCATTAATATAGTCCACTTAATTTATTAGGGGGTGTGTTGCTCCAGGTTTGGGCCCAGGACCACTCACCAACGAACGCAATCAATACTCGAGCACACACACAACACCGAATATATATATTACGTTGTAAATATACACGCAGCTTCGGCCTAGCCACACAGATAATGTGCCGCTAACGTGATGTAAATGCAGTCCTACGGCTGCGGTTACCACGTCTCTATTAAGAAAATAGTTTCTCGCCCTGCTTTCCCTGGTGTGTCGTCGTTGGCGCGTCCAGGCCGAGGTAGACTGCGACGAGTATGTTGTCGCTGAGGTGCCGGCAGTGTGGGTCAACCCACGGGACTTTTGGACCGCAGCAGCGGCCCTTGCGCCGCAGCGACCGTTTCCGCAACCACGGCAGCCGGTAGGGCGCGGTAGTCACACAGCATCTCCAGCTACTGTGTTGACGACAGTGATGGCTGGGGTAACAGCGCCAGTAGCAAGGCTGGTCGCCGCAGTGGCCGAGAACACGGCCACTTCGTCTGGCTCCCTAGGCCGGTCGCCCAGCACGGAACACAGGTCCTTGAAATTGTCTGCACCCGTTCCTCAGGTCGCCTGGCTTCCTGGACCCGTTGTCCAGCAGGAACGCATGTCCTTGACGTCGCAGTACGCCGTGGCGGTTGGTCGCAGATTCTCTGGAGCGAACGCATAGCGAGAACCGGTTGGCTTCCACGCCGCGCAGCACGAACCACCGCACGCATCGTACGCACCACGCACCGTGCGAGCACACTTCATCGTCATCGCCCCGCACAGCGAACACTCAACTGTTTAAATTTCGCGCCTCTATCATGACAGGGGGGACAATTAGAGTATATTTTTGTAATAATAAGACCAATATAGTTCATATCTACGTGTTAAAAGATGGTTGACACATGGGCCTGGCGATCTTCAATAATATGAATAAATTAATGTGCCTTGGTAAAGGTTATTTTTTACTCGCACTAGCCACACACGCACTCGCATCAATCCAAGCCCCGGCGAGTACGTGCTAACTTAGGATCGAATGTAATGTATGGTATTTACATGGCCATGACGTATAGAGGCTCGTGATTCGAGAAAAAGGCGTAAATGTTCGTGATTCTTTGAAAGGATATCCAGCTTGACTTGGAGTCTAATAAGATGGACTTGTGGCTAGTTGGTCGAGCATCGATGGATAAGAAACAGCGCGAACGCAGGGACGAAGAACACAGGGAGTGTGGTATCGTGTGTTTCTTCGTTCTTCTGTGCGCGCCGTTTCCTCTCCAACGTTGACTTGGGGGCCATTTTATAACCTCTCCTCCAATATGCGCCTGGATGCATGCAAGTTTGATGCATATCTAGCCGTCGCGTTACATGTTGGCGCGCCAATCTGGATCACGCAGTGCTGCTTGATTCAGCGATGGTGTCTCGCGTTGACTACCGTTGACGGTGGTCACGCGTACCAACTGAGTGCCCTCTGTAGCTTCTTGATGTTCCATCTGTGGTCTCGCTGATTCCTCGTTAAGCTCCATTACGAGGGCGTCGGGCGTTTACGCATTTGTATGTTCATGTTCCATTCGTGTTATGTCTGGGGACAAGCGAACTTCACAACACATGTCTGCCTAGGTGGCATGTTACTATATTCCAATAGCTTTTTGCAAGTAGTGGGCCGCGGTGGTGGCGGCGTTAGTGTTAAGCTTACCGATGAAGCCGTCCTGTCCGCTCATGATGCTACCGAGATAGTTCCAATACCATTGCCATTGTCGATACAGACGCTGAAAAGGGTCTCCGTTTACTTTTTGACACGAAGATGCCACTTTTACAAATCAAACCGAGTGTATCATACCGTACACTCACTGATGATGTTGCAAACACTATCGCACCTCTCCCTCCACTGCGCAACCGTATACTGTGCCGCCTGTGGTTAAGAGCGGCTTTCACAGAAGCATGTTCTTCTGCTGCAATGGTAAGTATACATTCGGTTTGTGGTTTTGTGGTCATTATATCGCCGGACGCGATGTTCATCAAGGCCTGTCAAATGACCAAAGCATAGGCGATTTTAGAGCAAGAGAAGCTTTGAACACGACTCTACGCGTCGAAGGCGTGCAAAGCGACGTAGGCATTGCTACGTCACCGGTCGATTGTATAATGGACTATCGCGCATGCTCTACCTTGATGATACCTCCTCCCCTCGTTTTCTTTCCTTTTATACCTTAATATCCCCTTCCCCCAGGTAAGGTAATAAATCGGGCGCGTATGTGGGTGCACCTCCCTGCTTCTGCTTCCTTCGTTCCCTCTCCTCCTTCTGCTTCCCCTAGAGTAACGAAAAGGCTCTTGGCCACGCGTCGTGTCTGTTACATTGCTTCGAGTTGCGCAATTGGTGCCTTTGCTAACTGAAAGCGCTTGGCGTCATTTTTAACCCGCGGCACCAAGACCATCTGCACTGGAATATGTGGGATATCTGTAGCTGCAACTTCGAACGTCCAATCTTTCGGCGAGGTTAAGAGGCAAAGTCTCTTGAGTCGAAAAAGTCTGAGCCGCTTTTTCTCTCTTGTTCTCAGAAAAACCGAAGAATCTGAATGCAGCCTTCTTCAAAGTTCCTGAGCTGCTTGCTACGGATTCTATGCCATATACCCCTCAGTGCTGAGTTCTTTGCGACGTGTCGTGTCTGGTCCACGTATCTTGCATTCGCGCTGGGAGGAGACTGAGTTGGAACGGTGTGAACGCTTGCTGAAGCTTGCATTCAAATAGGCAGCCAGTCGCATCAACGTTCGGTCTTCGTGGGGGCGAAAGGAACGCCATGACCTTTGTTAAGACGCCTCCTAATTCGGGTCGTTATGAAGTTTAGCAGAAACGACCTATGGCCGACCTTTTGCGAAACCCCATTTCCACTGTGTTGCGTCCGAACGGCCAGAGCGGATGTCGAACGTCTGCTCTGCCCGGGAGCTACGAACGATGTTGACCAGTCGTATTCACGGGTGTCGCCTCCTTCAGAGCTTCGAACCTTGCCCTGCGCTGCCTGCTTCCGTACGTTTGAATTGAGCGAGATAGATTGTGCAGGAACCAACTCTCCATTTCTCTCTCTTATTTCACACATTTATAACGTTCACGCTCTTTGTCACAGTTAAGCTTCCCGCTTTAGCTTGTTGCAATACGCAATCGCTTATCACCGTTTTTATGGCGTCAGCACCAAGTGACGTTATGTTTCTTTTTCAGCACCTCCTATTCGTCTCCAAGTGGGGGTTGTTATGAAAAAAAGGAAAAAAGCTTTGGAAAAATAAATAATATAAGAACACCAAGTTTAGATTTATATGAGGTATATGTAATATAGTACCGTGCGTGTGGTACAGAAAATAGTCATTCATTCATCAGCATAATTACTGAAAATTAAGTATATAGAGGTAAGTACGCGGCGCAGTGGTTATTTGAGTATGAGCCACAAGAAAGAAAGAAAGAAAGAAAGAAAGAAGAGAGAGAAAGAAAGAAAGAAAGAAAGAAAGAAAGAAAGAAAGAAAGAAAGAAAGAAAGAAAGAAAGAAAGAATTGGAGTGTGGCTCGTATTCGCATTAGATGTGTGGGTATGCGCCGGTCCACCTTAAGTTCAACAAAATTCCACCTCATTCAGCAAAAAGTGCACCGAACGCTAGGGACTAGCTTGATTCAAGACACTTGGTGGACATTAACGACGCTTCTGAAATTTTTCAATTCCTGTTTGTCGTCCTCTCTTTATTTTTATTAATTCCTATTTATTTATCTTTTCTTTTTTCTCCTTCTGTTCGTTCCATTCTTTCTTTCGTTATAGTTCCTGCAGTAAATACACGTACCGCCCTGCTATACTTTCTTACCGAGCCGCCTGTTGGCTGCATCTTGAAAAAAGAGCCGCCATCTCGTTGCCGGTAACCACAAGCAATCAACTCTGGCCCGCTTCGGCTTTGCCAGGGTGCGCACCCGGAGCAAAAAAAAGTAGGCGTCATGCGGCAGACTGAGTGCGCGAGGCTGCCGTAACCGGGATGGAGTTGCTGTTGTGCGTGGAAAGGGAGCCCGCGTGTGACAGCGCTGGGTTGCGCGCGAAAACTCGTTACCCGAAACAGCTGAACTCAGCGCGCACGCGCACTCGACTGACAGTAATGCGTGTTTTACTGCGCCGAAACCGAAGTCGCTGCTTGAATCGCACGGTTGCGGCATTTGCCGAGATCCGCACAGAACCTTGCGCGGATCTCTAATATCGTAACTGGGCCTCGGGGCAAAAGTAGACGAGTGTGCCGGTCTTACGCTTCCGTAGTTCGGCCTTGCATGCAGCTCAATATTTTCGGGCGCTGCGTTTCACTTAGCCTAAATGGTGTGCTTGCATCTTCGATAGAAAACGAATTTGGTGAGATCAGGTATTTAAAAGAACCTTTGTTGTTGTTGTTGTTATTGTTTTGCTATTTCTACCGTGACAAATGCATATGCGCGATACATGGCATACATACCGTGTATGTTTGCACACAAACAAAGATAGTAAGGAAAACTACGCTTAAATTAAATAATCATACAAAAAACCCTCTTCCAACAGGAACAACATCCACGTCCGAGCGTTGTGACGGCATTCTTTGCTTTCTTTATTTTTGCATACTTTTTGTTTTTGTTACGTGCTGTGATGTCTTTTCAAGGCAGTTCGAAGTTTTCCTTTCCAAAGCTACGTCGCAGTATCTCTTCGTGAATCATACGTAAAGGCTGCGTTTTCAGATTGCAGATATTTTTTTAGGTCGTATATTTCTGTGTTTGTTCTTTCTTCCAAATTTCTCCTTTCTTCCTAATTGTTGTTGAACTCGTATATTTAATTACAGGGACAGTCCTAACGAAGTGTAACCGTTGCCTTATGTTTCGTACCAAAACAAAATGCGATAATATCCTATCGCGTCCCACATGCCACCCTGTATTGTACTTGGGGAGAGTGCGGGTGGGTTTAGAATGATGGTGACTTGATACGTGCCGTTCCGTATTCTATGTTCTCACTAAGGCTGGAAAGGGATTGCGTGGCGGGAGTAGCGAAGATTTTTGTAAATGACGATAACGCTGCGACAGCGACATATGAGGCCTTTGTGAAAAGCTCGTATTCTGTCAAAGAAACGATATTCGCGTCAAAATGGACCTCGATCCTGGCGCTCCTGAACCTTTTACGAAATCGGAAAAACGTTCTTGTGCCGAAAGTATTTCTGTATGCACCGTCAATACGGCGAAGCGTGCAAGCAGGTATAGTTTTTATAAAATGAAGCACCTGTACCTAACTTTTGGCTAACGGCAATTCAATAATTCATTTACTGATATTTTTGGCCCTTAACTGGGCCGTTACACGGTGGAAGGTCAAAAATTCATCAGGCAAATTTCAACGACATTGTGCTAGTGATGCTTCTCAGAGTTGTTGCGAATAGCAGCTCGAAATATGCAATTATAAATGACAATCGAAGATAGTTATAAGTGCACACGTAAAATGCAGTGCGGAGTTGATCGTGCACAACAACAACAAGGGACAGGCATGGGCACCGTCATAAGGGAGAATGACCCGTTTCAATTTTATTACCGCGCACGTTCGTTTCATTGCTTATGCATGCAGCATATATATTATTTTACGCGTCATTGAAGCCGTAAACTCCCCTCTTCAAACACGCCTTGAACATACGTGTGAAATCATGGACATCTGTCCTACGATAAGAGAGTACTATCACCCCGCCGCGCATGCTGCATTTTGATGAAAGCGAAATGTTGAGACCCGTGTACTGTGCGGTGTAAATGCATGTTAAAGAACCCCAGGCGGTCGAAATTTCTGGAGCCCACCACTACGGCGTCTCTCATAATCAAGCCGTGGTTTTGGGACGTAAAATCAATCTAGTGAACGTTGTCGGTTGGTTTACTTATTTGTACACTCTGAACAAAGGAATATATCAGCGCACGGAGTACATTCCGTATTCTGATGCCATCACCGCGAATTAAATTCATGTGCTTTATTTCATCTGCAATGACAGACGGCTCTTCGGGAAAAAAACTGAAACGCCAGACACATAATGCTTACTCCACAAAGAGTCAAATGTTTTCTGCGAAGAGAAGAGGGCAGCCCGCGTAATATAACTATGCCGTACTCGCCTTTTTCACGCGTTTGAGAATAGCGTGCGGTTGTGCAAACGATACTCAAGTTGCGGCGTGGAACTCTTCTCTTGTGGTCGACCTACTAGCGCTTTCGGCCTTCTAGTACAGCTGGCTCGCCGAGTCTTTCTGTAAAAGGATTGCTGGTGAGGCAAATCCTGATGGAGTGGTGGTGGGGTCGCCCGACCACCCTCTCTCCTCACGTGATCCTCGCGTGGAATGTTCATTTTCCATGGAAGAACTAGAAGCTGCCCTGGCTGTGTGCCGGCGTTCTTCAGCGCCAGGACCGGACGGCATCACTTATCGCGCCCTGTGCAACCTGGGTGAACAAGCACGGAAGGCACTCCTGATCCTTTACAACGACTACTGGCAGACGGGCACGGTACCGCAGGAATGGAAATGCAGCCGCTTAATTCCACTCCTTAAGGCCGGCAAATCTCCTTTGGACATCTCCTCATATCGTCCGATCGCGCTTGCCAGTTGTGTCGGCAAAACGATGGAGAGAATGATTTTAACGCGCCTTGAATGGTACTTGGAGTACTATGACGTTTATCCCGACGCTATGACCGGTTTCAGACGCGGTCGTTCATCAACAGACAGCGTTGTTGATCTGGTCACATATGTCCAACACCAGAAAGCCTGTAAGCGACTATCTGCCGCTGCGTTCCTGGACGTTAAAGGCGCTTACGACAATGTCACCCATGAAGCCATTCTGAGCGAACTAGACGCTGTAGGACTTGGTGGCAAGATGTATACGTGGGTATGCAGCTACCTACAGATGAGGATGTTCTACGTTCACACAGAGAACGGCCCGACATCAAAGCATCACGTTAGCCGTGGAGTCCCTCAAGGCGGAGTGCTAGCCCTTATTGGATTAGTAAATCATCTGCCCAGCACCGTACGACTTTCCATCTATGCCGATGACATCTGCGTTTGGACGTCCGCTGTGACACGGCTTCAGCTTCGTGCTCGGCTTCAGAAGGCAGTCACGACGACGTCACGTTACCTTCAGAAACAAGGACTAAATATTTCATGCGAAAAGTGTGCAATGGTGGCATTCACCAGGAAACCGATGTTTGCATATAACATCGCCATTAACGGTCAAGTAATACCATACTGCCGAAGTCATAGGTTCCTGGGAGTGGTAATTGACAGAGACCTGTCTTGGACTCCGCACGTGAACTACGTAAAGAAACGGCTGACTGCTATCTGCCACTTATTCAGATTCCTCGCAGGGAAAAACTGGGGCCTGTCCATACACGCTATGCTACAGCTGTACAGAGTGCTGTTCGTCGGATTCCTGCGGTACAGCCTACCTGCTATCGCCAACACCTGCAAGACTAACCTGCGCACGATACAGAGCATTCAAGCACAAGCTCTTAAGATATGCCTTGGCTTACCACGCAGCGCGTCAACGGCTGAAACCATTGCCATAGCGCAGGATTACTCTATCACGACGCACATCGCCGTTGAGACCATGCGACTTCACCTCAGGCATGTGGCTAGGACTCCCTCACACCATCTGGCGAGCCTCGTTGCTGCAAGGCCCCGCACTTCATTCAGCGCTAATGTCAATGCACACAGTGCGGCGTTTACTCCAGGGTACACGCCTGCGGCTAAGCGAGTGCTCCCTCCGTGGTGTTTGAGTCTCCCACAAGTACACCTCACAATTCCTGGGATACAGAAGAAGACAGATCTACCAGTATCTGCGCTAAAGCAACTCAGCTTACACCTGTTGTACGAACGGTACGGTAACCACGTACACGTATACACCGATGGATCGACTACGTCGTCCAGTTCTGGCGGAGCGGTGATCGTACCAACGCAGGCGATAACGATTCGACTAAAGACGTCTCATGTCACGACGTCCACGGCGGCAGAACTCACGGCTCTACGTCGTGCGCTAGAATTCATCCGTACTGAGAGGCCGAGGAAATGGGCTGTGTTTTCGGACTCGAAGGCGGCGTTGCAGTGCATACGGTCAGCTCTTAGGCGCGGATGCCACGAGCAGCTGACGTACGATGTAATCGTGCTTCACCACCACCTCCGAGAAAATGGCCACGAGATTGACTTTCAGTGGGTGCCCAGTCACTGCGGAATCAGCGGCAACGAGTCCGCAGATGGCGCAGCTCGCACTTCACATCAAGAAGCGAACATTATTTCAATTCCACTCTCAAGGACAGATGCTGCAATGCAGCTTCGACACCTGGCACGCCGTCTCTCACTGGTTGAGTGGAACTCACCAAACATCAGACGAACGCGACTGTACCAGCTAAACCCTTCCCTGCATCTCCGCCCTCCATCAGGACTTCCTCGACATGAGGCCTCGCTTCTTTGTCGACTTTGGCTGGGAGTTGCCTTCACAAAGGCATACTCCGCATTAATTGGAGCGATCGACAGTGCAACCTGCGAGATGTGCGACACCGACGAAACCCTGGACCATCTGCTGTGCCACTGTCCGCGATTCGTCGAGGAAAGGAAAATCCTTGCTGAGACGCTACACCAACTTGACGATCGGCCACTGTCCTTACAGATGCTACTCGAACACCGCCCTCATCGCTCGTCGGCCCACAAGGCACTAAAAGCACTTTTACGCTTTCTCAAGACGACTGGTTTGCGTGAACGCCTTTGACAGTTGGACTTGTCCGACAACGTCTTTTTCATTATTCCCCTTCCTTCTCTCTCTCCCATCTTTCTATTCCCCCTTCCCACTCCCCCAGTGTAGGGTAGCCAACCGGACGCCCTTCTGGTTAACCTCCCTGCCTTTCTGTTTTCCCCTTCCTCCTCCTAGTACAGCTGGCAAGGTCTTTCTCCTCGTGAGCACGTAACAACCGTGAGCCGGCACGCACTCCTGCGCTCTCTGCTCCAGCGACCGCCTGTGCAAGCAGAAGCCTTTACGCATGTTACAACGAGGTGGCGCCACTCTCCCATGATTTCTGCCGCGAACGCAGCACGGAAACGCTATCGCGTTCGACTCTTAAAGACGAAGCTTAAGCGCCCTCCAAGTTTTGTTGATATTGACACGTGCGGTTGTTTTGATTTAAGTGGAAAGCTGTTATCGCTTTCCAGTGACACGCGCGCTCGTTTTGATTGTTTGCGGGGAGCGCTGTTATCACTTTCTGTTACGCGCAACGCAGGCCGCGCTTATCTTGCATGCCACTTCTAGAACCGCGTCGGCCATTGTTGAAACTTTGCATGCTTGACGCGCACATTTCAGTAACTTCTGGAATTCCAGAGATAATGCGAGAACGTGTTATGACGCGGGTATAAAAGCCGACGCATTACGCCGTTTGTCAGTCTCTCCGTCGACCGACGACTGTTCACGCCGCTATTGCTGTGCATTGTCATTGGCTTTGTTTTGCTGGGCACAAGTTCGCCCAATAAACAGTTCGCCTGACATCACTTGAGTCCTGCGTGCTTCGCCTTGAGTGATGTGTGCGTCACTACCACGTGACAATATATTGTTTCCGCTTCATCATATTATGAAGTTGTACCAGATTAACCAAGTAGCAGACGCATCACTGAGTGCATCTGTGAAAGCTAAACAATGCATAATGCCAGCGTTATCAACTGTGCAGAGCTTCATAATCAATGTTCAAAACATCACAGTAATTATCCAGGAGAGCTGGGCTCCGATCGGAGATCTTTGTTCGAAACAGAACGCGTGCGCTCGCTGAAAAAGTCACGAAGTTGGGGCGCGGTTCTCGATATGCGCGCTGCGGATTTGGCGTAGCTGAGTGCGGCGCTGGCCTTAAAGGGACACTGAACCACTTTTTAAAAAAAACGAGATTATAGTGTCATGATACGTAATTTCGTGCGGCGAACTCGAAAATCAAGTCGGAAATTTGCATAAACCAACGCAAATAACTTTATTTTGCCGAAAACAAGCAGCAGGCGCCGCGGCCGCCATCGCGAGTCTCGCCGCCGCTATGATTGGTCGAAGCTCCATGACATCATCGTCAGGAAGGTGAGGACAGCAGACTGCGCTCGCCGGCAGGCAATGCCGTGTTTATCTGTTGAAATCGGGTAGTTGCTGTTAGTATGGCGAACTGTGAAAGTCGGAACGAGTTCTCTGTACATCCGTACATGTTCGAGCCGGTCGACACTGTAAAGGCGACGACTGAAGCGGCACAGGAAAGCGAGTCCCAACCAGCCACCTTGCCCCGCCACGGTGGTCTAGTACTCGGCTGCTGATCCGAGGGTCGCGGGATCGAATCCCGGCTGCGGCGGCTGCATTTCGATGAAGGCGAAATGTTGAGGCCCGTGTGCTGTGCGATGTCAGTGCACGTTAAAGAACCCCAGGTGGTCGAAATTTCCGGAGCCCTCCACTACGGTGTCTCTCATAATCAGAGCTGGTTTTGGGACGTTAAACCCCACATAACAACAACCAGCCACCTTCACCCGCGTCGGAAACATAGACTGGTACGTATAAGATGCATGTCAGTGCTTAATTTCACTGTAGTAAACTGTTACAAATGATACGTTCATCCGTGGATATCAAATTTGATAAAACAGCAGCATCGGCACTCGCTTTTAGCCGCGTATTGGCACGGTCCGCGCTACGCGCGGGCATCGTGCAGAAACATCAGCTGTTCGTGGATTTCACAGCTCAGAGTGCAGCGTTGTTAATGCAGTCAGTATCGTACTTCGCAGCGGGCAAGGCGCACGCGATGAGTCAGTATGCTACCGCGAGGAAAAAAAAAAAAGCCAGACGAGTGCCGCTCTCGCCGCAGTGGTGACATGTGCTCTGAACTGCGCTGAAAAATTGCGCAAGGATAGTTTGGCTCATATATTGCAGTTCTGTTTTTTATAATACCGCCGCTTTTTCTAAATTCTGCCCAGTACTACAGTGATGGAAGCATGCGACTGTCGTGTAGAGTAGCTGATTTCGATGCTGCGTGCTGATATCTGTGTACACGTGTTTTCGCCATAGGTGCTCATGCGTGCACTGCGTGAAAATGGGGAAAGAAGAGGACTGCTGCTGCTGCCTCGAAATTCGGCAGATTCGCGACCGCCAGAAACATCCGAGGTGCATCACAACAACAAAAAAATTTAAGAAATTTAAAATTCACGAAGGCAAGTCGTGGTGGCGGCGAGGGCCCCTTCAGGTGCGGAAACACAGAAGGAACCGCGTCGCTGTTCAGTCGCACACTCTTGATCGTCAATCCCAGCGACTGCATGAGAGCCGGGTTTCGTACGTAGTCGCTGTCACGAAAGTGCTTGGAGCACAGCACGCTTGATCTCGTAGGTTTGAAGTCTTTTCTTTTAACTGCAGCGGACCATTTTGCAGCCATCTTCTGATCCCGAGGAAACTTGTGAAAAGCGACCTCATCGCGACTGTAAGTGCTGCGGCAGCCATATGCCGCGCAGTAACTCGGCATCGCGAGTCCACTTCAACCTTGCACAAACACAAGTAGTGAATGTCGGATGGCGAAAATCTTCAATCAGAAGAGAACGGTGCAATGGCAAGAAATCCCTACGAACTGGCAGAACTGATGCTTCGCTAGGCAGCAGATCGCAGCAGAAACAAGCTGAGCTGACTGAGCGACGCAGGCGGCTCGACCCTGACGATGACGTCACCTCCCCACGTGTCTGTCTCTCCCAAGCTCCGCCCCTGCGCGCGCGCGCGCCGAGGGGGGCGTTCCCTCGGTCAAAGTTTGCTCGCTTATAGCGCCGTTGTTTAATCGAACATCGCGAAAAAAACCTCCGTAGGCATGTTGTAAGAGGTCGCGGATACCAAATTCGCAATAAATTCGCGAATTCAAAACCTGTTCAGTGTCCCTTTAAGGAGAAGCCGTTCTCGTTTGTTTGAGTGGGCGCTGTTTTGCGACAGGGTGCCCTACAATATATGTGGGAATGGGAGTGGAGAGCGGCCACTCGGCAAGCGGTAAACGCCCTAGAATTTGACGTGCACTTCTTGTCTGCTTGTGGACAGTGTACTATAAAACGAGGTGCTTTTGGCCTTGTGATGAATAGGACTGTTTTATGTAAACGAGCAATTTTTTCTCGTGTTCTTCAATAGTAATAAGACTTGCTACTGCTATTTATTGCTACTACTTTCTCTGAATAGCCGCTATTGGCCGTGCAGAGAAAAGGGGGTCAAGCAAAAAATCGACCGCGCCCCGTGGCTGGACAATGGCACATTGAATGCATTCACAAATCTCCTTGTGCATCGCTTCCCCGTAGTACTAGTTGTCGGTGACAATCTGCAGTTCGAGGAAAGGAAAACGAAGAATCCGAATTTTGAGAAACAGTTCTTTCTAAAAACTTGTTGGTCGTTTAGGTGGAGATGTTTGACGCTTTGTGTCTTGCAATACATGACCTCGAAGTAACTTCGTAGCAAACGGCTTTTATCGGTGACTAATACTCCACTTATATATGTTTTCATTGGTACGTACCAACTTAATTACGTTTTCTATATTTAGATTATACATGCCCGTTTCATGAACATATGGCAGTCGGACATCAGAAAAGAATAACTGGCTGAAGGGGCCTTCACTGCGTTATTGTATCGCAGTAAGGGAGAGAGACAGAGAGAGAGCTTTTCGATGCTACCCTACAAAAGAGCAAAACGGACGTTTGTTGCATCAACCGGAGTGAATAGAGAGAGAGAGAGAGAGAGAGAGAGAGAGAGAGAGAGAGAGAGAGAGAGAGAGAGAGCTCTTTATTGAAAGGCAGAGAATTTAGCCGGCGTTGAAATATCGCTGACATGCTACGCTGCGTGCGGAGGGAGTTTGGGGAGAGAAAGACGAGTAGAAAGAAGTACAAGATACAGTGAAAAAGAAAAGAGAAAGAAAAATTGGGCTTTGTGTTTCTGACTATGATGCCTAATTGCGTCCAATGATATTTCGCGTTTGCACCAACCCGCAGTGATGTGATAGGATGTGTTGCATGATGGGTGAGTGATGGTGACGACGGAGATAAAGTGAAAGTCTATGCAGTTGACCTATACTATTTAAATATGTAAATAAAAAGTCCATCGCACGTCTCTGTTGTGTGGGGCAAGCTAGAGGGCCTAAAACACACTTAGGTGATAAAGGGAGCTGTGTAAGTGACTGCATGCAATGTTCATAGAGCGCACGCTTATCATTGTACGCTCGGCACTCAAACAAAATATGCTCTACGGTTTCAGTAGAGCCACAGTTGCTGCAGTGTGGGCTTGTCTCCTGATGGAAGCGGTACCGTAAGTCGTTGGAATATGCAATGTTCAGCCGTAGTCGATGATACAAGGAAGAGAGAGAGAAAGTGGGCGAACATATAGCACATTCTCACAGTCAGTGGCAGCTGCATGGCACACGACATCACACATCGCTGTTACAGTCGCTTGTGCAAGTCTGTCGTCTTTAAGAACTGCAGCAGCGCCTTTGTCACCTTCAATTGTGATGTCTTGTGCGGTCGACATTCCAAAATGGCATCAACCGACATCCGTCGCAGGTCAAGGTGAGCGAGAGCGGACGCCAGTGATTGCCTCTGTAAGTCATAGCGAGGACAATCGCATATGATGTGTTGTAGCGTCTCTTCACGAAGACAGGTGTCACAAAGAGGGCTGTCGGCCATTCCGATCATAAAGGAATAAGAGTTAGTAAAAGCCACTCCTAACCACAAACGATAAAGCAGGGTGGCTTCTGCTCGGCTGAGTTTTGGTGGCAATCGAAAATGCCGCAAAGACAGCAGGTGGTGTTGTCGACTGTTCCGAGTTTGGCTGCTTGAGGCACTCCACAGCGAGAGTGTAATCTCCTGTGCAATCGCTCGGAGTTGCCTGGCAGCGTCGGACCTTGAGAGAGGTATGGTCTCAATTTTGGTGCCATCAAGTGCAGACTTGGCGGCCTTGTCAGCATATTCGTTTCCAACGACGCCGCAGTGACTGGGGAGCCACTGAAACGTCACGTGGTGTCCCTTCTCATGTGATTTATGGAGAAGAGATCTGATCTCCAACACCAGTTGCTCGTATGGTCCGCGCCGCAGGGCTGCCAGCAAGGACTGTAAGGCCGCCTTTGAATCGCTAAAGATTGACCATTGCCGGGGTGCTTCCTCATTTACTACACAAAGGGCAGCACGCAGAGCAGCAAGTTCCGCAGCTGTCGATGTCGTCGGGTGGTCTGTCTTAAAACTGATGGTGGAAGCTTTCACTGGGACAACCACCGCTCCGGACGAAGACTGGAGGTTCGAGGACCCATCCGTATAAATATGCACTTTATCGGCGTACCTCTCGTGTAGAAGAAGCAGGGATAGTTGTTTCAGAGCACCTGATGACAGCTCAGCTTTCTTTCTGATTCCTGGCACACCAAGGTGTACTGTAGGTCGAATGAGACACCAAGGGGGAATCGACGGTTTGGCGGCGGCGGTGAAGCCTGCCGGAAGTTTGGCAGAATATCTGGAGACCATTTTGCAGAATGACGCGTTCCGCTTGTCTGACGGCAATGTTGCGAGGTGGTGACAGCAGGCACGGGCAAAATGCCTGATGTGGGTTCTCAAGACTTCCACCGCAACGTGCGTTTGTATTGGTTGGTCCCGAGCAATCGCTATAGTTGCCTCTGACAATGTACCCCGCGGCAAACCGAGACAAGTTCTCAGTGCCTGAGCTTGTGCGGCCTGAAGAGTGCGAAGATTTGTCTTGCAAGTGTTGGAAAGTACGGGCAGGCTATATCTCAAGAAACCGAGGAAAAGTGCTCTGTATAATTCCACCATGGCGCCTACCGACATGCCCCAAGTTTTTCCAGCCAAGAATTTGAAGATCTGGGCAATTGCGGTGAGGCGTTTTTTCATGTGCGACACATGAGGGCTCCAGCAGAGATCTCTGTCAATGATGATGCCAAGAAACCGGTGGGTTCTGAGATAGGGAATAGTCCGCCCATTGATTGATATGACGTAAGGCGTCATTGCTTTGCGAGTGAATGCCACAAGTGCGCATTTTTCTGGTGATATGTTGAGACCTTGTTTGCATAAGTAGCTCGATGTCAACGTTGCTGCTCTTTGAAGCCGCGCGCGTATTTGAGGACGCGTGACTGCCGA
Organism: Hyalomma asiaticum; assembly: GCA_013339685.2. Classification (NCBI taxonomy): domain Eukaryota; kingdom Metazoa; phylum Arthropoda; class Arachnida; order Ixodida; family Ixodidae; genus Hyalomma; species Hyalomma asiaticum. The sequence continues at coordinate 220,988,244 of CM023481.1, forward strand.
AGTCCAGACACAGATGTCGTCTGCGTATATTGAAATTTTGATAGTAGTTGGCAGGTATTCAGCAAGCCCAATAAGCGCGAGGTTGAATAGCGTCGGACTGAGAACTCCGCCTTGAGGAACGCCCTTGCAAGTAAAGCGTCGCGTAGTCGGGCCATCGTCGGTTAATACAAAGAATGACCTTGCAGCCAGGTAACTTTCAACCCACAGAAATAATCGACCACCTAGGCCAACCGTCTCAAGAGCATCGAGTATGGCCTCATGTAATACGTTGTCGTATGCGCCTTTCACATCTAAGAACAATGCTGCGGACAATCGCTTTCGGGACTTTTCGTGCTGAACGTAAGAAACGAGGTCCACTACATTATCGATGGAAGAGCGGTCACGTCGGAAACCAGCCATGGAGTTCGGATAAATCTTGTAGTGTTCAAGGTACCACTCCAGGCGGCCAAGGATCATCCGTTCCATTAGCTTTCCTACACAGCTGGCCAGCGCTATTGGGCGGAACGATGCAAGATCAAGTGGAGATTTGCCCTGCTTCAGTAGGGGAACTAAACGGCTTGTCTTCCATTCATCAGGAACATTGCCCTCTTGCCAAGACGTGTTGTAGAGGCTCAACAATTCTCCCCTTGCGGCTTCTCCTAGACTGCATAAGGCTCGGTAGGATATGCCATCTGGCCCCGGAGAAGAAGACCGCCTGCAGAGAGCGAGAGCCGCTTCGAGCTCCTCCATTGTGAAAGGCAGGTCCATGCGACTGTCACGAGGGTGGGGGACGTAAGTTCGTTTTGGATAGCCTGGACAGACTACTTGGTTTGCGATCCTTGCACAGAAGTCCTCTCCAACTGCAATGTCCTGCCGCCCTTGGAAGAGCGCCAGCGCCTTGAAAGGAAAACGCTGTTGAGGAAGGCAACGAAGACCTTGCACCGTTTTCCAGATGTGAGAAAGTGGCTTGCGGGGGTCTAGAGTCTGGCAAAACGTCGTCCAACGTTCAGACGCTAATCTATCCATGCGACGCTGGATCTTCTTTTGCAATCGTCTGGCTGTTCTGAGATCGTGAAGGGACTTTGTGCGCCGATATCGACGTTCTGCACGCCGGCGAAGTGCTCTAAGTCTTTCCAATTCTATATCGAAATCGTTTCGCCTGGACGAAATCATGATCGTACGCGTGGCGTTTTCCATTGTGGTCTGCATTGTTTTTTCTAACCCAAAGCGTAAGCCCTCGGCGCATGCATCTTCCATAGCAGATTTGAAGGTGGTCCAGTCAATCGCTCGAATAGCCTTTTGTGGATATGCCCCAGAGAGCCCTTTGATGTTGATATACGTTGGAATGTGATCGCTTCCACGTGTCTCGACATCTGTAAACCACTTAACACGTCTGGCGAAAGAGCTGGAGACGAAAGCAAGGTCAAGGCAGCTTCCGTATGTCACGCCTCGAAAAAAGGTGGGGCTGCCGTCGTTCAAGAGGGTAAGACCATGGTGGTAGGCGAAGCTCGCCAACTGTCGTCCTCTTGCGTTTGTCTTTGAACTTCCCCATGCTGAATGATGCGCATTGAAATCTCCTATGATTACCCATGGAGCAGCGCACAAGTTCAAGATATCCGCCAATCTTTTCGAATCAAAATTACTTGAAGGCGAAACATATACGCCTATAAGATTAAACATGAGCTTGTTCTTTTTGACCGTTAGGCACACGTATTGATTGTCATCGTGAGGCGCAACTGGATGCAGAAAGTAGGTGAGTTCACGACGAATAAAGACGATGACTTTGCTGCTGGCACCATTGGTTGAAGACATGACCGATTCATACCCCGAAAGTCTGACTGGTTTTGTTAGGTTAGGCTCACAAATGACGATGAGTGGAAACATATGAGTGTATACAAACTGACGAAAGTCTGAAAGGCGTGGCTTTAGACTTCTGGCGTTCCATTGGATGATGGACGCTGCCTTGACTTCTTTTCGGACGGATGGAGTAACGGTAGCCATGTGTCTACTTGAGGGATTCAAGAACAGGGATCAAGGCTTCCAGTACCTGGAGAGCGCTTCGAGCAGGCGATGTCCCCATGCCAACCAAGATAACTCGAATGGCGTCCATAAGGGAACGCAGCATCGAAATTACCTGACGATCCGCTCTCGGTATGTCATCCACGGCGGGTGAAGGCTCCTGAGGGGCCGTGATCTTCTGAGGTTCCTTGGAAAGGGAACGGCTAGGTAGCTCAGGCCATTCCTCCGGAGAAGCCGTTGGTTTCTTTGAAGCGATGTTTCCTTGAAGCGCTTTTGCGTGTTGGCTGAGTGGTGCCGCAGTAGAGTGGGCGCTCTCACTCCGAGCACACTCCTTGTGTGAGGACGTACGATGACGGTGACGGCGACGGCGGCGCCTCACCCTTTCGGCGGCCTCCCTGTGGGTTGAGTTGTCCCTGGCCATCTGCTTGAGAACCGCGTGCTCTTTCTTCATGCGGGGACAGTCTTTCGACGAGGCGGCGTGAGGGCCGCTGCAGTTAGCGCACTTCAGAGCAGTGGCACGGCAAGCCTCTTCGGCATGAGGTTCAGCGCAACGGGGACACAGTAATGAGTTGGGGCACACGCCCTTGACGTGACCTAGCCTGAAGCATTGATGGCATTGAAGCGGCTTCGGGATGAAAGGTCGAACTGGATGTCTGAAGTGTCCGACTTTAACGTGGAATGGTAGACAATCCCCTTTGAAAATGATTTTTACGCCGAGGGATGTTGGAGTGTAGTTTTGATTTGAGAACTGGGTCGACTGAGTATAAGAAAGGGTGATGATGTGTCGGTAACTTCCATGGCCGGTTCCTCTCTTCGTAAGCGAATCGTTTAGCCATTTGGGAAGCATCAGATTTGGTGAAATAGATTCGCTTATAGTTTTTATATCGAAGACCGTTACGTGCTGCTTCGTCGGCTTTTTCGTTGGGCAGAATGCCGCAGTGAGGTGGTATCCATTGAAATGTAATGCAGTGTCCTGCGGTAAAAGCCAGGTGATGTAAATAGGCAATGTCGGCAGAAACGGGTTGATGATTAGTTTTCTTCAGGCGGTTGTACAATGTTTGCAGCGCTCCTTTGGAGTCGGTAAAAATTGCCCATCGGCCGGGCTTTTGGCGCACGATATACAGGATAGCTTTCTTAATGCCGTGAAGTTCCGCTGTCATGGAAGATGTTTTCCGCTGCAGCCTATAGGAACGCATTTCTCCTGTTGAAGGCACATAAAGGCCACTGGAAGAAGCCTCTCGAGTCGTTGAAGCATCGGTGTAAATATGCGTGTGATGGGGATATTTCTCGGCTAAGTAGAGAAGAGTAGCTTGCAACAGCGCGACCTATGGCAGGCGCCTCTTTGCTTCGATTATGCCAGGTACAAACCGGATAATATTTAGCGGCGAAAGTGTCCAGGGAGGAAAGGTGGTAGGCAGTAGGCGCTGTGGCTGGTTAATAGAAGGGAGTTTCAGCATTTGCACAGCTTCACCAAAGCCAGACTTACTGTAGGTTATGTGGGCGCGATACAAAAGGTGTTTTTTCCCTTGAAGGGCATGTCGAAGATGTGTCCGCATGGTTTCTTGCGTGGCAAGGACCTCTAACGAGAGACAGCCCGCTTCCGCTACTGTTCCAGAGGCTGATGACCCTTGCGGGAGGCCCAAACAGATTCTCAGGCAGTTGTTTCGCGCAGCTTCCAGAGACTTCTTATTCGCTGGTGATAATCTGTGGAGTAGCGGTAGGCAATAGCGCAATGTGCCTTCAACGTAGGCTTTTTCAAGCAGAACCATTGAGCGGCAGTTGCAGCCCCATCTTGTTCCCGCCATGAACTTGAATACTTGAGATGCTGCAGCTATTCTTGCTCTTAGTTTCTTCACCTGAGGTGACCAAGAGAGATTTCGGTCTACCACAACTCCAAGGAATTGTTGAGAGCGCACATATGCCAGTGGCCGTCCGCCGAGAAGGAGCGGATATTTGGTCATTTCCTTTCTCGTAGAAGCCATGACAGTACTCTTTTCTGGCGAAAGATGAAGACCCCGGAGAGCCAAATATTTCGACAGCTTTAGTAATGCCTTTTGAAGCCGTTGTTGGGTGATATAGCGCGAACTTGACGCGCTCCAGATGCATATGTCATCGGCGTAAATGGTGATGTGTACTCCTCGCGGCAGGTTCCTTGTGATATGTATCAAGGTAAGGTTGAATAAGAGCGGGCTAAGCACAGCACCTTGGGGTACACCATTCTCCACAGTATAAGTTAGCGTAGGGCCATGCGGAGTAGCCATAAATATTTTCCGCTCTTTTAAATAGTTGTCAATCCACTTGTATAGTCTACCTCCAAAACCAAGACTGGCCATGGCTGTGAGAATGGCATGGTGAAAAACAGAATCAAAAGCTGCCTTGATGTCAAGGAAGACAGCTGTTGGGAATGGGATGTGCCCAGCACGAAGGTGCTCTTCAAGGGAAGAGACGAGGACGATGACATTGTCGATGGCGGACCTGTTTCGACGGAATCCGTTCATTTCCTCAGGAAACGCATTACGGCTTTCGAGAAACCATGTCATTCTTTTATATATCATGCGTTCCATGAGCTTGCCGACACAGCTCAGTAGGGCGATGGGTCGGTAAGATGCATAGCTGTTTGGCTGCTTACCGGGTTTCAAAACTGGCACAATTTTCGCCAGCTTCCATTCCGTTGGAACTTCGCCAGATGTCCACGAAGAATTATGATATTCTAGTAGTCCTATGCGGGAAGTGTAAGGCAGCTTTGCGATGGCTTCGTAGCTTATTTCATCATGCCCCGGAGATGTCCGCCTGTTCGTTTCGGCGATAGCGGTGGTCAACTCCTCAATCGTGAAGGGTCGGTCCAACGCTGGTACTGCCCCCTGCCGGATGCGAAGCTGATCTGTCGTGGAGGAAGTCGAAGGCTTTGAGGCCGCTGATAATAGCATGCAGTATTGTTCAGCGACTTCTTATGGGGGCTTTTGTTCGTGAAGGGAGAGTGCGGTGAAAGGGTGAAGCTGTTGGAGTGGCGTACGCATGCCTCTAATGATCCGCCACATCTTAGCTACAGATTGACGAACATCCAGCGTGGAACAGAAGTCGCGCCATCTCTGCCGATCACGTTTATCCAGGTATCGTCGGATATGACGCTGTGTTCGTCGACAGGCACGAAGGTCTTCTAGGCATTTGGTGCGTAGGGCTTTCCTTTCAGCTCTCCTGCGAATAGCACAGTCTGTCTAACTCCTCGTCATTGGTCGGAAATCTCTCATTTTTCGCTCAGTGAATAGGCTAGCGTTTAAGAACATTCGCACCCAATGGCATCATTTTCAGTCCTGTTGAATTGCTCAGGGTGTTTTATTGCGTGCAGCAGTTGAACTACTGTTAATATTTTGTTGAACCATTACACGCTCTTCTTTCTTTCACCTTTCTATTCCCCTTTCCCAATCCTCCAGTGCAGGGTATAGCGAGCCGGACGCTTTCTGGTTAACCTCCCTGCGTTTCTGTTTCCTTCCTCCTCCTCCCTGCATAAAGAGAGAGATATTGAAGCTCTTGAGCGAACATTCGTGAGGTCAAACCAGCGCGCATGCAGTTTAAAGTAACGAACTGACACCATTTAGCAATTTATTACTTTCGTACTCGTTATTATTTATTACTTTCATACGCGAGAGAACACTGCATTTGCTTTGGGCAGTGACGCGTGCTGAAGGTTTAAGCGGTTTAAGGTCGTGCTTATCGATTGATCCGCTCTCCCGAAGCGACACTGCGGCCACGTGAATCCGCGCAGCGGGGGAATACGCGTTAATTATGATGACTCGGTACCCTTAAACGTCGAACACGTGCCAGCCCTATCGAAATGTGACCGCTACCATCGGAAATAAAACCCACGACCAGCAAAACAAATTAATTGAATAGAATTGAGTAAAGTGCCATGATACTGCGCATCATTGTTATCAATGTTCCCCAAATGCAAATTAAGTCATTCCAATACGACCGCGCTTACGATGCAGTAAACGACGTCCAGTTGTAGAACAAGCGAGAGCGAGAAGGACGAAAGTAAGAAGTCTGGCGGTTGACCCGATTAATTCCACTATTCGGCACACCCGTACACGGGTGTGCCGAATAGTGGAATTAATCGAGGAAGTAGAGGGCATCAGCGCACAGTGAATAATGATTAAAGCTAAAGCTGCATGTGTGGTTTTGCATAGAATTCAACAATATCAGCACGAGAACGACGCCTTCTTATCGCTATTCATTTACCACCGTGTGGCTTACAAAGTTAACCATTCACGAGTCAGTTGACATGGCTGGTTCCGGTTGACACACCGTGCGTGTCTCAGTCACTCACATTCCGCCTACATTGTTTGAACGCTGACATTCTTCCTTACCAACGCGTTTATGAGCTCTGCATTAGCAGTACTCAATACCGCAGTGCCCGTCGTTTTTATAGCACTCGAGTTTCTTTGTTCTCGTTTTTATTGTGCAGCATTATTTCCGGAATCGACCCAGCAATTGATTCCGTCCGTCTTGAACCCCTCCCGCTCACGCGCAATCAGAAAAGTGCGCCAATCCCTGAAATTGGGCATTACCGTCCCGACCCCTCGCCCGGTAGTGCGCTGATCCATTTTGCAATACACGGATAGAATACGCAGTTCAAACCTTCAAACCCGGTGTGCGTGCGTTTGACGGCGGCTGAGAGGTGCAATGATATAAGACCAAGGTTTAGTACTGCGTTTGCATAGCGTCCGTAACGGCGTTTCCTACTTAATTGCGCCGCGTTTCGTATAGGGTGCATGCGCAGGATTTCTACGAATACGATTTATGGAAAATTTGGCATTCCTATGTACGCAACGACAATACTGACACTACGTACGCGGTACTAAAGCTCGCTAATGACATGTGATTACGTGTCTTAGCACATTGAAGTGCACTGGGTCGAAGCACATTCGAGTAGAAACGAGGCGAACTAGAGAAAAAGGAACGACAAAACCGGTCACATATGCGGAAGTGTAAAAAAGGCGAATGCGTGTATTTTGATAATTCCAGTTCAGGGCGCTTCCGTTAGACCGTTTCAACCAGAAAAGCACTACATACAATTTAGCGAAAGAGCAAGTTGCCCGAGCCCTATCGGAGAGCTCTTGAAGCTAGTGAATATTTATTTATTTATTTATTTATTTATTTATTTATTTATTTATTTATTTATTTTAGTACTGCTGCTCTCAGCCGAGAGCGTAGCAGGAGGGCAATACAAAAAGTAAGTACAACATATGAAAGATATACAAGACTGTGAAATATGTAAACAAATGTAGAAAAGTTATGATGATGATGATGATGATGATGATGATGATGATGAAATTCATTTATTAAGGAAAGGAGGACCGAAGGTCACTGTTGGGGAGAGAGGCCAGTGGGGAGGGGGTAGGCAAACACTAAATCATGCGCGCCAGGCCGCCAGAAACTCCAAAGTGGGCTAGTGTGACGACGCGATCAGGGTGTTCAAGTATATCCTTTTGTAGAGCATCCAGATCTGAGTGTAAGAATATATCGCTGCATTTTCGATGAGGGCGAAAACAGGGCAGTGAAGAACGAGGCGGTCGATGTTTGCTGTGCAGAAACAGCGGCAAAAGGTGCATACGCAGCGGGCAGATGTGTCGATTCCCCTCTTCTTGCCTGCGACAGTCTGCCATTTATGGATTATGTCCGGGGTAGTGGCTGTCTTTGCTAGTACTTTGTTTGTAAATATTTCTTGGGATCGACTGAGGGCAAGGTCCTTGAAGATGCGAGGAGGTGTGACCTCTTTGAGTCTTTCGCGATTAAGGAACCAATGTAGAAAAATAAACCTTACAGTAATGCAGTACACAACAGCAAACTGTGCTTACATAAAAAAGCATGCGATGAACTTCCATATTCTGTTACATCGGTCAGATGTAACTGTCTGCGATCGCGCACCAACTACAAAACAGCAATATCCCACCCTACGGGGACATATTTTAAAGAAATAAAACGCAAAATTACCCTGCATTTCTCCATGGTTGTTCAGGGGGAGGCATCCAACAAGTGTAAATGAGGGACGGGAGATCAATTTAGGACGGGACAGATGTCAAAAACATAGGCAGGCATTTTACAATAACTATTATCGTCTGTGTACGTTTCTTCGTTTCCTTTTTTTTTTTTTTTTTTTAGAATCGCTCGTTCCGTTATCGTCTCCACAAGCACTGTGCCTCTATTGTCGCAGCAGGTTCTTGCACGAGAAACTGAGGAGCTGCATTTGGAGAACAAAATTTAAGCGATCAAAAAGCGTCGCATCATATATTGCCGAGATCTAGCAGCGCTCATACGTTGTTGAATCTATGCGGCATCCTTGCTGAGCCAATACAATAACCTATTTCCTTGCTTGCTGGCATAATCGCTTGTTGGCGTAATTAAGCAAACCGTTGACCTACGAGACAGCGCGAAAGCTGAGGACGCAGAAGAGACACACGAGAACCGCACGTGGCGCTGCCTAACAACTTGCTTTTATTGCGCCCCCGTCAATAGCACAGATACATATGTAAGAATGTTACGGCACGCGATAGTCACTCTTACATGACTCTGCGTGCTCATTGCAAAACGTCTCCTTATTGCGTTTCTCTTCTCCGTCTTCGTCCTTAGCGCTTTCCTTTAGGTCAAGCTTGGTAATACACAGCTGCATAGTACACAGCTACATACTACAAGTTGACAATACCATTGCTGAATTTCGTTTGAGTTACCTTTTCTTTTAATGTATGCGAACGAAACAAAGTTTTAATCCCCTTCTTACGTACGAGGGCAGCGTATTAAGTTACGGTGCCTTCTGTTGCGATCTATCTAAGGGGTGCTTCTTTCTTTCTTTCTTTCTTTCTTTCTTTCTTTCTTTCTTTCTTTCTTTCTTTCTTTCTTTCTTTCTTTCTTTCTTTCCTTTTGACTTTTTTCTCCTATTGCCTCAAAATTCCTTTCTCCAATGCAAACACTCCTCGTCAAATGCAGAGGCCCATAGCAGTTGGCTCGTTTTCGAGATTCGAGTCGCGCAAATACGGGCGCAGTAATGGCACACTTGGCCAGCGTTGCACGTTACGGGTTGATAGATTTCGACCAACAGCGAGCAATCCGCATCCTAGCGCCCGCTCGGCTGCGACCGGGGGCGGGAATGCCGCCGAAGCCAATTAGGGCCCCCCAACGCAGCTCCGTGCGCGCTCGTTCCACGCAAGTGTACACATCACTGCAGAGCGCTCGCGCACACACGCAGCAGAGTCCGAGAGAACGGCCGCGAAGCGGACGCCCTGCGAGTCATTTCCTGCACGCAGCCCGCCGCACCGCTCGCTGGTGCCCGCTCGGTTGCTGCTACATTCGGAGAGCTGCGCGGGGCACCGCGTGGAGTCGAAGTATACCCTCGGAACACGCGTCAGCGCTGCCCACTGCGCCTCCTCGTTTGCTCCTATGTGATTGTGTTCTGCCTGGCTATGTCACCTGGTGATGCGAGTAAACGGTGCAATAGCTGTGTGCCAGATTGGTGCAGACGTCGGGAAATGTATGCCTGGAAAAAAAGAAAAAAAAAAGAAGGCGTGTACATAGAGCCCTTGCATGCCCCAACACTTTCCTGTGCCGCTTAGTACAAAACAGGGTTTACACAAGGAGCAGTAAACGTCGCGTTCTTCATTCGCAGAATGCTATGGATACAAAGGAAAAAAAAAAAGGTGTTCATGGGATATTGGGCTCATCGTCACGTATGACACGTTTGTAGACATAAATAAACATTTCAGACAAGCACTGCGTCATGGCAAAGTGGCTGCCCGGGCCATCAGTCATTGCCTGCCTCATCGCTCCAGTCACGCTGCGGCGTCTATTTCCGAAAGTCCACCTTCCTTATTGCGCTTTTCATGCTCGCTCACGTTTCACACTTTACATCGAGCACACTTTGCTTTTTTTTTTTTTTTGAAGCTACTACTGCACAGCGCAGAACATGCAACCGAAGCGCAACGGTGCTCACAAGCACGTGCGCGTGCGAAACAATACGAATGTGAGTTTGTTGGTGTGTGCGAAGTCTCCACTCGGCTGCAGAACTAGAAGCCGACTGACACCGCTCCAGGGCCGGCTCCACTGGTTAAAAATGGCGCCGAGTGAAAGCCGAGGATTCCGCTCCGTTATTGTGCATGCATCCACGCGCTCGACACACACGCACGTACACACACACACGCGCGCGCGCGCGCGTAGTGGCCGTCCTCACGCAGAATAAGAGGGAGGCTGCCAGCCCAATTCGGGATTCCCTGGGTCGGCTGCAGAGGGCGCCCGCTGGGCCCGTTTTTCCCTTCTTGCCGCTGCAGCCGCAACGTACCTGCGCTCGGGGCGTTCATTGATCCTCATCAAGGCGTTCCCTTTTTCCTCTCGCTCCTTTCCCTTTCGCATTTGCCCTTCTTTTTTTCACGTGGGAAAACCCAAGGCGTTCCTCCCCGCCGGTCACGCAACTCCCGGCCGAGGCTTCTGAATTTGCCGCCTCTACGGTTGTGCTCATCGGTAAAAGCCTACCATTTGGAGCTTCGGACAAGACATGGACGACGTGTCACGCCTTGGTTTCTCATTTTTTTAGGCCTGTACGTATACCACTGCGCTCCGAATTTTTATTTCTTCTGTTGTGAACGTACTTACCTTTTCATTTGCTCCATCGGCGGTTTCATACTGGTAGCATTTTATTGAGAGAGCGGGACACGTATTTTAAGATGATTCTCACTTTTTATGTTTGGTAAATTATACCAACGTGACAGTACAATATATTCCTCTCACATGCCTTAACCACTCGCAAAGACCCTTATTTCATTGTAAACAGACAAACCTGAACAGCTCCAGGTCAGTGAGCGATTATGTGCTTAATGTTCTTGCTCTCATACACGCCATGAACCAGGGGGCGAATTCAGAAAGCTTTCAGTTCGTAAGTGCCATTTGCTACTGGCCAGCCAGCTTATCTATGTACGTCCACAATCGGGATTGGCTGAAATTTTTTCTCGCTAACAATCCTAGCGTGAAGCCCTTGTGCTCTTCTGTCTTTTTGCCTACGCCTGCTGTGCGCTTAATTATCTTACAAATTGCATTTCTAGCGTAAGCCGTTTTCGTGAGTAGAGACCTTGAATTTGACGACCACCAAACACTCTTGCCTCCATCGTTTTACTAAAAGTGTTGTTTGTCTCGTTCGCCAAAAGTTCCCATTTATCCATTAAAAACAGTAATATTTAACTAAAGCTTCTAAATGTGTCTCGATTCGGGAAGGCTCGAAAGCAGAATCCAGAGCCGAAGGAATGAACCAAGGTGGTACTGACAGATATACTCGAAATCTGGGGCCGAATTCACAAAGCTTCCTCTTACGTAAGAAATTCTTAGCTACGAAATCTCTTAGCGAGAAGGAATGCGACAGCAATGGTGCACATTCAACCTATTCGACAACACTGAGCGCAACGAGCAAAGACAATAGTAGATTAAACAACAACGAAAGAAAGGCTTATGGTAGCCTCGCAGCAAGCAAAGCTTCTGCTGCCAAGATTAGTCAGAATAGCGAATCGTTTTTCTTTGCACTTCGGCTTCCTGTTCCGGGTGTCTGCTACAGCGCTTCTCACTGTCGCGATTCAGAAAAAGTCCGCGTGGTCTGCGTTTCATCGAAGGCTACAGCTCGAAGGAAAAAATATACAGCGTTGGTGACGATACTAAATGTTCACTACGCTATATCAGCAGGTTGCAAGGAAATAACTGAAAGCAATTTACAACGAAATATAAGCAGTGTGATGATGCCACATAAACGCATCTTCCTCCATGTGAAATTTTACAAACATATACATAAAATGTTTGTTTTTTTACCTCATAATGATTGGGCGAATTCGGGCATGGTGGAATGATTGCAATGATAATTTTCTGTCGCTACGACAGAAGTCGTTGCGTCTTGTACGTAAATCTCTGCACTAGCTATCGGTGCGCCACATGAGGCTACAGTGTTTTTCAGCCTGTAAATGCAGCAGTAAGGCGTAGTGAGTGTAATGTCGTAAGTTCGATTACCTGCCGAACTTCGATAAGGGAGAAATGCGGATACATCCATATGCTTAGATGTAGGCGCACGTAAACTGCAGCAGATAACTCTGGCGGTTAATATTCGGGCACGGCTTGTCTCTGTTGGGACCGGCCTGCCGCTCCACGGAGCCGACCCAGTTAGTAGCGTGGACCTTGCGGAGACGGGACCATACCGCTGGCTCCGAGACTCCCGGAGATACGAGCCGAGGCAGATCAAGAGACCGGGGAAGAGGAAATAAACTTAACGAAGGTTTATTTCATGGTTGAGAAAGAGAAATGCGCCGAGAGAGAGCTCGGCAGCTCGTTTTTCTACAAAGGTTGTCGTCCCCAGATCCCTAGCTGGGGAATAAACCTTAATTACAAATGTCCAATCAACACACGATAGCGTCCTTCATGGTCACCGCCCTCAAGTGGGCGTCAACCTCGCACACTCCCAGCGTTCGTCATAGCCGCGAGGAGGGCACGCGCATACCCATCCGGAACCCGCCGGATCGCGATAAACCACGCACACATGCTGACCACTGCGCTCACACCCCGGCCACCCAGAGCGTTCGTCCGGAAGTGCGCTAATGTCCGCGTCCACATGGCCGCACACAAACGACCGTTCCTCGCCGGAATCACACGAAACACGAGGTGCCAGAGAGCCACGTCCGCACCCGTGCGCTGTCGTCCCGGTGCAGTTGCCAGCGGTGTCTTGCCCGAAGGTCGCCGGGTCATCAATCCCGCAGCAGGGATCCTTCCGCCGCGTAGCCGAAACACGGTGGGCTTTCGAAGAGGGGCTCGCACAAATGTTTTCCGAAGTGCAAACCCCAGTCGTAACATCTCGTACTCCGTAGCTCAATACACTGAATGGTTTGATTTGGTCAAACATTGTAATTTCCATTAGTAATGTAGAAGTAAGCGGAGGTTTTAATATCTGCGTACGCGATGGTTTAGTGTTTGCCTGCTGACCTGAAAGACACTTGTTTTATATCGGCCACGGCGGTCGTATTTTCCAGAGAGGTGAAAATGTTAGAGGCCCTTGTACTGCGCGTTATCAGTGCGCGTAAAACAACCCCAGGTGGTCAAAATCTCTGGAGATCTCCAATATGTGCGGCGTGCTTGATAACCAAATCGTGGCTTTGGAGCGTAAAACTCCGGCAATTAATGTATTTGTATATATACTGACAAGTTACAGGAACACACACACACACACACACACACACACATATATATATATATATATATATATATATATATATATATATATTGTCCTGAGAAAGGTCAGGCTCTGACCGAGAAGTCGACGAATAAATGAAATATTATTGAAGTGCTACGTCTCATACTTACATTCATGCGGCAGCCAGCCGGAGCTATACCTACTTCGCCGAACTATATATATATATATATATATATATATATACATATATTTGCAGCAACAACTTAAAGTGCCCAGTTCTTATCGCAAGCGGATCGAAATCGTGGTTTCATGTACTGCATCCAACTTTTAACGCCTCCGAGCGCTGATCTATTCTCAGGAAGTCGTCGAGAGAATTGAAAAGTTCGCAGCAGCGGTATTTTTCTGCAGTAGCAAAAATGCCTGCCTTCGTGGACGGCTATGATGCACAACAGCGGGCAATGGGTAGATACTACATGTGCCACAATGGATGATCCACACGGTTTCCTTACACCTGCCGTGTATTCATATGTGAACTCGAAGTTGCCACTGCCATATAGAAACGCAAAGTGAGAAACACTAAGTAGGTCTATGTGTCATGCGTGACACTTGGCCGTAAGCCGTTGCCTCTTCACAACCCCTCTGAGTGTTTACACAGCATCACTGTTCAGTTCATCCGAACCCAGAGTTTTCTATGACTGCTCACACACAGACAAAAAAAAAACAAACAAAAAACAAAGTCCATAAGCAGAATACATTCTCTTAGAGCACATTATCAGCATCTCTCAAAGAACGTACCCAAACACTGCGATACGACATGCCGCATGTCACCGAAACCAAGGACTACAAACGTGCTGTTACTGGCATTCAAACTCACAACGAAGGCTTCGCAAATGCGATTTTCTGATGATACCGTGGTGCCGATCTCGGATTCATAAGCACACAGGGGCAGTGGCCTGAATATGGTTGATCGCATAATGGCAGACACTATAGCTCTCGTTTCCTCACGTCCTTCACGCCCAGAAAAAGCAAACGGAATTTACAGCACATCTCATCGAATGCTGAAGGAACTCAAGCCAGAAGCGCTTACGAGAACCAGCACCCACACATAATGTTTGCGTCGCCATATTCGCGAACTGGAACACAAGGCCGAGAGCTACGAAAACTCGTAAAAGGTTCTTACGCTGTTTTTTTACCGAGCGACAAAAATGTCTCGTATGTGCCAGAGGGAAGATGTGACGAACCCGACAGGCGCATCCGATGAAAGAAGTGAGTGACGTCATTTTGGCAGCGTCATAACATGGCCTGTTGTGGAGAGTACCGCTTTCATGACCAATCGCAAGTTACAGCTGTTACCTCAGCTGTAGTATGCTAGCGTCGTCCTCTGGTACCATGACCCGTACTCATAAAAACTTGCAATAAAGATGTACGTAAGAAATTTCAGCCAATCCTGATGTTGGACATGTCATTAGAGAAGCCGGCCAGCGAATGATGAAAAACATTTAACAAAGAGAAGTTTTGCTAATTAGGCCCCATATGTCTACCGTTGGCTCGGCCTCGGTGAAGCCTTCGCTGTGTGGCTACGTTGCAGAATATACGCCTCATGGCGCAACCACCTCTATCGATATTTCTGGGCCCAGTCAAACAGGTCGTTAATTATCAAAGGTCGTTAATTCGGATAAATGCATACGAGATACTTTTGTGCTCGGGGACAGCAGGCACTTTCAAGCGTCAGTATAATGCCTAATTACTAGAAATAAATAATCCCAACTGTGGGCCATATCAAATCATTCCGCTTTTTTTCCCACACGGCCAGTCTAATAAGCTCAAGTTGTTTCTGCTTATTCACGAACTCTTGGACGCACTCTCATTTTGACGTATTGTTCCCCTAGTAGATCAGCTCAAAGAGTAAATAGCGAAGGCTGCACGTAAGAGAGTGTGTCTATTTGGCAATGAAAGCCAGTTCATCTAAAGAAGCCTTGAACGACATATTAGGCTTCATGAATTGCTCACTGCAGTCTCGTGCAGAAGCTTCTTCTCAATAGTGCGCGAAATAACCATCTTTAAAGACGCATGAGGTGGTGGTTGCGACCAATACTGCATACGATGTCACAAATTGGACGTTTCATTGGGAAAAGTAAGAGGCAGCACAAAAAGATAAAAAATGCGGACCATAGACTGCACGGCTTTTTAAGTTGTAGATCATTTACCTGGCATCTTTTTTATCCTACCCCAGGCCTTTGCATGCATAATATTTCGCTACGGATGTCCTATAGGCATCTCCAATTGGCGCAGCCCAAAGCTTATTCCGCAAGCGTGAGCGGGAACTATGTCAGTGTGTACAAGAAATTTTAAAAGAACAAACTCAAGGCGGTGAGATTAAGAAAACGTAAACGGCACTCATTAGACAGACTTACATTGTCATGGTATATTTAAAAATTACACGCGGCAACAAAATACCCACAGGGGTTGTTTGCTCCCAAGCCACGGTGTCGCTCCTAATAGTGCTCCGGACCGTTCTTAAAATTTTCTCTTAGCTACGCTGTTTTTGCGACTATTTTCGCTTCGTGAATCCACTTACGAGCGCTTTTCGCTTACGTGTTAACTGCACCGCCACCTCTGACATAAGAATGGACAAGCGCAGCGCGCGCTAGAGCAGCGGCCGATGTGGGAACCACGTCCTCTTACGTCGTTTTTCTTTTTCGCTTCGTAAATCGACTGATGCTGAAAAATTTATCTTACGCCGAAATTTGTTTGTACGTGAGTTTTGTGAATCCGGCCCCTGTTCTGTTCCTGCACATGAACTGCGTGCCATCATAGCGTACCATGCGAAATTTGTTCGTTTGAAAGTGGGATGAATTTCTGGACACGACCTTTGCGAACAATGTCAGCAGGTTAATCGGCGTGCTTCTTTGTGACAATGCCGCAATCGCACAGAAGCTTTTAAGAAATGGCGTCCTTATTATTTTTTTATTTATGAAATAATATCCTCTTTCTAGCGACAGTTGTTCGCAAAGTCCATTACCTGTAAAGACTAAAGTATACATTGCCGTAGAATATTTAAAGGTCTTCAATTACAGTGGCGGATTGCGTTGAGTGCACGAAATTCGAAGGCGAGCAAAGCTCCGCAGCATTCAGGATTATATGCAGTGAGAAGTTCCTAACTGAACGGTGATGGTTCTTGCCGGGAAAATGACATATCCCGCTTGTTCGCTGAAGTTGTCAAATGATTAGAGTAAACTTTAAAGAGGTCCTTGTGCATATGCAGAAGCATGGGTAGATATAGATAATTGAAATCCTGTGGTTCTTCTCCCTCCCAGATTACTGGTACTGAAGGTCGAAGTTGCGACACGGTCATATGATAAAGTAGTGCCAGCAGTTACTCGAAAGGAGAATAATTTCTGCGGAAGACGTAAGCCTATATTTTCGCAAAAAGAAAAAAAAACGTGGTTGATCCCTCTGTCATAGGAATCGATATAACACGAAAGTGAAACCATTCTTCGCGAAGTTGTGGAATGCATAAGCGGCAATCTGGCGAATAGAGGGGCGGGAGATGGCTTGGGTACTGTGAACATGTGAACACGTTACATGTAGACATCAGCGGGACCTCAACACGGCACAAGGATCCTCGACAGTTGCTCACGAGGGAAAGTCCTCGAACGACTCGCATTGCTCCAGAAACACTGAAATGCACGTGCCGGAGCTCTGCGCAAACCTGCCATAAACGATGAGCGTCTGCTGACACTTTGCTAACGAAATCGAACGGGTTTTCAGGAGATCGTTTTGTGAGAACGCAGCCCACTGCAACGAAATGCGAATCATTTGCTTGTCGACGGCCGTCCTTAGGTTCCTGGAGCAGTGCGCGTCGCAACTCAACACCGTAACGTCCGCTGCCCCTAACTCAGCACCTAACTTCCGCTGCTGTCGAAGACTACCGAAGCGCTAACTGCCGGCGAAAATTCCCACGACAGTTTGGTTCGCTCTATCTATCGTTCCTAGATGGCGGTACCATGGCAGTGAGCCTAAGCAATCCAAGAGTGCAGTTTAAGGGAGACGATGTTAATTGAAGAGTAATTTTGCTTGTTAAGCACTGTAGTTCACTATACTAAACACCTTTTCTTTAACCGGACGGCAGTGAAATGCAACCCGTAAAGCGCCATTGTGAAAATGTAAAGCCCAACTGTTCCAGCTTTGGCCAATGTTGTGGTGGTTTGTCGGTAGAGCTTTCAGCACCTTTCGTCAAATCCCCGGTGAATGTGGGTTCGAATCCGCCTGGGCGGAACTTTCAGATGCGAAGCAGCTTATGGCGGGGGCTTTGTCCGTCCCTCCTTCGGTCCCGCCCGCGTCTCACACCCCTACAAGCACGCGCATACCCTTCCCTCTCTCCTCTCATACGCTCCCCCCCTTTCTCTCCTCTAGGAATCCTCTACTCTACGGAGCGGCGTGCGCGACAGGTGGTGCGACAGCTGCATACTCCGCTGTGGCCGCCACGGTAGTCCCGCGGTATGAAAATGACGGAGCGCGCGCATGTCATTCTCTCTCCTGTGCAGCGCCGCGATGAGCGCTCGGGCCATCACGCAACCACCGCGTTCTCTCTCCTTCTCTTATACGTTCTCATTCTCCCTCTAAATGAAATTACACCATCTCCCGCTCAAGCTAGATATCTCCCCGCTGCTTCTCATCCACACATGGTTCCCTTTAGCGAGACATGGTGTAATATTTTCATTCTGAATGCAATTTCATTTTTTCAGAGATCCACTCTTCCGTTACGGAAGTACGTCACTGGTTTCTTGGTGGACCCCGGCATAAAACAATTTCATGTAACAAAAAAAAAGGGGGGGGGGGGGCACGGGATTCTCTTATGTTGGCGAGGCGAGATGGTGGGAAGCAGCGCGGACAAAATGCCGTATGCGGACACTGAGGACACCAGAAGAAGCAGTGGGGGGTAGCCACTGAATAATCCTGGGCAATCGCAATGCTATCCGTTATTAGTGAACAGTGTGGAAGTATAAGGCACACTTGTGAGAGCCTGCTTCTCAAGCCGTGGGACCTTAGCGAAATAACCTGCACAGAGGCATAAGTTGCAACTGGGGCAGGGGCTTGCTTCTCCTCATGAGGGCTATTATTGCGGAAAAGCCCGATTCAGAACGCGCAAGTCAACTTCGGAGTCGGACCAAGGAGTTGGGAAAATAAATGTGGTGTTGTCGACGTTGTCAACCGCATCCCATATAGAAGCACGGCTCAGCGCCACAAGAAACAAGGCAGGCGTGCAAAAAGGTACAAGTCATAGATATGAACCAAGTTTCGCCGTGGGCGTCTGCGTTTCTGTTAATGTAACTACAGCGCGCAAGAAACAAGGACAAAAGAAGAGGACACACACAGCTCTGTGTGTCCTCTTCTTTTGTCCTTATTTCTTGCGTGTGTAGTTACATTAGTTATGATTCACCAACAAGCCCAAATCTACGCACTGCACTTCTGTGACGTGCGTTGACCAAGCGACTTCGCCCCTAATTTTAGGAACAAGTCTGACCCACCGATTGTTTCCATCATTTGATCAATCGGTTACTCAATGAACCAAACCATTTTTTTATTTATTTATTTATTTATTTATTTATTTATTTATTTATTTATTTATTTATTTATTTATTTATTTATTTATTTATTTATTTATTTATTTATTTATTTATTTATTTATTTATTGAGTGAGTGAGTGAGTGAGTGAGTGAGTGAGTGAGTGAGTGAGTGAGTGAGTGAGTGAGTGAGTGAGTGAGTGAGTGAGTGAGCATTTATATTTGTCTGTGACATGGCGTGCTAGGTACAACTAAAAAATTAGACACCTGCAACCAACCGCGTCGCAAGCTGTTTCACGCAGGCGGTCGAAATTTCCGGTCGAAATTTCCTGAGCCCTCCACTACGGTGTCTCTCATAATCGTATCTGGTGTTGGGACGAAAGTTAAACCCCAGAGATCAAATCATTTTTTGACATATTCATAAAAAATATGTTTGCTCATGTTGGCAGATTTTGACAGTGGTTTTAAGACTACCCATTATATCGCACGATAACAAAAAGACGCTATTCACCGTAACATAATATCTTTCCATATGCAATATTAAGAGATACAGTATTAACGAGCACTACACAGTCATATTACTACGGGAGAAGTGTATTTCAAGCGCTGTTCAAGTGCACTTCTTCTCGTGCCTCGTCCGATTTTCTTACTTTTGAAGCAACCGCGTTAATCTCATCCCTTCATTGGCACTTCCTCTGTCCTCGTCGTGCGACCTAAAGTCATTTCGGGAAGCGCTGCTGCACTCACTCGCTGCGCTTTCTTATTTTCAAGCTGTCTGCTCCGTTTGTCTACAAGCGGAACTCGGGAGAAAACCTTCGGCAAATACCTCTGAAGCAACTAATAAAGCACCCACTGCGACGGCGCTGAAGCGGGCTTTTCGCTCAGTGGTCGATCGATTTTCGCGCTCTGCTTTTGGGCTTTGACGACAGGAGCCGCATTTCTGCCGTTTTTCTTTTTTCTTTTATTTAGAAGCCACGCCGTCTACCTGAGTGCTGGCTTAGAACCCGGAGATACTCCCGTCAGCAAACTAGAAAACTGTTTCATCAAAATAAAAGATTTGTAAACTTCCAAATAGGCGACAGTTCTGGGAAAGAACTGTGTGGTAGCTATATATAATCATATGGTATAGAAGCATTGTGTTCCAATTCGCGTGAGTTTAACGCAGGACAAACACCTCGATGCCGTCATAGCATCGCCAAAATTGTTGTAGTTGATCTTGGGGGTGACTGAAAGCTAAAATGATGCATTAAACATCTGGGACTTAGTTCGCGGTATTTTTTTCACTCATAAGTATAGTACGACGTTGGCCCGACTCTCCTTGGTAATATATCCAACATAATGGTTCGCCGACATCTGGTCTTGTAAAGAGCTTTAATGTAATAATAACTTCTTTAGACCTCTTCGATTTGGCTGCCTTTTTTGGAACAACTTTTTCGGCGAGGCCCTGAAATTGCAGCGACAGCGCACATCGTTCGAATTCATGCACTGCTTAAACTAGCGCTGGAAATACTTGTGAGGCAAAGGGTAGTGAGAGTCTACAACACCATTGACTTCCCGTAAAGAGCGCAAACGAGTTAGAAATGGTCGCACGTAAGGCCTGGTGTAGGCTAACTGCCACCATCCTAAAGTTGACGCCGTTTTCATGGCATGCGGTACCTTGTGGCGAAATTCGAGAAAAGATTGCCATACGAAAAATCGCATATTTGAAAACCGGCATTGTTTCGTCAAATGAGTCCTGACTTTACAAGCAACGACGGGAAGCAGGATTAAAGAGGTATTTAGAGATTCGCCGAATGCGTATTACGGTGCTCAGGTGATTTCACTTATATATTGTTTCGCAAACGTAGCTCTGTCGTTGTCTTATAAACAAGGCGGCGCTATGATGGGGATCAACAAAAAAAAAATACATCTAATTGAACGCCGTTGACAAAGAGCCACAAGCTGGCGACAGTCCTTGCGCTCGATTCTTGGCTGCTGTGCGGACATGTTGGTGCCGTTTGGCTGCACCTGCTATCGAGCGGGTGCAGGATGGTTGCGAACTCGGCGAACTAAACCTGGAAAAAGAATGTGAGAGTGCAGACACAGCTCCCTGCGCCCGAAAAGCGAATGCGAAGGCACTTCACTCCTTGTATAAGGGCTGAACGCTCCGAGAAGTCGCAGGGGCGTTTCCAAACGGGGGTCGAACAGGGGGCTCAGAGACTGTCACTGCGGGGCCACCGTGTAGTTTGGGACAAATTAATGTCCTATTTGTGAGGAGACTTATCGCGGATTGTCGGGCTGAGTAGCTACAGGAATTAACATTAATGACTCGGGATCATCTAGCTTGTGCAGCAAAAAGTTGACTCCCCCTCTCCGTTCTGCGAACTTTGCTGTAATATGCACATTACCGTTAAAATAAGCCGTGTAGGTGACTTGATGTCATTATGCGCGATTACCTGAGGCAATATTCCTTCCAACTTGAGCCAGAGGAATCTTCGAACGCAGTCGAGACGAGAAGAACGCATTCAATACAGGCGTGAAATGGCACCGCCTCTCTTGCCTTTCATTGCATCAGATGGTGCGACAGTGGAACGCCACCTTCTATGGTATTCTTACCAGAACAATCGGAGGCTACGAAGCACTCACAACGTGGAAGCGAAACTTCTTGGCGCGTTCTCTGCTTCCCAAAATGCACCACCCTTACTCAGGGAAGTAGAATAGGCAAGTCTGAAATTATTATTATTATTATTATTATTATTATTATTATTATTATTATTATTATTATTATTATTATTATTATTATTATTATTAGAAAAATCCTATGTATATATAATGACCGCTTTGCTCAAAAGGGCTCTGTATCTTGCACTAAGACTGTTGGTTTATTGTCAGTGCCATTTCTTCACTGCCGCCGAAATCGTGCTGCTCCGCTATTCCTTTTCAAACTTTTGCACGGTACTATGACCTGCCCCGAACTGCTCCAGTGCATCAATTTTCGATTCCCGCGCAAGACAACTAGACAACAAAGGGCTTTTCATGCACCTGTCTACCTACGCTAGCACTCGACTATCCAGAGAATACAGAATCTCTGTAATGCCTATTTTGCAAACATTGATATTTTTCATGACTCCCTACTATTGTTTTCATCTGAGATTTGTACTGGTATAGAGTAATATCGTCCATTGTACGTTTTTGTTTTCTTGATTGAACTTCACAAAACTTCTCTTTCGTAATTGTGGCATGGTAGAATGCATTCGCTAATGATATGTCTAGCGTCAGGATCGGCTGAAATATTCTCTTACGAGCTCTGTCGACGTAAGATGTTTTTGCTAATACGGGCCAGGATCACCTACATCCACCGCCATGGCCGTGTGTTGGCGCAGACTAGCACTTCAAGCGTTAGGTGCATGTGGTAAGCATAAATACCGAAGAATGCGGGCGGGAAAACTGCGCATGTTAGCTCGTCTGATGAAAGCAGGGCACGCGCAATGAGAAGTCATAGATTCGTGCTCCGCCTGTGGTCAGTTGTCTCCAAGCCTGCCGCTGTGATTCCTTTTCTTTATAATTTATTCACTGCAATTATGTGAGCATTTGTAATTACGCCTATTTTTCCGCGGTTTCATTTCGTTTTCTAGTTTCATGTGCTTATGGGTGGCCGTCCGAAATAGCGCTCCTCGGTTCCCCGGCTTGAATGTACCGTCTGAGTATTTTCAAACAGTGAAATTAGTTTGGCAACCCACAAGAAAGCCATGAATGAGGCTCGTAATTCTTTTCCGTAATTCCTATTGATTATATCCTAATGCTGTTCGCATATTACCGTATATCTATATATCTATATATCTATATAATAGACACGATATCGTTTAGCTTGTGGTATAGACCAAATTAGCGAGTATGTCAGCAAAGAAAAAAAAAACAGTTGCGGGGGGTGGGGGGAGGGGCTGCTAATGACCTGAGAAAACTTGAATGGAGCCATGTGACCTTGTGCATAGATTTCTATATGGTGCTTCGCTCGCGCAAGAACATCACGCTCGACTCCTACAAATCACGTTGAGATTACTAAACAAGCGATTGCCGTGTGGGTGAAAAGGTAAAGGTTCGTATGGGCGATAAAGGATAAAGGTAGTTGATTGAACGCCCCACACTTTTGTTGCACCAACCATTTTAAGCCGGCATATACGGAAAACAAAGATAGTATGAGGGATGCTGCATGTTTCATTTGGAGTATAGTAATTATGAGATTAAAGAAAAACAATCTGAAGTGTACAAAAAAAAAAGCAAATTTCCGCCGGCATTAACTGATCACACAGCGCTCGCGAGCGTTACGCCCTTGACGCGAACGAACGTCGCGGGTTTGGTCACCACCGCCGGCGAGTTTTTTCCAGTGACGAGTATTTTCGTCCTCTTCAATTCACTTTCACTCTGTCTCATAACTACTACACTTGAATTAACAAACAGCGCCTCCTATGCTTCTGCTTGCCTTCAGTGTCTGCTGGCTTCCTGCGGTTAATTTTTTCTGCCATCTAAGATGACAGTATTACATTCAATGAATACGCCTCCTGTAGTTCCATTACGCGACATAGGACTGGTACTTATTTCCACGTGGTGTATAAATTCATAAACAACTAAGCAGCTGAACAAGCTAAAACACAAAGGTTCGAAAACGAAGCTCTGTAAAAACTGGACATTCAACAGCATCCACATCTTTTCAGCCCTTTGGAGAGCGCATTGCTGATGTATTTCTTATTGTATTGATCGATGCAAGAATAAAGGGAGCACGCTTCCGAAATGATTGCTGATGCTCGAGTGAAAATGTAGTCCAATAACGCGCATATGTTGTTCTTGTGCCAAGGCCCAGCACTGCGAACACCAGGCTGCAGTAAACGTGGCTCAAACTATCGCATACAAATAACACTGTTACACCAGCGGGAGGCGTTTTTTGTAAGGAGACATGAACACACGACCGGGCTAGATTCGTTGGCTGCTTCGTTCTGCACTGGCCTGGCGCAGAGCGATATCCCTTAGGGGGAAATTTGAGCCAGGTGTGTTCCTTAAGGGACAAACATGCGAAAGCATCACGATGCGTAAGCCTCCCTTGTGCTTTTCTTGGTTTTCATTGCGTGCTAGGTTCATGTGATTAGTGTCGTTGTCGTTGCCGCCGTCCTGGACGGCTGTGGACTACCCACTGCGGCAGATCGACCATGACCCAGCCGGTTAAGAAGCGGAGAACGAGAGTTGGACTTACAGATTCAAAACTGCGAATTACTCACGAAATATAAATATGCGTGCATACGCCTAAGGAAGGAGTTGACCTAACAGGAGGGCATGGAATATACGCTCAACAAGGCAAAAAAGAAAAAAAAATCCACGCATATCCACGGAGTGAATGATGATGTGTGGGCGAAGCTCCGAAGGTTCATCGTAAATCGTGCCGAGTTCCGGATTAATTTAGCCATGCTTCGTGCTGTATGGACAGACAACTGAGTTCTCTAGAACACTGTGGTATTCGTTTCGCATCTTCTACCTTCCAGAAAAGTTGTGAACAACTACTTAAAACTGGGGCTATTGTGATGTAATACGAAACGAAACCGAAACTGAGGAGGAGGAGGAGGAGGAGGAGGAGGGAAAAAACTTTAATTTAATAAGAAAACAAGAGTGATGCCGGAGTAGACGAAGAGGAACCGGCGTGAACTTCTGACACAAGAGTGCGTGCCAGCGTTCGTGGCGACGAAGAGGAACCGGCATGAACTCGTGACACAAGAGCGCGTGCCAGCGTTCGATGAAGACGAAGTGGCTACGACGGACAACTACGGCGGACAAGCCTACGCCTTAAGGAGCTTCGTCCCTAAAAGAATAATTATAAACGAGGGAGTTTCGTGCAACCTAAACACAAAGAAGGTGTTAGGTCATGCGACGGGGTTATCATCATCTTTAGATGATGACACGTCCATATACTAGAATTACAATGGCTAGAAGGGGGAAGTGTTCAGGCCGCGCCGCCGGAACTGACACCCCTACGCGATGCGCGGGAAAGGGAAATCCAGGGGGCGCTGAAACCCGTTTACACGTTCGCTCGCTGCGAAATTGTCTGCTCGCCGCGCAGTAAACACATAGGCCGAGTTTGGCCGTGCGCTTATGCACCGCAGCGTTCGTTCTGTTTCTTTTTTTCTGCTACTTACACGTGTATACCTTTTTTTATTTTTTCGTTATTTTCTTTTTTGCTTGCGGGAACGAGCCTATGAGGCTTGATCTCTCCCTTCTTTTAATATGAATGATGAGGACGATCGTGAAACGATTCTTTCTTTTTTTTTTTCGTCGTGAAATTTGTTGTTGCGGACTATTTCGGGTGTCGTGCTCCTTTTTATGTAACGGCGTTTAATCGCAGGTGCAATGATATTTGTGACATTTAACCGATGTGGTGTAGCGGGGCCGGTATCAAAAGCCGCGGCGCATATGAGAAGAAACTGTCGAAATATGATCTTGTGAGGCGGTACGTCTGTTTAAATGTTTCTCTGCTTGAGTTGTTTATTTGGCTAGGTTCCTTCTATGAACGGATAAAAAATATTTTTATTCAGCACATGACTCACCGTATCAAAGAATTCTTTTCTGAATACATGCTCGTGCAGCCTTTCTTATAATGGGGCACATTCAAAAACCCATAGGAGTATTACAATGGGAACAAACAGCGCCAGACACGGAACAGTGAGGGAACGACAGACAGGATGCCTTAGAAGTATTTCTTGAAGGGATAATTGGTAAAGCATATTCATGAAAAGGCGCCTTTTATTTCAGGGTTCGAAAATCGATCTTAAAGCATGCATTTTGGTAATTTTCGCCTTGCAGTATGGAGACAGGTGCATAGCAGCCCCCCCCCCCCCCTTTTTTTTTTTTAGCGACGTTAAGGCTTCGGGTCTTTCTCTTCAAAGCGGCCGATTTTTCAACCTTCTCATTCTTCATTTCATATGCAAAATTACTTCACCTAAAAGCGTCACTTCGCCCTCCAAGTGCTGCACATCTTGAGTTTTCAGCTTTTCTATTTTCAGAACCATTTGGTTCTTTCTTCTTTACATTTTTCATTCCTCTCTGCAACATTTTTTTTTTATTTCGATCACGGTGATTCGGAGATATTTGCAGCCTAAAACCTCTGTTCACTGCTTGTGGTGAATGCTTCTAGCGAAACACACAAACTAAAACTCTATATCCTGCCCCTGAAAGTACATGTCCATAATCTTACCAGCCTGGGCAATGAATGGCGGCAGTTGGCACACCAGGCAGTTGGCACAGCCCTTCGTTGTGATGCTTCCTCTCTATTGTTTTTTTTTTTTGGGGGGGGGGGGGGGCTATAATGGCAGGGACAGCGCCAAGCGAAAATCCCAGCCTCCATTCTCAAGACGCACAGCTTCGCTGTCATGTATAGTAATGGTCCATATGGCGTGACACAAAACTGTTTGCTGAAAGGTAGCTCGCAATATTGTTCCTCGTCGCTCTGCCCTTTAAATATTTCATGCGCGTTGTTGAAATACTTCCTCTCTTTTCGGCACAATGAACTGCCATACTTATTAGCACGAAAAACAGATATATCTTTGGTTTGCATCCATGATATGATTTGTGCAGCACTTGGACAAAAAGCAGAAAAAATGAAAAGACAGTCAAATGGCTAGAGCGCCTGTACCCGACTGTTTCTTCATCTTTGTGCATTATATTTACAATTTTCAGAGCTAGATACGAAATAGAAAGTCTCGGCGCACTGTCACTGCTCAACTCAACAACAAATTTGCACAAAAAAAAGAAGAAAAAAAAACACCAGGAGCCCGCGCCACGCACGCAAATGAG
Source organism: Hyalomma asiaticum (assembly GCA_013339685.2). NCBI lineage: Eukaryota > Metazoa > Arthropoda > Arachnida > Ixodida > Ixodidae > Hyalomma > Hyalomma asiaticum. The sequence goes on from CM023481.1 coordinate 221,014,821, forward strand.
TATACAAGTGCGCATTTCACGCGGCGGACTGACGTGTGTGCGGGAGACCGCGCCACCTAACGGATGTATCGCCAAGCGGCCTCAACGCCTCCCATACGCGCCGCTTGGCGGTAATCACACTTCCCTATTCTAGCCACTGTACTAGAATAAATTGGTTTATGCTCCAACGTTCAAGCGCTCGCACAGACTTCGTTTTCGTCAGTATGTCGGCACGTGGACGCTTCCATGGCCACAACTCGTTCTTTTGCTTCCGGGATTTTCATCCTCCTCTTCTTCGAAAACGCGCAGTGGCACGCGACACGTGACGGCACAGCACTGGGCAAACCTAGAGCCACGTCTGCTTCCCGAAGAGCTGCTGATTCCGCTCGACAACCGTCTTCCTGCACAGCGGTTGCTTTATCAAGAACTGTACGCAATGAGCCGCAAGCATCGCCGCCAACTCCGGGAATCCCTGAACTACGGCTCTGCGGCCGAAGCTCCAGCCCCTGGCCGCAGGCTCCACCGCAGGCGCCTCGTCAGACCTCCGAGAGCTTATGACTTTCTCGACCGCCAAGGCGCTCTCTCTTGGTTTCTCCAAGGGCACTCGATTGACACACGGCCGTGGAAGGAATTCGTGGACACCAGCAAGTTCTCTGCGCCGAAGTCGGCTCGAGAAGTGATAAGTCGGATCCGGTACAACGTGAGCCATTTCGGTGGCAACTACGCTACCGTCTTCGCCGCGTTCGTGGCAAGGTGCGTCATCTTCAGCGTGGCACGAGTGCTAAGCGTCGCGGTGGTCGTCTTAGTGTGGGCTGCGTTGAAGCTGTGCCAGGAGGGTGACACCTATGTTGTGCGGGGAACGCGGATGAGCCTCAGCAAGAGCTACGTGTTGGCTGCACTGGCGTTGGTGGCGTTACCTGTTTGGTACGTCGTGGGAACCTTGTCCGCCATGCTGTGGGCTTTTTTAGCCACTATTGTGTTTACATCAGCACATGCTACTCTATATGCAAGGCCTGCTACCCCCAACAAGTTGTTCGGGTGACCACTGAGTGACATTTTTGTTTGTCAAAGTCTACAACAAACTTTTTTTCGTGTGTTTCGTCAGTGTTCTCGGCTGTTTCCGTGTTTTTCTTTTAATAAAGCGCGTTGTGGTGCTATGCTTTTTCTTAGTTCGTCTGCGTGGGTAGTGTACAGAAAATAGCTTAAATGTTCACGCCACCACCGAGGTGCCAGTTCCACTAACAGACACCGAAGTCAAGGATTAGGTTCACCTACAAGTCTTTTAAGTAAAATTTAGGTGCTGGCGGCTGCCTTCCCAGGTGTACATGAGCACGTGGAAAGAGAGGGAGAGAGAGAATCGTAAATAAAATGTCCGATGTATGAAGGTGTCTGCTCGTAAATATGAGCGAATTTCTAAAGTCCGGAATTCTATGACGCGCTGGTCCACGAAGCCCCTTTGCTGCGTCGGACGTTGAAATTAGAATGGCAACACAACTGACGCCGTTGTGGGTAGATCGCGCGGCTACGTCCGCTCGATCATTATATTTTGTATCCCTCCTGTATCGCTGAATGGTAAGCTTACGTGATCTCAGTAACGAGCTGCTCATGTGGACCTTGACGTATCGCAAATGGTAGACATTGAAGGGCTACATGTAAAGAACTGTATATACGAAAATTTTGGGGCAGTCTCGCGAATAAGTGTGCGCCACTTGCTAGATGCTTGAATGGGCGACAAAAAGGGAAGTAGAAACAGAAAAATTCAACAAAGAAGCGAATACGTTGCTACAGAGGAAGGCGAGTGAAGATAAAGACGAGCAAACAACTTAACCAAGGCGTGCAACGAGCGGTGACCGCTGGGCCACATGGGACGAACAATGGGAAAAAGCGAAAACATTGGAGTAAATATTGAAGCAAGTATTTCTCATCACCCATTCACGCATTCCCACATACTTTCAAGCCACGACAGTGGTTGAAGCTCGCAAAAGACTATGCTATCAATAAAACCGCTGTCATGTGACTTTTCCACATCTTCGTCAGTCAAATATTGAGCTATTGAGTGCCTTAATTTTATGCGTCTTTTAAAATCAATTCCATAGTGATTACGGAGACCATCCCAGGTGTAAAGTTACGTCTATGTATAGATGCATCGAGGTGATTTGAATACATTACTATCATCATATTTCGCGAAAACTGACACCTCATTTGGTCGAGACCAGTGTATCATAAGGTGCCTATCGAATACAGCAAGCTATATGTAATTATACAACTTGAAACATCCATTTTTTTTGCTTGGGATTGTAGAACGGGACGAAGGAAATTGAAGATGGAGGAAGGAGAACAAAATGGATTGGGCTTTGAGAAACAGTCGCATTATTTTAAGCGAAATGACCTTGAAACGAAAGTTTCGTCACCGGCTGGTCGTGTTCCCTAATATATTTTGTTATCAGGATCAGTAGTTTTCTTTATATTCCACTGCAGAATAGGAAGTTTCTGTTGCACACTTTAGACGTCTGAAGACACTTGAAAATAAAAGTAACAACACTAACTCAGAACTGCGACTTAAGCGTCCATGATGCGTGACAAATGCCTATTATTAGCCAAGGTTTCCATGGCTAGGCGAAACGAAAACCCAGCAGTCCTGTGTATGAAAAAAAAAAAAAAACTATCGTCAGCTATCTTCTCTTGCACGTGCGCGCACTTCTTAGTTCTATCGTGCTCGACCCACTCTTGCACTCATCATACTATATGATGCGGATTTTGTGGAGCCCAGTGTGGGCCACTTCAAATAAACACTGCGATATGCCCAAGGCAAACGTCGCCTTAACTTCCTTAAGAAACGTAAAGACGTAACCAAGAATTGAGAAAGACTAATGAGCAGTCGAGATCAACCCAATGATAAACGCCGGGGGCGCAAATTTGAGCTTCGTTTCTCTACCACCTGTACAGGTGCATGGGAGGTGACTTCTTTTCTTTAATGCTGGACTACAACGCGTGCGCAAAAAAAAAAAAAAAGGAAGGGGGAGGGTTGCGGGGTAAGAAGGTATCGAACGAGCGTGTCTAAAAGGCAAGATTTTAAAGCTACGCGAGGCAAAAAGGAAAACTAAACCGACTCCAAGGTGACCCGCCATTTTACGACGGTCAAGGCATGTATTTATAGAAGTCTTTTACGTAGAGTCGTTCTATAAAGAAAGTTCCTGACTGTCACTGGCCGGAAATTATTATTAGTGAGGACAAGTAACACTTACGCAAGAGAATATCTGATTGAGGACCAAGGGACCAAATTTAATTATCTTTTTTGCTGAAGCATGTGCGTACAAATGCTTTCTTTGCTTTTTCTAACACACACGCACACACGGACACACGCGCACGCAAGCACGCGCTACCCACTATTGATCCACGCGTCGTTCATTGTATTCTATAAGACACGATAACTAACCAGCTATCCCGGCAATAATAATTATTGCTGGGATTTTACGTGTCGAAACGACGATATGACTAGGAGGCCTACCGTAGTGGGTAATGTCTTATTAACTAAAACCACCTGGGGTTCTTTAACGAGCACCTAAATTTTAGCACAAGGGCGCTCCTGCATTTCGCCCTCATCGAAATACGGCTGTTGTAGCCGGGAATAGAGCCCGCGGAAGATTAACAGCGTAACGCCTTACCTGTAAAACTACCACACCAAGTAACTGGCCCCCTACGCCCCCTTACTCCCCCCCCCCCCCCTCTTTTTTTACCCTCCTCAGGAGGTTCTTGTACATCTGGGCCCGTATCCATAAAAATATCTTACGCTGAAACTCTTTGGTAACAATATATCGCAGCCATCCCTGATGACAGACGTATCTATAGCGATGCCCGCTGACGAATGGTAAAAAGCTTTCACGAAAGAGAAACATAGCGAATGCGGTCCCAGTACTATTTCAGCGAAGAATTTTAATTTTAAAAAAGTACGGAGGGGGGGGGGGGGGGGGAGTAGAGACGGAAAGCAGCATAACGTAGGGAAAGCCAAACAATAATAATTCCGCTCAGCACGTTAAATTATTTTTACCATTGTTTTACTCTCTTCCACTGTCACGCTCAGCGCACGCTCTCCTTAACAGTTAAATAAAGATTCACGAGCTTCTAAATGCGCTATCAGCGCGTTGCTGCCGCAACCAGGACAACGAGTGTATACGTTGCAATAGAAGACTGAAATTGCCGAAGCTTATCGGGAGAAAATCTGCACTGAACGGTCGGCAAAGCAACCGAACAAATGTGCATCGATTGAAACCGACCGGGAACCAATAGCATGAAGCCGACTCTGCGAGGCTCACTTACTGGGTCGATCTTCGGGTACACGAAAGAGAGAGGGAGAAAAGCGAAGGGGACAGCTTCACTCAGAGTTTGTCCGCGAAGAGGAAGACGTGTTTGAAGGCAGAAAAGGACGGCACTTATACAGCCCCGTAGAGGGGACACAAGCCCAACCAATAGCATGACTCCCAGTTCATTTCGTTCCTCCGTACGTCTACTTTTGTAACAAGGACTCGCGAGAACAGTCGCGAGCTGTTCGGCATGGCGAGCTTGATATTAACGATCGATTGTGACAACCAATTGTGAGCCGCTCGTGAATCCGGCAATGAATACATAAGTTGTCTCACGAAACTGTCGTCCTCGTAGACTGAAGACAGAGAGTGATTCCTTCCGCTTGTATGGTGTGCGTTATACTCATTATCTTCTACGCGCAAGTAACCAACAAGAATTAAGCAAACTTTCGTTAGCTTTAGTGATTCTTTCGCACTAGACTGCGTGAAAGGGTGCAGATCTCGTCCAGGAAAAAAAAAAAAAGAAAAACGCACGGTGATTTTTTTTTTTCTTTCTGTGTTAGTCTGGGCTCTGAGCAACGTGCGCGAAATATGCACTTTCATATTTCGCGGACTATCTGAACACTTCGCGACATTATTATTATTATTATTATTATTATTATTATTATTATTATTATTATTATTATTATTATTATTATTATTATTATGCAATAATAATAATAATAATAATAATAATAATAATGATGATGATGATGATGATGATGATGTCGCGGAGTATTTATGCGACTGAAATTCAGGCCCACCAAGTGTGTTTACAAAAAGCGACACCAGCATACTGTCACGAAGAAAGCAACGACAGAGTTTTCGTGCGGCATTTGGGGCCCGATCATTTATACCGGCTCCGCAACAAAGTCGCCACCGTAGCAGTTGTGGTCTACGCTTGACGCCACCACAGGCGTCAGACACTCCTCTGAGACTGGAACGCGACTTTTGTTTGTCGAGGTGCCCTTCAAAACAGTTGAATTCCCACGCACGACTGCGCGTATAAAAAGAGTATTGCTTCGCAGAGTTCCCTGGCATTTGGAGTATAGAGAGGGCGCGTTCAGTACAAGGCGGCGTTGCGTTTTCAGTGAGGCATTTTACAGGTTTCAAATAACAGTCGTGCCCAAATAGGCTGAATTTGAATTTGGCGTTTAGCTGATTTACTTCTGCGTTCCCCAAAAAAGGAATAGGGATGTGAGATGCTGTTGTTATATCGTTATCATACCCGTACGTTGATAGGTCGACAGATACGTACATTTCTTTTTTTATCTTTGGGTTAACCAATTTCGACTAACGATACACTCCACCTGCTGCCAACAAAGATGTATTTTATAGTTGTGAGTTACGTGTCATGAAGCCATGTTGCTCATTGTAGCACCACTTTAGGGTATACAAGTCATGATTGCGTAATTTTAGCCTCTAAAATGACCGAATAGGGCAGTTGTGTCGTATATATCATCTGCGTTCCAACTTTTGAATATCTTGATGAGGAAATGCAAGAAACGAAGCCATAAGGCAGGAAACAACAGAGGACAGTGAAAATACTGCATTCACAGGCGTGACTGTGTTTTTCTACAGTCCATTTATGCATTTCGGAGCATACTTCACCAATGCCTCTTACTATGTCCTTAAAAACAGATTGTGCTTCCCCTTCATTGACACGAACTAGACTCGAACTAGAAACCTTGCTTCATCGTCGTTTTCCACATAACAGAGTTCAAATCTCATTAGTTGGTGTCACAGAGGCTTTTGAGAAGGTGATGGTTACCAACCATATCGCATCGGACCAGAGCTGCACATTTCTTCAACTTCCATGGACGGAAGCTCATCGACTCGGCCGCCGTCTCGCCACGCAGCATCCGCCTTAGGGTTGCCACGCACGCTGCTCGTTAGAGCTGCTTGCGTCCGAACACGTACACAACTTGCTTGCCTTGGCGTTGTGGTCGCCTTTAGGCAAGACTCCAGCTCGTTTCCCAGCAAGGCCGACACGCGTGAGCGTGGTGTCGGGTTCACATCGCGACCGACGCAAACGCTCGAACGCAATTTCGTCGCGTAGCGGGCAGCGGTGCTCCTATCAGCCGCACGTTCGCACGCGCGATTCTGTGGCCAGTTCGTTAGCGGGCGCGGGATGAACACACCTGCTGTCGATCAGCGGCCGTTCCCGCGGGTGGAGAGGAGGGTCCTCGCTCGCGTCAGCCCCGTCAGGACGCGCGCACGTGCCCGCAGATCGAAACGGTCCGGGCGCATATTTTGGGACCTTTCGATCGGCCGTCCAGATGAGGCGCACTTCCCAGCAGCGGTGGCGTCGGCGCTCTCACGGCCGCCGGTGTTGGCCAGGAGGCTCGGTCTGCTGCGCTGTTCTGTCCGCGCGCCGCAGTGGAGACGACCCCATTGACGTCTCTGTTTGATGAAGGACGTTCGAGCGAGCGCAAGCGGCCTTGCGGTCGATTCGCGCCATCCGGCCACGCCAGTACATATAGTGGCTCGGTATGCCTTGTTATGCCTCATGCGGCACTCCACAAGCGTTTCGGGAGGTCCCCCCCCCCCCCCCTGCGGGAAACTGCGCCACTTTATAGCCGGCGACTTCGAATACCAATACTCGCACACGGTACGCCCCTTCTTTCTGCTTGGCTTCCGTGCTCGAGAGGTAAAGGGCGCTGGTGCCGCTGCTTGGGTACGCTGCGGTGTTTTTTGGTTACACAACCTCCTCGTGAATCCATCAACTGTCTATATCAGTCTGTTATGCGAAAATAAATTATTCTTACAAGAGTGACAGAGAGAAGAAGTCAGGAAAGTTCCGCAGATGCGAGTTTCCGGCTGCCTGCCAGGCACTGAGAAGGGGGTGGAAGAAATGGGGTTGTGAAACAGAGATAACTAGGCCGAACGCATATGTTTTGGTGAATGTGACGTCTTGTCAGGCAGTACATAGAAGTGCCGCGTTCCTTCCGGAAAGTCTTGATAGAAATCGCGAGAAATTTGCGACGTTAGTGAATGTGTGCTGCTTCTCATGTCCTTGTTCTTCGCAGTCGTTAATACATTCGGCGGCTATACGACACTCCGCAACCTTCTTTATTGTATGCTTAGATAAAATAAAGCAGTACGTGAAGAGTATGTCTGCTGCAACATAAACCGCCCTACTAAATTTTGAAAGTCCACTTCATTCTACTCTTACTGCGGCTCGATGAGTGGTCACCACTATCGATATCAGGGATGCAGTTGTGAGCGAGTGGACCAAGTGAAAGCACAGTGAAAGAACCGCTTCATCCTACAGCCACTCAACACGTAATTACGAGTTAGCATGAGTAAATGCCACCTGAGATCAGCCATAGTTGCCGTAATTGTCTCGCTATGTAATGCGATCATTGCGATTATTAGATTATCGCTCAAACGTTGACAGAAAAGGTTTCATGCAAGAGGTGTGTCGTGTGCCCGCTAAAGGAAGTCACACGAATAAGAAAGTCACTGTAAAATCCTGAAGGAGGACTAAAATTTAGTCTTAATAAGATCACAGACTTCTTTATTACGCCCACTGAAAATTGTATACGTCCCTAAATTCAACTGAGTGACATTAGATTTTATGTATACTTGTGAGTCGTATTTGTGACCCTGCGGAAACGAGCGGCGAGTGTTGCGAATAGTGACCATGGAAAATTTTCTCGCATTCTCGTAGGCGCTTAGCTTATTTCCCCGAGACTGTCTAACGGGCGACGGTTGCGTTAGTCTTGACATGTAAGCTGAAGTTCGTCGATTACAAGAACTGAACATGCCTGGCTCGAACGATATTCCAAACAACAGAATGGACCACAGCCCTCGTCGGCCACGTGTCGTTTCTGCCTAGGTATTTTTATCCTCCCAGCCTTTGCCATTCCAGGAATAGATGGCAGGTACACGCTGTTGCATGCAATTCCTGTGCAGTCACGCAGGCGGAGAAGCGCACGGGCTTGCTTCATTTTTGCTTGTTTGTTTTTCGGCTGCGGAAGGCAAAGAAACACAGCTTCGAAACAGCGAAGGACTGCACTGCACGCATTATTCTGGTGACCTTCGGAGCGGCACGCAGCGGCAGAATAGGCAGTTCGCCAGGCACACTGAAAGGAAACGGTCATATTTGTGAAGAATTATTACGATGGTTTTGCTGCGCGACCTCTGGTGCCTTGAGCCAAATCCGTCGGTAAGTGACGCCTCGCTGTAACACGCGCGGGTATAAAGCAGCTAGGGAAGAAACGGGGACTACGGGCAGAAAACTGAACGCGAACACTCGAATTCACAAAGACCTTTGTTCACGTAAGTTGTTTCTAGCATTGGCCCGTTGCCTTCCCTCGTATGTCCACAATGAACATTGGTTAGAATGTCCTCCTACGAGGCACTTCTACGGCGAAGGCTTGTTTCGTGAATATCTGTCGACTTTTTGTCCAAGCTTTTCCTCGGCGCCCATCGGTTGGATGCTGCTGCATACCGTAACGTGATATGCCTTGACTACGAGCCGCTGGGGTGATATCGGTAGTTGCTTGGGATAGTTTCTTCCCTGGGCGGTGAGGGCCCGGATACACAGCGGCTAACGTGCGCGCTTCGCAAGAATGGGTGCTACACAGTGCTGTTAACTAAGTATATCAGAGTTAAGTACAGAGTGAAGGTGTCGCCAATGACAAACGGTTCTTAAGAGAATAAAACCTTTTCTGATTAGGACCCGTATTTTCATCTTTGTCGTCATTGTCAATGCGTCAGGCAATCGTCTTGGAAAAGGCAGTGACTTCGTTGAGTATTTTGCGCGACTGCTGTAAGCAGTGCATTGTCATGGACTTGAATATTCCGGTTCCTTGATCAAAAAGAGAAAGCTCACAGCGTAATACCATGCGGGTTATGCCTTCGTGCTTTTACCAATACGCCACACGCTGGAAAAATAAAAGGTCATCTTAGTTCAGATAAGTGTTTCCGCACTACGTTATACTTCTTAGCTCGTGCTTTGAAGAAAATGACATGCTATCACGCAGTTTTAGGAAAATGTCTTCTTTTTTATTAAAGTTATTCAAAAGCAGATAAAAAAGCTGCCGTTTAAAATAAACTTGTAAGAAAACATGTAAGAAAACATGTAAAACATGTAAGAAAACCACAAAGCAATCATGATCGTGCAAGTGAAAATAAAAAAAAATGGATTTCCATCAAGCATAGTGGTAGGCCGCTGGAGGGCGGTATGGCAATAAAACAGCTTAGCACTTATCTTAAGGTCCTGGCACCCTTCTTTATTCCTTTTTTTTTTTTTGGTGGGGGGGGTGTTGAGGAGGAAGGGTGGTAACTGGCAGTCGATGCCAAACCTTTCTATCTCGAGACTGAAGAAGTCTTTCACCGCAGACGTTGTGACACACTGGTATCTTTTAATTCCCATTTGATACAAGTGTCGTGTTGCGCATTGGTACCATGAACGTGTCTGAAGAACGCTGATTATTATTCCGTGTAATATTATCCGCTAAACTAAGCGCAGTGTCTTCTATTTGGAGAGAACAGTGAATGACATTTTAGCTAGTTGAGGATAGATTTCGTCAGACGGCTGACTTACCTTTGAAAAGTCTTGTACGCGACCCTAATCCGTGACTGAGGTGGCTGTTAGCGGCACTCGCACCGCGGTCGTGTTGAGATTTGTGTCACTTATATACACCGCCCACATATCGAATGATGGTGTGAGCTACGCGTGACTCCTTTATTTATTTATTTATTTATTTATTTATTTATTTATTTATTTATTTATTTTTCTTCCATACGTAAGGCTCATACCCGCGTATCCAATTCGGGTATGAGCCAGATGCTAGTTTTGTCCCACTCATATTTTAGCAGCTTCTAACTAAATTAGCTATCTTCTCACACCGTGCCATTCAATTTCACCCCGTTATCCTTTCTCCAAGTGAAGGGTGGCAAACTGGACGCACTTGGGGTTAACGTCCCTGCCTTTCATTATTTCTTTCTTTCCTTCTTTCTTTCTTACACCCTTAAGATTCTGTCTCGCTCATTTATTGTCCCAGTTACGAGCAGCATACCAGCTTTCTTAATCACCTCTCTAATATCCTTGACTTTCCCCTCTCTCCTGTTTGTTTCTTTTCAAGTAGTCAAAAACAGGACAGAAATAATAATCGATCCAAAGAATGCTTCGCGCAAGCCCCATGAAGTTACGCTATACCTGTTAAAAAGGATGCAAAGTAATACGACTGCGAGGCTCCTCCAGAATGATGAATGGCTGCTCTAATGTTCAAATTATCGACACGATATTGCCAGTGGTTATTGACGCAGTGTTTTCTGCATTTAAAGGACAACGGGATTCAACAATGTTCCTACTTTACTTTAGTCTGTTAAAGTCAAGTTTTTGAAGAAATGGAGCTTCCATAACTCTCCGCTACCTGATCCTTCACAGCAAGCACTAAAGAAAGGATTGGAACTATTCATGAATCCCATACTATAGAAGAACGAGTCGAAGCAGGGCTATAAGATGTGTGGTTGCCCCGTAGTGTATGGCTGTACGAGCGCCGCTCGTACAACCACACACTCCCGTAACTTGTTTCAACCACTAGTACGCTGTTTCATTATTATTATTATTTTATTTTTTTAAATGCATACTAGTTCGTTTAGAACTAATCGAAACGCAGTATTTACGACAAAAGAGTTGCAAGGTGTTGTTCTGACGGAATGATTGCTCGAGCATCATGTCATTTTCATGCGACTGTTTTTTGTGTTTTTTTTTTCAGGCTATAGAGTGAAATCTTGGCCGGTGTAATCTCGAGAATATTATCTTATTCTTTATTGTTTGTTTGTTTTCCACGCTTCATCATTGTATCGGAGGTCGCTCTGCGTACGTGCTATCACCGGGATCGGTCGCTCGTGAGCGGTGAATTATGTATTTTCGTCATCTCGGTGCCGGCTCATCTCAGACCGCGTCGTGGCCTGGTGTACGTGTTTGGAATTTTGTATACGGCGTGTATGTTGGGACTCGGTGCATTGTGTGGCGCAGCTTGTCCCCACCTTTTGTCTCTGTGTGTATCTCTCTGGAAGTTCATTGGCGCTGTTTGCAATCTCTGCTCCATATTTCTTTACCCTAAGGCATTGTTATTTCGCCATTGTGCAAATTATTATTATTATTATTATTATTATTATTATTATTATTATTATTATTATTATTATTATTATTATGTGGAAACGTATATTTGTCACTATTATATCTTTACTAACATTTTTCCAGGATATCCATTTCAATTGCGAAAAAACTTATAGGAAAGAAGTAAAACCAAGTAAAACGCATTATTACATAGAAGAGCTTGCTTAACTTCCTTCAACATTGATTTACTTGAAATTTCACTGGATTCTTCATAAGCTTCCGCGTTATTTTTCTTTCTCTCTCTCTCTCTCTCTCTCTCTGTGTTGTTGTTGTTGTTTTGTGGGGTTTAACGTCCCAAAACCAGTTCTGATTATGAGAGACGCCGTAGTGGAGGGCTCCGGAAATTTCGACCACCTGGGGTTCTTTAACGTGCACTGACATCGCACAGCACACGGGCCTCAACATTTCGCCTCCATCGAAATGCAGCCGCCGTGGCCGGGATTCGATCCCGCGACCCTCGGATCAGCAGCCGAGTACCTTAGCCACTAGACCACCGTGGCGGGGCACCCTCTCTCTCTGTGTGTGTGTGTGTGTGTGTGTGTGTGTGTGTGTGTGTGTGTGTGTGTGTGTGTGTGTGAAGTTGATACGCTGCGACCGTTTACGGTGATTTTAATCCGCACAAAATATCTGTGTTCGTGAATCTTTGACGGCGCATATTCGAGTTTACCATCCTGAAACTGCCCTGCGTGATCGACGGTTCAACATTCAGTCTTAACTTTCCAGCAGCGAAACGCATTAACCACTCCAGTAGTACAGCCATGCTGATAGAGAACACCACCGAGCTTGATTTTCACATAATGCTGCCATATGGTCCACGGAACTTGGACAGCTGTTGTGAAATGGTGCGTAAAAGGGAACAACCTTAAGCTTCGCTTTGTTTCTCGTATTCAGCCAGATGCTGTCAGTGAAATGAAGTCACATTCGACATAAATATGCCTGAAAACATAAAAGTGAGGTTGCGCGGGAAAACACGGATGAAGAAAGAATCGCAAGTACACATTTCTTACATTACATTTTTGCGTTTCCGAATGATCCAACAAAATTTAAAAACTTCATACTCATTAGCTCGTTATTGGCGTGCAAGGCCAGGCACTGCGCACCTGACTAGGGGTGCTCCGATGCGCACCGGCTTAGCAACAATTATACTTGCCTGAGACCATTCATGTGGTAAAGCGCACAGCTGTTCATTGCCTGAGAGTGCAGATATCGACGACCACCACTTGGCGCTCCTCCCTTCACGAAGACATCGAGCCGCATTTTCAAGCGTCATACTCAAGCATCAAGCGAATATCCCCTCGGCGTGTGCACCAGCAGCAAGACCTTCATCTTCCTTACGGAGTCTTGACCAGCCACAAGTAAGCCTCGAAATTCCGGGTATAAAAAAAAGAAGATTGACTGCTCGCCACAAGTAAGCCTCGAAATTCCGGGTATAAAAAAAAGAAGATTGACTGCTCGAGTATAGCTCTAAACAAAACAACCGTGCTATTCTTACATGAGATATACGCTGACCGAAGACACATCTACACTCATGAGCCGGTGTCACCTACAAGCTCCTCAGCTGCCATTGTGATTCCGGCTGCGGTAACCACAATGAAATTCAAGCTGTCCCATGCAAAGTCTACGGCGGCACAACTCGCCGTTGCGAGAGTTGCCTTCCAACACATCATGCAGTAGCTACCACGCAAACGGGCCATTTTCTGCGACTCGAAGGCAGGACTTCAGACTTTGCGGTTTTCTCTACGGAGGAGGCCTCATGAGCAATTGGCGCGTGAAATGAGAAACTGTGGCTATCTGGCTCGAGCAAAAGAGCGCGACATTATATTTCAGTTGCTACCGGGACATGCCTGTCTTGCTGGAAATGAATTAGCTAACGAAGCAGCCCAATGCGCACATTACGAAACTCGAGTGGCCCCTATCCCACTGTCAAGGACAGATGCTGCAAAGCAGCTCTAGTTGCTGGCCCGTACGATTACACGCGCTATGGGTCGTCTCCCATTTTTCACAAATGCCACCTGCGTGAGCTTGACCATTCCTTGAAATTGCACTTGGCGTCGCAAATTTCTCGCCCCAGTGCAATGTTGTTATGCCGCCTCTGGATGGGGATCGCAATTAAGGAGGCTCTCGTTTCGTGTCGGCATGGCTGACACATCTGCGTGTGACTTCTGCGAGAGCGAAGAGACCATTGAACATGTCCTGTGCGTTAGTGCTCGTTACGACACCCAGTGGCACCCACTACGGATGGTGCTCAACAAACTGGACTCAAGACCATTTTCAACAGCCAAGGTTTCTGGGACCATGACCGTGCGCGTCCATGGCACAGAAGGCTGCCAAGGCATTTTTGACGTACCTGAAGTGAGCAGATCTCTGTGACTGCCTATCGACCACGTGCTCGGACAAGTGTACGCGCGAGGGATTTGTGCTCCCCACCCCCCCACCCCTCTCTCTCTCTCTCTCTTCCATTCAATCTCACCCCTTAATACCTGTACTCCAGTGTAGGGTAGCAAACCGGACGCGCGTATTGTTCACCTCCCCGCGTTTTCATCCTTCTCCCTCTATTTCTCTCTCTTGATGAACGTAACCACTGGACTCGTTTAGCGTCGAGGTTGCTGATGTGTGTACTTTAAAAGTGCAAACACCCAGAAGCGTGCTTCACTGCAGTATCACTTACATTGCAAAGAAGCCATACTGCAGGGAAAAAAAGCGTATACAGTTTTGCGAGATTAAAGCAGCAGCAGCAGCAGCAGCAACAACAACAACAACAACAACAACAACGACGACAACAACAACAACGACAACAACAACAACAACAACAACAACAACAACAACAACAACGACAACAACAACAACAACAACAACAACAACAACAACAACAACGACAACAACAACAACAACAACAACAACAACAACAACAACAATAATAATAATAATAATAATAATAATAATAATAATAATAATAATTGCCCAAGAGATACCCAAGTCAACGATTATGATCGCCTACGAAATTTTACTTGCGCGGCACCTGCCGTTCTCTTCCGACGTAAAAAAATCATTCTGGAATTAAAGCATAAAGAAATATAGATAAACTGCACGCGAAAGAGGGCACGTTAGGGGTTGTATGTGATAGGTATGATGTCGGACCGTCGGTCTCTGATATTGAAGAGGCATTTTATCATAAGGATAATAAATGAAAATAATTAATTAAATAAGCGTTACGAAATTAAAACATAAAAATCAGTGGGCATCTTTCACGCTTGGCTTAGGGGTCTCTAGGTGGCACTAAAAGGAGGCAGAAGCGCTCTGCGAATTTCAATTTGCCTCGCGCTTTTTTAATTATATTGATTGATGATTGATTGATTTAAGGGCTTGTACGTAACAAGACCAGCTGTGATTATGAGAGACGCCGTAGTGGAGGGCTACGAAAATTTTGACCACCGGGGTTCTTGAACGTGCACTGACATCGCACAGTACACGAGACTCAACATTTCGCCTCAATCGAAATGTAGCCGCCGCAGCCGGAATTCTATCCCACAACCGTCGGATCAGCAGCCGAGTACCACAGCCACTAGACCACCCTTGCAGGGCCTTTTTAAATATTTTCTATAATCCGGATGTTTAAATGACTTCGTAGTGTAAAAGACATAGGCTCTGATACCATATCTATCGTATACTACTCTTAACATGTCCTTTAATCATCTTGCACATATTTTATATTTTTTGTGTTATAATTACGTAACGCATTTCCCAAAACGTATCCAAGTCGGAGGTGCTGCGCAAGGAACAAGAGTGTCACTCGGTGCTCGTGGAACTAACAGAGATAGATGATTGTACAAAAGATGACATGTTAAATGTTGTATGCAGTAACATCAGAGAGTGGGTATTTTGCACTAAAGATGCATTCAACCTTCAGAACGATCAATGAAACGTAAAATAAAGAGGAAAAATGAGAAACCGTAGAGCGTTCGCAGCACCACCATCGTCCAGGTGCCACTAAAGGACACCTAGGTCAAGAATTGGGGTGCCTACAAGTTTTAAATAAACCGAAAGCAAATTTATGCGAGGAAAACTATCCAAAGGCTATAAATCAATGAACTTCTATAACTCGCTATAACTCGCTGTAACCCACATCGCCCAGCTTCAAGCTTGCTTCCTGCTTCAACCTTAGATATGTATTCTTCGATTTTTCTTTCTGGTTCCTTGCTGCCACTCTTGTTAGCCACACACCGGCGGTTATGCCATATTTCGTAGATAATTTCCTACATATTTATATTGTTTTGTACGTCAGGAAACTGTATGTCTAATGCATTGGTTATGCTGATCTGAAAGTCGCGGAATCGAATCCCAGGCGATGCGTCTGCATTTCAATGGAGGCGAAATGCCAGAACTTCGTGTACCGTGCGATGGGAGTGCGCGTTTTAGAAGTCCAGGTTATCGAAGTTTCCGGAGCCCTCCACTTAGGCGCCTCTCGTAATCACATCGTTTGTTTTTTTTTTTTTTTTTTCGGACGCGGAACCCCGGAAATGACTAATGTATTGGTTACAGATGCTCCCGCGTTTTCACTGTATTACATTTTCCTGACATTTTACAGTAACGAGAAATTGTAATCTTCCTTTCCTTGTGGCCATAGTAAACAGTATACGTTGACGGCTTTTTTAATTCGTTACTGCGGTGTTCAGTATTCGCAGTTGTCAAGTGACAGGTGCAAACATTCCGTGTTCCTTGACCTTCAGAGCAGAAAAAGTAACTTTAGTTGCTTCATAGATCACAATGGCAGGATCACACATCTTGTGCAGGCCAACGGAATTATCTTCAAAATCTATCCCAAAGCCCTGGTCAGTGCCTAACTGTCTGGAATAAATAATATACGGAATAAGTGAAGCATATGAAGCGGTAATTTTCGCGCACCTTGCGTCCCTCGGTCAAGAATACAAATTTCTTCCAGGTACGACAAGTTAGTCAAGCGATTTATACTGCTTTCCCTGGCTCTTGGATATTGCTGTGGAGATACAGATAAATAATTAGGTATTATTATCACATTTGTTTCTTTGTGTGTTCGTTTGTTTGTTCAAATGTATTAAATGCCTATTCGAGTTATCCATGCGTACCGTACACGTGCTAGGTTCTGTCACCCCGTCATGCGTCCACTGTGAGCCGTTCACATTTATTCACAACCGTACATTTATATTTAGTTGCTCAAATAAACTGCCCGTTGTATCCATTCACAGAAATTACAGCGACCTTATTTGAAATGTTTCCAAGGCGAAATATCGGTCAGGCAGAGATGACACATATGATATTTGTAAGGACGACGCACCTCACTGGATCCGAAACTCGGTGACTTTGGCGCTCGTTTATCGAGCATCAAAAAGCGCGCAATACGTGCTTCCCAACGCGGCGCGCGCGAAGGGGGTTTCCGAGAATCCGCACCAGTGCGTGCCGCGAAGCGTACGCACCGGCCGATTCGAAAAGCCGCACCGCGTGCGAGAGAGACACGCGGCCAGGCGCGCGTGGCTCGCTGGTTGCGCACCGTCGTGCGGCCACGCGGCGCCCCTGCGTGGGCCGGACTGGCGGCGGCGTTCCGCGGCGCTAGGGCGCGGCGGCTGCGGCAGCGCCGCCTGCGTGGGGTGCGCGCAGCCGGCGCTGGGCGCGCAGAGGCCACGGTGCTCGCGAGCTGCACGAGCTGCGCCAGAAGGGGCCGCCTGCCACTGAGCGTGCGCCGCCGCGGGCCAGCCGGGCCCCGCAGGAGCCGCCGGAGAGCCGCCAGTAGGACCCCACGCAACAGGGAAACCATGGCCACCAGCGGCGTAGAGGTAAAGAAAAAACCCGTTACCCAAACCGCGCATCGATCCGCGACCAGAGCTTAGGCCTCCATCTTGAACATGGCGCTTCCCTGACGGCCATGCTCAGCGGCCCCAGCCCGAGGGGCCCCAAACCAGCGAGGCGGAGTGGCCCCCCCCCCCCCCCCCCCGAGGACCCACGTCCGGGGCTCCGCCGCGGCAGCCGCGCGAGCCTCCGCGGCTCCCCGACCTCAGCACGCTGTCACGCCTCTCCCTGCGCGCGCGCACCGCGCTAATCGGTCACACAACGCGCCAGAGTGCTCGACCACAAGAGCACCCTGGTGTGATCCACACGACGACGCGGTGTTCGCGTGTGTCACGATTTCACGCCGGATTTAACCTATCGGTGCCCCGTCCTCCGCTTGCTATCGAGTGAATAAGACGGGAGCGCCGCACTTGCGCGAATTCGCGAGTGGACAGTATAGCAATGTAACAGGATCAGTGGTGCTGGAAGTTGCTCCATCTTAAGCTTTACGAACGCGGGTGAAAACATCGTAGACAAGGGCTAAACAATGCCACATTCTTGGTTGTATTTCGTTCCTTCGAATAGCTCTGATAGTCGGTTGTACATAACCTTACTAAATAATCGCCTCGACAGTGTACGCCCGTTACAGAATCGCATGTCTCTCTGACAACGAGAACCACATGATGAGTATGAATACATAAATAGCTCAGTTAACGCAACTTACTATGATTCTATAAAGAAGCGTGGACACTGGTGTGTTTTCTCAAGGGTGCATGTGATTCTAATGGTACGTTTCCTCTTGTCTGAGCATAGTACTATTATCAGATGATTAACAACGCTGATGACAAACGAAGAGATGTGTCTCGGGCCTCTTTAATGAACAGTTGCATTTCAACCGCTTCTACGACAACGATGTAAGTAACATCACTATCGCTGCTTTATGCTTCACGTAGTGATTGCATTTATATACAGTTATAATCATCAACATCGTCATTTGCTTTCACTGTTGGATTCACGTGACCAATCTATAAAAAAAAAAATATGGAAGACGTAGTGCCGGGATCGCCTTTCTCGGAATTTTGTATTTAGTCGATCGCTGTTTTGTTAACCTGCTGCTTCGAGCTGATAGTTTTAGTTACTGTCGGTGACTTTGTTGTTTAGGCACTTCCGATGGCAGGCATAATCCTATAGGGTGCAGTGCTTTGTACAGCCGAACCCACCTTAGTGTACCGACAAAAGTTTGAGTGGTGTCGTTCAAGGTAAACAACGTGTGGCGTCCCTTCGCAGCCACTCCAACATGCCGGTAGTGGTCAGCACCTAAACGCCAGCGGGTCAACGACCAGCGTTTTTTTTTTATCCGACGTTTCGTTCATTTAATAGAGACTCATTTCGTTCTCGCAATAGGCTGCTCTTCTAATCCAGTTACTGCTGCTTCTCTTACCTCTGCTCTCTGTTTAACCTCTGAATGTTTCCCTATTCTTCATGTATCCGAGATATATACACTTTGCTTAAGCATGACGTCTCCTAGACTGCGAAAGAATGTACGTTACATGAACTCTTTATTATTCTCTTTATTTCTTCAACATTAGAATCCTCTTTCTTCGTGTCTTCGCGCACGTCGTGAAATCCTCTAGATCTAAAGATCGCAAGCTAGTTTGTGTGACGTTGGGGGCAACGAAATCTATCGAAACCCATCTTATTTACGGTGATATCCCTCAATCCTAAAACCCACTAAGCACTTCGCTTTCCAATGTGACGGCCAACGCTGTTCTTGAGTGCAGTATTGCGACATCCTGCAAACAATACTGTGATGACAAGGTTGCTTCCGAAGGCCATGCTTGTACATTAGCGATATTTACCAACGCCTTGTACTTCTCGTAGGCTACCGAGCCTGGCGCGGCTGAACAAACGAAACCGGCGAGAACACATCTCGCAGTATGTGAAAACGATACTCAACTATATTACAAGTGTTTGGTGTGGAGTTGCATATATATATATATATATATATATATATATATATATATATATATATATATATATATATATATATATATATATATATATATATATAGCTTGAAGGAAATATTAGATGGGTCCGGGTATTTTCTATATTGAAAGAACTTGCAGGAAGCACACATTGAAAAGGAAGATATTTCACTAACGTTTCGACCGTGGCACGGCCTTCGTCAGAGTAAGTAGGTCTGTTGAAATGTAGCCGCTTTTATGGGCTCACGTGTCGTAATATTTAGTACAGCAGGTACAGCAGCGAGTACAATCGGAATAAAAATTGATAAAAAAATTGATTATGCATCCCAAAGGAATTCGCCACCGACATTCTATATATATATATATATATATATATATATATATATATATATATATATATATATATATATATATATATATATATATATATATATATATATTGAAGGAATATGTCCGGGTGTAAGTAAAAGAGCACAAATGGCTAACAAAACAAGATATGTTTGTGCATCACCTAACTAACATAAGACGCAAAATAAAAATAAGGCAGTGAGTAACAGTGAATGACAGTGCATAATAAACCAAACAAATCGAATGATGTACTTTCGTGCATAAGCACAGATACGTAAATGATACAGGAAGGTGAACAAAAAATAAATTTATCGAATTCAAGAATGACAAGTAAACGAGTAAAAGGTAATAAAGCAAAACACAGTGCAATAATGAATGTTGGCAATCAATTGGAAATCAACAATAAATCGCGAATGAAGTAGTGAGGCAGATTGATGCATGCTTATAATGCGTTTTTTAGTGCTTTGCGGAACCGATCAGTGTCTCTCATTGCGACTAGCGACGCAGGCAGGCAATTCCACTCGTAACACGTTCTTGGCAACAATGAATGTTAGTAGGTGACTGTGCGTTGTGAAGACGCATGAACTTTGAAAGGATGATCGACACGTGGGCAGATATAAGATGCTGGTGATATGTATCGGGACTTGAGCTCATGGTTATGATAGTCGATCTTGTGGAGGAGGGAAAGACGAGCTAACGTCCTTTGAGAAGACAGGAGGGGAATGCTGATTGTAAGTTTCATGTTGGTGACGCTAGCAGTTCGATGGTAATTGTTAAGGATGAACTAGCTCGCTTTCGGGCGTCATTATCATGGGTGTATATACAGTGCAACCAGCCTTTGCATTCCGAACGACGTTATTTAGCATGTGCTCTGACACGTGCTGAATAATGTTTTCGGACACTTCCGCACAAGGAGGTGTCAGATATAAATATTCGAGAATTGCAATATACTGCAGCTTCTCACGCACGCCAATATGGGCTTAAGTGTTCTTCGTAATAGTTTATTTGTCTGGAGACCTCGTGTTTTGGAAGTGCCTGCGTGGTTCAATAGAGCACAAACCTTCGCCAGTATGTGATGTCGCCTGCGATAATAACGACATTGGATGTTCACAGACAACACTTGGCAGCGGTGCAAATGCAAACTTTTTTAGTGTAGGTTACGTCAATAAAACCTCGCTGGCGTTCCGCATCGCTGTATCTCTATTACACTGAACCTCAACGCATAGCTGCATCGTGGTTTATTACAAATAGACAGGTTCGAGGTCCGGCACACATTTCTTTAGTGAATGTAACCATCAGTTAGTACGGCCATGAGTGGCGAAGTCATCCTTAGTTTATAGTTATACTAAGGCAGCGCGACTTTGTGCAATGGAACTACGAAATGCCGTTAAACTTTGTTCCAATCACGCAAGCAATCGCAACAACGATCGCGCATGTTACCGTATTACAAGCCAACGAGATGCAGCCACACGAACTAGCCGACTCAGCATCTGAGACCGACGCTGCGTCTGAGGCGGTCTCACATGATGAGCCAGCGCTTGAGGTGCTATGTGTGACAAAAATGTGCTCCGTAACACGATATAGAGCGTTAGCATCGATACAACACCGTAGCGAACTAGCGGCAAGAGACGCTATGCGTTTAGTTAATGCACCCACGGTCAATATTGGCTAGATTTCGCTTACAAAACAGAGTTCCTACATTGGGCGGCGTTGTACTGTCCTTTACCCATAATAGCAGTCATCGACCTAAGAGACGGTCTCCGCGTCGAAGGCCAATAACAGAAGCCATTTACGTAAGAGAGGTTTTGCCAATGCAGACCCTGTTATCTGTATTTTGATGTCCTTTTCTTCCGATAATAAGCTTGACGGACACCTCCTTCTCCACGCATCAGCCTCGTGGCACATATCTGGAACTTATATTTAGCACCACGTCGTGAGGCTACAGCGCGTCAGTATCGCGGCGCGCCGCTACGGTGCAGTTTTCAGTGACTGAACGCGTACTGTGGGAATGGCCTCTTTGACTAGAAACCACGTGGAGACCATTACGAAAGGGATTACGGCGCAGTCGCCTCGCAGCGCGACATTGGCGAGCCAGCTCCGTGGGCCGACCGTGACGCTGCAGTTACACCGGTAAAACAGTGCAGCCTCGCATACAGCATCGTTGCCATAATTCGTCGTAAAGGATGATTTGGCATAGTTTTGGCGATAATTTTGGGACGTATTCACAAGGTCAAATTATGCTAACAATGTTTGTAAGAGAATGTTTCAAGCAACCACAATACTGGACACATTATGAGCAAAGCCTTCCACCCAATGGCAAACATCACCTACGAAAGACAAGCTCCTCTTTCGTAAGTGGTTTTTTTCCCATGGGTCATCGGGCTTCACTAATGATATGTCCAGCATCAGTATTAGCTGACCTATTTTCTTACGAATATTTTTAGCGTGGTATATTCTTGTGAATACGGGCCCAGGACCACATCACCCATTTTTATACTCTTTTTCTACAATTTGCGAGTGCGCTTCTCTGCTCCGCACGTTGTCCAACTAATGGCGGAGACGGTCATGATTCTAGCGAAGACCAAGTTCTTGCTGCACATGCACTGACTTGTCTTTTGTGCATGTTTATATCACGAGGATCTGGTCTATATTTCCCACACCATATTTCGAGCGTACTACATCGGTGTACACGTTACCCGCAGAACTGGTTGTGACGCCATTAGCTGGGCAAACAGCACTACCGCAAAGCGAGCTCTGCAATTGTGAAAAGGGTCTATTCTGCGGCAAAGAGAAGCCTGACCACTCTCTTTCGACCGCTGAAGGTTCATGTAGGTAAATTAACTTGGCTCGTTCTAGTCCGGTTTCTCCTATAGGAAATATAGGCATTTCGCCGTTCTAAGTAAGAGACATAATACGAAGTGCGGAAGATTGGAAGGTTAGCCGGAAGAGCGTATGGTTGCCTGTATTCTCCCTACACATAGAACATAGAAGGCTAGTACAAATAATTGGCTATTTCAAATATATATGTACATGCACACTTGTGCCACCCCACCAGCCCTGATGATTTTTGATGCAAAGAAAACGTTTCGACAATGTGCAATGATGTTTATTTTTCTGAACCAGACTCTCACTTTTATTTTATCCTTGCTCATCTTCTCGTAAGTTGTACAAAACGAATGGGTAAATATTGCGTACTTTTTCTCAAGGTGTGCGGTGACAAAAATGAGCCATAAGGAAACAGAAACGAAATTGGAACAATCCTGAAGCTAAATTAAAGAAAAGAGGTAACATTTATTATGGTGCACGTCATTTAAATATGGCCTGTACATTCGGGTACAATAATAATTAACGGACCCTACGCATTAACCTTAATACTACCACACTAATACGGTACCCTACATCAGACGCTGCCGCTTCAGTCTTATGTTATTGTTTCGGATTGTCGGTTACGTTGCCATTTCAAGTAAATATTACAATCTCAGGCAAAAATATATTGGGAGAGAAAATGCAAATAGCGTAAACAGCGGGACCATAGTAAAGTGGTACAGAGCAACAGGAAACAGCTATTGTCCAGCGTTGTTCAAAGAAAGTGTCAGCGCAACATGGACTAATACACGAATGAATAACGATTTCGGGTGAAACGCCTTCGTTTCTGTCGAATCCATCAAATTAAACAAACATTTGCGCACGTGCTACGAGGACAGAAATCAAAATACTGCGGGGCGAGAAACAGCGACAAGAAAAACAACATGAAACCATGGGACGATATAGGCGTGTCACTGCAACATTGCCCGCTAAGCAATCACTCTCTGTGTTGCACGCCACCTTTCGTTGACAAAATGTTGCACGCCACCATCGGTTCGGCAAAATGAGTCAGTTATTCCAACAGCATATCTTACCAAGCTGTTGATGTAGGAAATGAAGCACCTAATCTGGAGCCGGTGCTTCAACCAAGGCAACGCTTCCTGTGCAATTATGATCCATGCAGCTGTTTTCGGCCATCAAAGTATATTTTGCTGAGTTTCGTTTCCAGCCACCTGGGGTCACCTTTAATGCGTTCAGGTGCTTGAAAGAGCTGCAATCATCGCGTATTTTCGACTAATGTTTATTTTGGAGACGCGTGTGACGCGCTGTTATAAAAAAAAAAAAGAAAAGGAATAAACCCGGCGGACGCATCGTCGCGTTCCGCTCACTTGGCTCACTCCGCGGCGGAACCAGGCCTGCGTTCCACTTTACTCTGCGCAGTGCGAGCGTTGTGCGCACGCGTGCTAGTGTTTCCGCTCTGCGGTTGTGTGCAACTTTTCGGAGTGCCCGATTGTCAGCTGGGTCGATTGTACTATACACGCGGCGAGCGAAAGCCCTCTATTGAACCGAGCGGGACCGCTTATCGCGCGGATCGGCCGCTCGGCCTGGCGCATAGACCTGGCGTATGAAGGAAAGCAAACGCGTTCATTGAAAGAAAAAAAAAATATTACACCAGAGGCTGGTCTACCGATATGTTTGTCACAGTCAATACGTATGACATTCTCGTTGGTGAATTGCACGCTTCTTAAAACGTGTTTATTGTGCGCCTACATTTGGACTGAACGGCGACTCGACCACGCAGCTACAGTGTGGTAGAAAAAAGCTCCAAGCGTCACTGCACGCTTACTTGCACGAATTATTCAGGAAACCGTCGGAGTTGGGCGAAGAGCGTAAAGCATCTGATCGGCTTCGCTTGCACGTGGCACATCTTTAAATGTATGCTATTCCAGCAGCTGAGGCATGCGCTTATGCTGTAAGGATTAAGTTCAAATTAACCCCTGGAGTCATTCCTTTATGCGTTGAGAATATGAGCTGCGGTTACGTCCCGTGGATAAATGGAGCGCTGAAACCGCTGACGATCGCTAAAGAAACTGTACTAATTTCATAATGCTGTGTTTACGAACCCTTCTTACCAAAATGCTATTCGGGGCCCCTTATTGTTATTTATCTGCGCGAGTTAATGATCTAGTACAATACAAGGAATTTCATTGTAGCACTTCATACTTTCTCGCTTTTATGGGCTCGGTTTCTAACATTCGAATAGCTATTCCTGATGTCCTAAGTCAGGGCGTGTCACCGTGATGATTACTTTTCTTGATGATTTCTAGATAGATTGGTCGGTAAACGAAATACTAAAACGCCTTATGCTTTCACGAACACCATAAACGTCTAGAAGCTTTCTTTTTTACTATAGGCGCGTGGTCCAAGTTAATTTGATTCTTACAGTGTCAGTGGCTATCCACATGTCCTGATAAGTCTCATTCCGTACAGAGCCCCAGGATTGGCAGTAATAATGAATTGTACATATGGCTCCAAAGAAGTATACAGCATGACACCTTTAGAAACATGAGTAGTATTTATCACTCCCTTTCTGTTGAAAAAACAACGACTAATTTTCATATTAACCAAAGCGCGCTCGCGGATTGTTTTAAAGTGTGTGTGTGTGTGTGTGTGTGTGTGTGTGTGTGTGTGTGTGTGTGTGTGTGTGTGTGTGTGCGCGCGTGCGCGTGCGTGCGTGCGTGCGTGCGTATTTAATCCAACGCGGTGTTTAATTCTGATCGTCCAGGATTCATGATCCAGCTTTCCCTTTCCATAGACCGGAGGCCGTCTGAGTAGAGCTTGCAACACGAGCAATTTTCCTAATTATTTGCACAGATCTTGTAGCATGGATTTTCAAAAAAACATCCTTTCGAAGACAAAACTATTCTGCAGCTCGGCCTGGATATGTCATTTTGCTTGCCTTCTCCTTGGGCATATGTGTACGCCTATCGTTTTGCACTCGCTTGTTCTCAGTATTCTCGGCGTTATTGGAGTACGTGCGACTTCACGCGTCAGTGCCTGCGTTCTGTCCACACGCATACATGTAGCACAGTGGGCGCCTCATATCGACCCTGCGCAGTGCGTCATCAATTTGGATTGGCGCCAAGACGCGTCTTAATGCGACTGCCAACCGCTGATAACTACATTTCCAAAGCATGCATCCGCCGAAGCCCCCGAGCGCGAGACGGGGTCATGATGAGAAGCGAAAAAGAAAAATGCCATTGGGGTGCTGTGTTAGTGTCCCGTCTTCCCGAAGACCGTGGGCGCCCCTTCCCCCATCTGATCTAGAAACCCTCTAACAACAGTTACAACTCGGTAGTTGTACAAACAAGCAGAGACGCATAAATATTTCCGACATCGAATGTTCTGCGGGACGACAGAGATCCTGGCCAGGACAGCAACCGTAGAAGAAGAATGCAGTAACCTATTTGCTAATTCTAATTTCTTTCATTCTGTAATCGTGTGTGTGTGCGTGTTGAACTACCTTCTAATGACTATAATTACAGCAGACTTGATGCAAAATAGCGGACTAAAAAAGGACCACAAAACTGAAAACAGGTATTCGCTCACGCAGACACGTCTGGATACTTTTCGTATCAGTGCTTATAGTTGTGCTTATAGTTGTGCCCATTGGCTCGCTATTGGGCTGGTCACTATGGTTATCGTCAATGAAAGCATTGCGGGACCTGAAAAGCGACATTCTGTTCAATTAATTTTTGGGGATAAGGGTAACCTTTAGCCAGGCGCGCAGCCGGGGGGGGGGGGGGGGGGGGGGATGGTTTCGGTGTCAAAACACTCCCCATAACTTTTCTGACACCCCGTTTTGATCCTTTTCCGCCCGCGGCTCTTTTCCGCCCACATCGCACCCATATCTACCTCGGAAACATACCGTATGGCACTCCCCGAAAAATAATTCTGGCTACGCCAGTGCCCTTAAGCTAAGTAAGTACGTCCCGAAGTAAGCACGGAACAAACGAGCACGTACATGCCAAAAGAACGACCTAGATGCGGTCTCCAACTTCTCGTTCACTCCATAAAATATATTGAAGACAGCGCCATTGACACGATATCTACAGATCACTTGACTTAGTCGTTATGTCTTTTGGCGCCAAAACATGAAGCACGGTAAGAGGCATCTCACCTGACATTCACCAATCTTACCGAATATTATGGCAAGTTATTTTGCCTTAGGAAGTGTTCGGGGACTTTTCGGTATCATCTAAACCTCACAAGGTAGAGACTGCTTTCCTCTTACAAGGAAAACTTCCTAGCAAATACTTTGTGTCTTATATATATATATATATATATATATATATATATATATATATATATATATATATACACACACAGATACCTTACAGGCCTCAAGAGAGGCATTGTGTAAGGGGGGCGATATACAAAAGTGATAGAAACAACAAACAAATGATGCAATACGCAAGTGAATTAGTATCCCATCCGAAACGCAATACAGGTACAGATTGAATAAGCGAGAGTGAAATATAGATGCAATTAGGGTAAGGAAGAAAATGCTACATGGGCGGATATGCATAGGGACATTGCAGTCTATATATATATATATATATATATATATATATATATATATATAAAGTGATTATAGCCGTAACCTTTCTTCCGAAGGCCCTGATTTCCTGTGCAACGCCATATAAATGTGACTACGTTCATATGTCATCTGTGGCTCAACGTTGTCATCATGGCGACGTAAATGTATTCTACACACGGCTAGTCTGAAAGGCAATGTCCTGCTTGCGACGGTTTCTTACCGATGGCGAGGTGGCCGTGTGGTATAATCTACCTGCAGTCCGAGCGAAATCTACAGCGCGGGCTCATTCAGACTAGACGGAAGTGGAGTACAACTACGATAACCCAAACGTGAACAGGTGTGCGCGATTACCGGGAATGTCTCGCAGCAGATGACAACGTGACGACATCTTTCTTAATGGTGTCAAATACGAGTTCCTTCCTCTCCTCATCCCGCAGACAGTTTTTGTCGCATTCTTTCCCCTCTGTACCGTTACCCTAAGCACTTAACAAATCTCCCACGCATTCCGGAGACACTAATATTAATTGATTTGATTGGTTTCTGGCGTTTTACGTCCAAAAACCACGATATGATTATGAGAGGCGCCGTAGTGGAGGGCTCCGAAAATTTCGGCCACCTGCGTTTCTTTAACGTACACTGACGTCGTGCACTACACGGACCTCAACATTTCGCCTCCGTCGAAGTGCAGCCGCCGCTGCAGGGATTCGATCCCGCGACTTTCGGATCAGCAGCCAAGTGTCATAGCCACTAGGCCACCGTGGGGGGGGGGCACACTAAAATTAAGCTCTGATCCCGAAGCTTGAGCTTCTTCTGCTGCTCCCAGTGGCATCGCCATGCTGCTCGTGGAAGCACCATGCAATATTACCCCGCTGAATGTAACACCACCCGTTACAGTACCAGTGGTACCGGCAATGTTTTCGCACTGTTTCCCCGTGACAACTCATCTTGAAGTGCTGTCGTACAGGTTCTGCACTTTTGGATCGAAGTCCCCGCGCTCTCTTTTGAGATGTTGTGTGCCTTAGAATAAATGGAAAGGTTCTCACCCTCAAATCGGTCGACAATACAGTGTCCACCGATTTAGAGCGGAACTATAATCGTGTTGCAACTGTTTTAACCTTCGACCATTGGTAATGAAGCTCTGCGCCTTTAATTTATATGCGCAGCGCTCCAGTATGCTATAAGGTGCAGCTAAGCGTGCAGTTTCACAAATGTCCCGGAATGTACCCGGGAGGGAATTTTGAAACGCTATTGGTTGTTGTTGCGGTCCTACCTCTAATACTGTCCCTCCACTTTTCGTCATTATATCTTCCCTCTGAATCATAATCCTCACACCGTCACTGCATCCCTGACATCGTCTAATCACACCATTTGCATGTCTGCGCCATCGTGAAATCGTCGAAGCATCATTTCACTCTTGAATCGTCATTAGTCGATCTTTCTCCTCGGTCATGTTGCACATACACCTCTGTCGTTTAATCGTTTCTGGTCGCACTTTTCCTCCCCTTTATTTGCTTTTCCCCCCGCGCATTTGTCACTATGGCCTCGCTTCTGTGCAACACCACCAGACCAATGTCCCTTTTCGCTTACGAAGATACTGTACATGTGTCCTACCAAAATAATTGAACAGCAATTGCGAAAGGACTGGAAAAGACGAGTTTAGTGATTCCGGGCCCGATTCTTCGCTCACAAATATCAGCACACAACAGGATCACACACCTTGCAACAATGACTAGCAATAAATTATATAGACCCAGTGAGATATAAAGTAAGGAGGGCAGGAACCCTACAATTATTAACAAGCAGCAACATCGTCACGCGGCAGTAAAGCGTAAAGCGTAGCAGTAGGAGGATATAGTATAGAGTGCAGTTGGATATACAACGGTGCGACCTGCTTCGTATAAACAAGAGGAAATGATCGAAAAACTCCTTCATTTCCTGGACTCTAAAATTGTCCTTCTCATTTTCAGACGTGGTCGATGATTGCGCCTTACTTTCATCCGGGACACTGGCCTAAATCGCACTCTGTAAATAACCCTTGTGCATGCATGTTCGTGCGCGCGTAACCGGGCTGTGCATGCGTGCGAGCATTCGTCGTCTGCCCACCTTCGTGCACTACCCATCAGCGTTGCATGTTCAGCTTCCATTAAACGCTCTCCGCCTCCCTTTTGCATGCTAAGAGCGCCACGCTGCCAGTTCCTATTCCAGCAAGCAAATATAGCGCCCTTTCTACTTTGCGATGTAATCAGCAGCAACATAAAGATTATACGATGCACTCTCCTACTTCAGACTTTTCATCATTAACTTTTCTTTCTTTGGGAACATGCCTTCCCATGCATTCGTTCAATTACTCTCAAAATTTACCTCGACAGGATTTATTGAGCCTCCTTTAACGACGCACTTGCATCCGATAAGCTTATCGCAGGTAGATCAAATGGCTTACAACATTCATCCTGATTCGTTGGCAAGGCAACAAGGGAAGGAAACAACATATGATCGAGCTTCACCATAGTTAAGATACGTACAACTCCTGCGCGGGGGTGCAAGGTTGAGGGAGGAAGATATAGACGTAGCACAAAATGTCGCCACGCTTTTTTACGTTTCAGAGACTCACGACGTCAGTGATCTTTCTTTCGTGCCGTGTGGTTGACTGGTTTATGGAAATTTACGTTCCAAACCACGATAGGATAATGAGAGACGCCGTAGTGGAGGGCTCCGGAAATTTCAACCACCTGGGTTTTTTTTTACGTGCGCGGACATCGCGCAGTACACGATGGCCTCAACATTTCGCCTTCGTCGAAATGCACCCGCCGCTGCCGGGATTCGATCCCGCATCTTTCGGATCAGAAGCCCAGTGCCATAACCCCTAGACCACCGTGGCGGGGCGTGTGGTATGGTCACCGAAACTGTGATCGATTACGGTTCAAAGAACAAAATAAAATGGCCTCGATCAGGCGAACGATAGGGTTATGATGTAGGGGTATATGTGATTGTCGCCGTCGGTATTAGAGACCTGCACTCACGTCTTCACGACCAGCAGTAAGCATGCTGAAGAACAAGACCCAGAACGAAGATATGAATATGTAAGGAAAAATCACGAAAAGCATGCCATGATTCAACCTGTTTCGCCAAAGGAAATGTTTTAAACTTCTCAAGGTTATCAGCTACAACTGTAGAAACGGTATGCGTTTCATTCACTAAAGATGTTCCATGCAACGCTTTTGAAATCTGCTTCGTCTACGGCTCTTCCCTATATACACTTCCCTCACCCATCTCATTTCGCCTAATGATCAGAGCGCATAGAAAAGGGATGATTCGTTTTCCTGACCTCTATATTCAGAGCCAGAAGGGGGGAAAAAAAAGCGCGATGAATTCTCCCCGTTCGATTCACTGTTTCTGTTACCTTGTCAATAAACACTCGGGGCGTTCCTTCGTTTCTGGCCATGCCACGCGCTAAAAATAAACTATAAAAAGCGTACGTATGCATCATTCCAGAACAAAACGCGATAGCGAGGGCTAAGCTCGTTGTGGGTCCGGACAAATCAGCCACGCCGCGGTGGTCTAGTGGTTATGGCACTCGGCTGCTGATCCGAAGGTCGCGGGATCGAATCCCGGCCGCGGCGGCTGCATTTCGATGGAGGCGAAATGTTGAGGCCCGTGTGCTGTGCGATGTCAGTGCACGTTAAGAACCCCAGGTGGTCGAAATTTCCGGAGCCCTCCACTACGGCGTCTCTCATAATCAGAGCTGGTTTTGGCACGTTAAACCCCACAAATCAATCAATCCGGACAAATCAATCTCATTTGAAGACAATGGGGCAGTGCGATCGTACATACGGGAAGTGTAATGTGCTTTGAGAGTGATGTCATTCGTGTTCCTTGGTTGAGTAGCTGCATCCACACGCAGACGCGTGACAACAAGACACTCCGCTGTAATTCGTGGTCCCTCTATGTCTGCGTAGGTGCATCGCCGTTCGTATATGCATTGGAACCAACAAGCCCAAGCTTCAGACCTTTTAAGTTCCGTTACACATTTTTCACAAATATTTAGTACGCGGCAAAAAATAAATAAATAAATGTCTTCGTATCTGCTTCACTGATTGATTTATTGACGTTCTAAACACCGCAGAAGCTATGGAAGACGCTGTAGTGGAGGGCCTCGAATTACTTCCTCCCAGCTGACGTCTTTTAACGCGCACCAGGCATGGTCTTCCTACCGAGGGAAATGGAAGGGGGAGGGGACAACTTCTATATAGATCCCGGTTTGTGCATCGAGGCCGGCGCTCCCTCACCCCATGCGCGCCCCTTCCGGCATCGATGCGACCTTGGACTCGCCCCTGCTCGGCCTTGAGATCCATTGCGTCCATGCCGCCACTATCGTCTCTTTTTCCGCTTGGGTGGAATGCCTAAGTACCGCCATTTTTTTGCTTTCTGGATTGTTAAATTACCTTCATCTAGCGGGATCACCATTTTTTACTCTCACCACTTTTCTCACTTTCATTAATTTCAGCGATGACTCTGCTTAACAGTAAAAAAAAAGAAGAGTTATTATAAAAGGAGCACAGTAATGAGGTACTACAGTCATACACAGTTCACAGTTCGGAATGAGGTCAAGCGAACGTGTGTGTGTGTGTGTGTGTGTGTGTGTGTGTGTGTGTGTGTGTGTGTGTGTGTGTGTGTGTGTGTGTGTGTGTGTGTGTGTGTGTACAGTAGGCGCTAAACGGGGTGTTGACATTGCTTTTTCTACGCGTTTGTGGTCTCGTAGAGTCTAAAGTATGGCATAGCGCTAGCAGCGAGTTATTCATCGTTATTTTTGTTCATTCGTCATGCCTGTTACTGCTACTATTAAATTCACATGCAAAGGCGGTGCCTTAACGCAGCTAAAGCGTGAACCTTCTGAAACGCTACCGCATTTCCGCGATTGCTTTACGCTTGCAGCGATGCGCAGACTAACAGAGAGGACAAAGTCGGACAAAGATATCCTGCCTCTTAATAACTCCGGTGTTACCCAATATTAGTGTTGAGCTGTCAATAAATCTCGTCAAGCAGCGAGATCGTTATAAGCTGTCAATTGACCTCGTTCACCCCCTGTTTATTCTATGTCCGCTGCAGAGCGAAGACCTCTCCCACTGATCTCTAACGTGAACTATCTTGCGCGAGTGTTTCCGTTTTATTCCGGAGTGCTTCTTCACCTAATCTCACTAACTTTCTGCCGTCACCATCTGTGCTTCCCATTCCTTGGCATACATTCCATCACTGTAGTTCATAGGCGGATGTCAGTTCTACACCTAACGTGGACCTTGAACAGCAAAACTGCTCTGTGTCGACCCTTCACTATCAGATGTCAGGCAGTTCTACGCATCAAGGTGGGCCGTTCCCGAAGGCAGGGCAGTGCACTGTGCGAGGAGTGGCTGCATTGAGGTGCACGTTAATAAACAACACCTCAGCATTAATCCAAAGTGTCCCATTAGGATAGCAGGTCAGGCATCCTAAGACAAAGGAAAGACAGACCGAAACAAAGAAAGGAAAAAGAACGGACGGACGGCCTCTTTGGGGCAAACGTCTCAGTGTAACTAACACAGCTTT
The DNA here is from genome assembly GCA_013339685.2 of Hyalomma asiaticum. NCBI lineage: Eukaryota > Metazoa > Arthropoda > Arachnida > Ixodida > Ixodidae > Hyalomma > Hyalomma asiaticum. Next base: position 221,047,396 of record CM023481.1, read on the forward strand.
GCTGTTCGACCATCTTCACAAAGCGAAAGGGGCAGTGATTTGTTTTTGTTGTTGTTTTTAGTTGACCTTGATGTCGCATAAAATATCAGTTACAGCTGCTTGTTCTATGAGTCATTCTGCTGTTTTCCGACCTCAACGTTATGTCCATCAATTCTGTTTGTTTTGTTTTGTTTTTTTCATCATACGCTACGTGACCCTTAGCGTTTCTCTCAAGTTTCTTTGTTATCCTCCAAATTTCAGCTCCATATTTTTGTACTATTAATATGCAGCGATTGTACACTTTTTGCCTTAAGGAGTGCGGTAAACTGTCTGTCATGATGTGGAAACGTCTGCCGCACCCACTTTTGCTAATCCTTATTCTCCTGTGAATTTTATTTTCTTGAGTGGATTCCCCAGTTCGCCCTAGATATACGTCCCCCTGCACATATTCTATAGGCCGGTCGCTAATCCAGAACACAGATTCTTTCGCCAAACTGTGAGAATTACTTTTCTATTCAGCATACTCATTCTCAGTACTATACCTTTTCAGGATTTCGATTCTAAATCACATTTTTCCATTCGTCTCCATCACTGCTGAAGAGTGCAATGTCATCTGCAAACCATAGGTTGTTGACATACTCTGCGTCAGTATTTATTCCTATTTCGTCCCAGTTCAACCATTTCAATACAACTTCTAACCATGCAGTGAACGTATCCCCAATAATGCGTGCTTCTTCCATGTATCATTTATTATTACAGGGCATGAAGAAATGATGCCTTATTTCCACCGAGTTACTATGTACTGGAGTTCAGTACGGTAACTACTTTCGTTGTGCCTCCGCAAATTTATTCTGCACTCTGTACAGCGAGATTTGCTCTCACAAACAAGCATGCCCAGATCATGGGCCTAAACTAACTCTTCTATCTTCTGCATGCGAAAATTCGAGCTTTTTCCATATTCCATGCGGCCCGCCACGGTGGCTGCTGATCCGAAGATGTCAGAATTGAATCCCGGTGGAAGCCAAATGTTGATGCCCGTGTAATATGCGATATCAGAGCCTGTTGAAGAACCCCAGGTGGTTGAAATTTCTGGAGGCCTCCAGTACGGCGTCCCTCGCAATCATATCGTGACTTTGGCACGTAAAACCCTCAAAGGAACCCACATTATCTGCGATCAGTCCAGAAATACGGTATTTTCACATGCCTATTTGCAGTGAACTACGCCTCTTTATTTATCCACTGGTTCTGCGCTAACGTCATCATTGTAAGGCAGATTGCTGACATTGGACTTTCCGCGCACATTGAATGCGTGATGGAACGACCACAGCGCGCTTATTCAGCTCCCCCCGACCCACTTCTACTGGCTGCAATGGTCAAAAACTGAGTGTATCTTTCCTGGTTCCTGCCAAGAAATATAATAACCGCTGCAGTTTTGCTTGCCAAAGCCACGGTATGATCATGAGCTACGCCGTAGTGGATGGCTCCGGGAATTTCGACCCCGTGGATTTACTCAACGTGCCTCTGTCGAAGACGCGTCCTCCGAGGCCGGGACCGCACCCGCGTCCTTCGGTTGAGCAACGGAACGCTATAACCACGTTACAAAGGCGGCGAACCCTCGCAAGAAAGGATTACTACTTCGCACTCGTTTTACATGCCAGTTCAAGATATATTGCACGCACAAACTTTCTAAATCAGTTCTCTCATCGCTTTAACCGATAAAATGCCATCTGCGTTTTCATTGATGACAGCCTTAAACGGACGTTAAAGTGAACGATAAATTGGTTTAGAACGATAACTTATATTTCGAGAACTTGACTGTCGCTAATTTTATCATTCTGTATTCAATATTAAAAAAGAAAGTGATTGTCAAAGATTTAGTTTTGAAATTCGCGCCGGAACCCTGGCCTCATAACGTCAGAAGGGCAATTTTTTCCGCATTCTCCCCATGTTCGCTCCATCACATGTTTTTAAACTCCGTTTATCAAGTCTCTGGCTTCATTAGGACACAATGTATGTCTTTCATTCGGATAAATAGTTATGTACGCCTCAGCAGACTCCGTCAAAGATCCGTGACGTCACGCGTATTAGTGCTGAAACTTCAAAGCGGCGCCGACACCTGTATTTTCTTTTTGCGCGCTTTCTAGCGTGCCGAAAGTCTTGTCTGCGCAAGATTGGTGTTTATGGTAGTGTGAAAAACTAACCGACTAAAACGACAAAAGTTGTTTTTCACCTTAGCGTCCCTCCAAAGTTCCGACACTGACTTGGTCTTAACGTCAAAAGTGTATACTTTCAATAGCGTGCTGCCAGTGTATACGGGATCATTTTACTCAGTGGCCAGTCAACGGTTATTCTCCGTGTCCTTTTTTTCCTCCAAGTCTCTTCGGTTTTCTTTTTTTTGTCTGTCTTGTCTTTATTTTATTTTATTTTTCATTATTTATATTTTTACTGCTCATTCATTTTACTAAAATTCGTCGTTAACGACGAATTTTAGTAAAGTTTGATAAGGAAGAATTATTGAAAAACATTTTAGTAGCGTTACTGGTTAGATGTTGTTTGGCGCTAATCAGTCAAAATTGTGACAAAGACTGTCTTACCCGGTAAGCAGTCAGCAAAGCTCACCATAATCTGCATGAGTGTATATATATATATATATATATATATATATATATATATATATATATATATATATATATATATATATATATATATATATATATATATATATATATATATATATATACAATGATCAGATGCTGCGTAAAGTGTCTCGGTGGCACTTTGTGGCCTTTCACTCAAAACATTCTGTGTAGCCTTACATCAAGCCTCCTCCGTTTTCATTGGGCACGTGATTCTCGCCACTAATCGCCACTACGGCCATTATAAGCTCGCTTCAAGCCCGTCCGCCTATTATTGAGATACGTTATACGTAACTTAGCATTAGGAATTTTTGTAGCTTGTTTTGTATTATTGCATTGAGCTTGGATGTAGCAGTGCTATTTCACGTTACTGTCTAGTTAACTTCAAATGAGCATATAGAATAAAAAGTGAGGCATTCGTCTGTGCTGAAGCAACTTGAAATGCCTAAGCATAATGCTAAGTACTGATAGCGCTTCGCATAATGGCCGCGCTGTGAACCCATGAAGCCTTAGTGAAGTTATGTTAATCGTTGCAGTGCAACACGCACGCTTCTCGTCCAGCTCGTGAGGAACGCCGAGATTTGTGTGCATTGTGCTTGTAACGTGAAGTCGTCGAGAACCGGCAAGATGGGACGAAAAGCGCCACTGGAATTGGGCAGAATTGGGCTTCTGTGATAGTGTCCAGAGTTCTGTTCCCAAGGAATCCTCTTATAAATTGGTTTTTCACATTTTTTTATTTAGTTAATGCTTTAAATATTCGCTTGTTTTATTATTTCTGTCATCCTTATTTGCTTACGTTTGCGGAGGCAGCTATCCAGGACGCTTCTTGTGCTTATGCATTTAAAAGTGGAGCCATGTAGTTGAAAAAAAGTAAAATGAAAGAAATCTCTAGGTCTATTGCTATTACTATCAGGACCATAATAGTCAAGACTGTGGTAACCGACATTTAGTTGACCGCAGGAGGTCGCTGGAATTGAAACATCTGAGATGCTTGCACGGAAAACAAACTGGTTAAAGTACATGGTGTCAAGGAGTGGCACTAAATGAGTTGAGCGACGCCAAAATAGAATTTTTCAGATTTTCCACTTGCACCATTAGTCACCTTTACAAAGGCTAAGAAAATGTATTTACCCCGCACACCCACTTTCCACCTCTGTAAGTTCTTCAGCATAGTGTTGTCTGAGGGTTCTTAAAGCTGCTAAGCTCGGCAAGCCCTGTAGAAGAAGGTGTTTGCGTTTTGCTGGGCTACTGTGTAAATAATATACGGCTTACTGAAGTGAACGTACAAAAGTAAGCAGACAGGTAATGCACTCGAAAACAACTTTGATACTTTGATTGAGAGCTGCTTCCGGTGAGCATCAAAACAAGGAGACTCGAGTGTTGAAAAGGCGAAAGAATGTCGAAAAAGGCGCTGCGTGCCCAGACACCACGGAGTCCCATCGCCGACATCAGCCTGTTGCCCTCAGAACCGATCGCTTGCCTGAATATGCATGATGATACATAACTTATTATCTTACAAGTCGCTTGTTCGTAGTCACCGAATTAAAGGACACTACAGTTCAACGTAAGTGACATTGTTCGAAAACAGGCTGAGCCGATAGTCAAACTGTTATGTCCGAACGCGCAGCCTTATCATGCACTCTACATACACAGCAGCGGCCCTGTTAGCCGATGCGTAAAGAAATCCCTACATCTTAGCCCTGCTTTTGGCGCATCTTAGAGCGAGGTATAGAGTGAAGGTATATGGCAACGTCTTTCCTTTCGGGGAAATTGTGCTTCTCAGGCATACCTTCTTCAAAGCAAGATAGTATCGAAAATATTAATTCTATAGGGTTGTTTGTTTTCTGGTTGTATAGCTTGAAAATTCCGGGACTAAGAAGCGGGCGCTATATTTCAAGGCAAAAATACTGAACAAATCGGGCGTTTTTTATGGAAGCAATCTGAAATTCGGGGCTTTTCGGGTTAAATTTACAAATATGAATTTATAAATGAGAGCCGTGCAGCGACCAGGGTGCTGCAAGCAGCACCTGCAGTGGCCTTTACGTCAGTAGAGTTCATTTCGGCCAACGAAACATGTCCTTTTTTGAGGTAGCTAGAGCATGTGCACCGCGAGTTCCGTTCAGTGCAAACGGCGATTGTTGGCATGTGATTTTCCAATAAGAGGAGAAATCAGGTTTGACCCAACTCTCCTGAAACATGTTCGGTGTGTGAGAATCGGGTGATATCGAGTTTTACCGGAAAGCGAACAAGCCTAATTACTTCTGGTTTTCAAAAATGGTTGCCTAAATACCACTTGAGCCTTTTGTAGTAGCGGCTCGATGATGCTACTGGTGTATGAAAGGTGTACGAAATAAGGTTGGGGATTGGCACGCGTCTACGCTCGTGTAGTATGAGCGTGCGTGCATGCGTGTGTTTGTGCGTGTGTGCGTGTTGCGTGTGTGCGTGTTTTGTGTGTGCGTACGTGCGCTGCACGCAGAGGGGCACAGGACTGGATCTACTCACTCTCTCAGAGGGCAACTTAGCAAAATAGTGTTTCTTACCTTACTATCCTTTAGCGCGCTCGTACATATACTTATAGAAACACCTATATATAGTGCACCCCAGGTTCCGCCACTGTGAACACTTTCGTCAGCTCAAGGTTGGCAACCAGAACGAACTTCAGAATCCTCCCTCTCTTTTGCCTTCTGACCGCGTGCATCTACATAAGAAGCAATATTTTCTAATGTTGGCCATGGTTCATCTATTCAACGCCCAATAATTTCGAAGGGACCACATATTTTTACCGGCCTAATTGTCCTGTTGGTGAGCTTTATCAAAGAATCCATTCGTTCCTGGGTGCGTGAGTGTTGCCGGCTTCTGGTGTCATCACATGTGTTGTTCATTGTGAGATTTATGCCGAGGAAACTCTTTAGAGATAAAACTCCACTCCTTGAAGCAACAACGCAAGCATGCGCCTTCGAAAGAGTGATCAGTGATAAATATCGCAAAGATCTGCAGCATATATTTGAAGCTAGTATTCTCTCAACAACCCATACGAAGATGCCGTCATCGCATCGTTTTGCTTCCGCGCAAAGCGCGGCTGTCAAAACGTCCCTCAAGCGTGCGAGGAATAGGTATACCAGATGTAACCTTATTAGGCACGAGTCCAAGAAGATGCAAATCACAGTGTTTTAAAGTTTGAGTTTATGTACCCTCTGTTTGTATTGTGGTACACATCTGGTGTTTTAATGTGTGCCATATTCTGTAGCTCCGTTATTATTTCAAGCTATCCTATTCGCCATCTCAACAAAACGAAAATTGTAATTGTAACACACCCGTGTACTGTGCAATGTCAGTGCACGTTAAAGCACCCCAGGTAGACAAAATTTCCGGACCCCTCCACGACGACGTCTCTCATAATCATAGCGTAGTTTCGGGATGTAAAACCCCACAAATCAATCACTCAATCAATCAATCAATCAATCAATCAATCAATCAATCAATCAATCAAACAGTTGCAACATTGCCACATGGCCAGCTTGTAGACTAAACAACAATTGAGGGACAATACAGCACAGCTTGCGTGTTTTCTGCGCATGTTGAGCCCGTCGGAAAGTGTGTCGGGCTTTGATGCCTAGCCATGCACAGTCGCTACTAACAGTCGCGCGCAAGAATAGAAGCGCCATGTCTTTCTCAGCCCAGTTCACTGAGACTGCACAGGATCACGCAGCTATAGGGCAAACTGCAGAAGTGCGCGAAATTAAATGTTCCAGGACCACAATACCAGCTTATCGAAGAACCACTCTCTCCCTCAGTTAAATCAATTAATAGTAAAAATAAGCCTAAGAATTTTGTATTATTTTTGCTTTTCCAGCGACATTAACGTGCGATGACCTCGGCGCTCAACTGAGCACGGCACCCTAGTCTTGTGTGCTCGCGAAACGAAGATAGTCACGAAAAGAAAGCATGATGTGCGGTCCATTTCGATCATCACACCACTATAGCCGCGCCATTCCGTTTCACAAAGTGTGCCAAAGCTTTTACTGTCCGCGAGAACCAGTAACGTCGTGTTTCAGTTTCACGTCGTGGGTCACTTGGCTTGCCATGCGACGTTGAAAGGCGGCGCTGCTAAAAATCGAATCTCGTGTCCGGGCAAATACTGAATGCTGCGTATATGTGGCCACACTTGACGACTGTCTGCGACCGTTTGTTCTCGGAACAGATTTGCAGTGCTAGCAATGGCTGAGCAGCTGTACTCTTGCTGATACACGCTGCCGACTAAACGCGTCTGCCACGTGACGCAGTGCGCAAGAACATCGCGTGCTTGTGCCGCCGAGGTCAGAGGTTTGAAATCGTATTCGCTAGGAATTTTAAATAAATTCTGCACAATTAGGTGTGATACACTAGCCCTACACGCTTGGGGACTAAGCGGATAGCACCGACTGAAAGACGCGACAGCGTAGACCTGTAGCGAGTCAGAGCAGCAGATACGTTGAGCTCGAACCCCACTTGCGTAGCGTCGGTGATATGGCCGCTGAGCGCTCTAGGTTGCGGTTCTTCAAGCTACAAGTTTGTGTTTGTTTGGTACTTCGAGGTTTAGTACCTTTCACGTCTTAACTTTGATGTCGCGCGAATCGACACACGGACACCAGAAGGCACATAAAAACACCATCTCGGATTAACCAAGCAAAAAGCAGTGTTGTACGGAACGGCATTCCTGGAACCAGTTCCTTTTTGGAGGAACTGCGCTACGCTATTGTTCCTTTAAGGTCTGGTGGAACTGTAACGGTAACTCGTTACATTTAGGAAGTAACGGCAAAGGGAACGACGTTCCTTCTTAAACGTTCCACGGCACTGAGCAGTAGGCTGCACCTACGCAGCACATCAAGCAGGGTGAATTCGCCGGGCTGCAACCCGGCGAGGCCAAGCCTAGACTCCCCGCTTTCCTGCCTCCAGTCTCTCTAGCTCAAACGAAAACCACACGCAAGACCTCATTCTCTTTCTGTCTGTGCTATGGAGACATCGACGAGGGCGAAGCTTCCCTTTCTCCAGTACGGTGACACCACGTATCCCGTTGCTCCCTGGCGGCGGCCGCTGCATGCGGCTGCTGGAGGTGCAGTTTCCGAGCCCTGTACGGCAGCGCAGGCCGAACCGCAGCGAACAGCGAAATTCCTTTAGTCCCTTCAGATCCTGCCCTCCACGGCTCCCTTAGAACTAAGACACCATCAACACATGCTTTACTATCGCCGCTCAGTGCAATGATTCTGAGAATGCGGTTATAGCTTCCAAGTGTGCCCATCGACGTCACTGGCATCCTTAACGCAGGAGACCACTCGGGAAAGCAAGCGAGCCGCACAAGATGTTGCACTGAGGCTAGTTACGTTCTCAGACTGTCTTCACGAGGCTCCCATTCGCCGTTACCCCATAAATCAATTCTCGATTTTACTTCAAGACGCGCGCCTATAGGGCGCCGGGAAGCGCGCAGGGCTAGACCATCGACCTGTGAGGGATAACAGTTTTTCTGTCGTTTTGTCTGAGCCAGTCTGAACAGCAAGCAAGAGTTGGTTCTGAAAGCTGGACACACCGTAGAGAACTTTCTATTGACATTAGAAAATCGTCGAACACCATTTTGCCTCCTGTGGCATCTGGATTTTGTTGCAATGAGTGTCGATGTATAATTGCAGAACGTCCCCTTGCCGTGCCTACCCCTGATGCTTAAACCGATAATACTAGGAAATGCAAAAATTGTATACCTATATTTAGTCCAAAGTTTGACTTGTGTTCCATCACACAATACGATTGGAGAGCCCAAGAGGTCGGCGGTGAACTTGAAGAAGCATGTGCATTATTGTTTACTTATTGTGCTTTCTTGCAATGGCATAGCGGAAAAGGAGTTCGCATTCTGCGTGCAAAACCGCCCACGTGTTATTTTGTCATTCACGCTATGTTTGCCATGTTTTGACTTCCTAAGAGCCAAACCCGCGCTGAGTAGCACGCGTGCACGTTTTTGCAACTTCGATTGTGCTGTTGTGCTGCTGCCAACATTTCTTGTGTGGGATAGATCATTTACGGTTGGCGTCCGACGAAATCGATACATGTCAGGCGCTTTATTTATTTATTTATTTATTTATTTATTTATTTATTTATTTATTTATTTATTTATTTATTTATTCCCTACATATGAATGGGATTTCGCAATTATACATGAAGACGGAGGTACTATAGAAACTGACCAGGCAATTAAAGCGTATTCCTTATACGCCGCAAAGAAAAACCAAAATTGTCCCACGTTATATAATTCCTCGGTAGCCTCGACAGATGGCCATAAATCCTTCACACCGACATACATCGTGCGTTGGCATAGATAAGAAATAACAAATATTTTACAATTGTGAGAACAAAGCTAGAACAATATATCCGGAACTGCCAATTCGACTGTTAAAACATTAAAAATGCTACTAATCTTGAGCGAAAATGCTTAGGACCGGAAATGCTCACGAAATATCGGGGAATCTTGTTCCAGTATTTAATGGCCTGGGTCAAACAGAAACGATTTTATCAGAACATAAAGCGAAAGGTCTATTTGTAGCGTTTAGTGTTACATGCACGCTTGCTACTCACACGCGTTGGTGCGTGCGAGTGACTTTCTGTTTGCACGTCTGAACGCAGTATTCCAACTGTGCATTTGAAGGCTCATTATGCGTTGCACTGTAACAGCTTAGCGTCAAAGACATGTGTGAAGTACGTTCGGTGTTCCCTGAAAATATTCTAGGAGCGTTTCTTTGTTTCTTTTTAACACGAAAGTGTTTTATGCCGGGGTCCACCAAGAAATCTGTGACGTACTTCCGTAACGGAAGTAGATGTCTGAAAAAAAAATAAACACGCATTTCAAATTGAAAATGTACTACCCGTTGGGATTCGAACCCACAACCAGCCTGGGTACGGCGGTGGGAGCTAGAACCGCCACCGACCACGAAACCGACAGACTTGCAATGCGGAGGGAAAGACGGGCCTTATATGTTTACTAGACCGCTTTACAATTTCTGTCTAATTGATGCCCGATTAAAGCAAACGTATTTAGCATGCAAAATTGCTCTTAAATTGATATCTCCTCCCTTTAACTTCACTCTCGGTTCTCAGCGGTGGTACCGCCACCTAGGAACGATGGAGCAAAGTCGTAAATTATCGCGTTAATAGGCGCGCCGGCAGTTAGCGTTTCAGTAGTTTCGACTCCTCTAGTGTCGCGCAGGCTTCGGCGTCTTGCCGGCGCGTTGCTTCAGCCACGGCCGCTATATAATTTGTCTTGTGTGAAGCATATGATTGATAGCCCGTTGCGTTGTCACGTTCTTTACTCCAGGAACGCAAAGACGGCCATCGACAAGCAAATGATGCGCATTTCGCACACCGAAATGTGCGTTCACGAAACGATCCGCTGACAAACACTTGGGTTTCGCTTGCAATATTTCACCGTTTGCGAACGCTCCTGGTTTCTGGCAAGTTTGCGCAAGGCGCTGGCGCGTTCAGTACAATGTCTCGGGAGAAATGTGAGTCGTTCGAGAGCGTTCGCTTGTGTGCAACTATCGAGGATCCCTGTGCAGCGTCGAGGTGCCGCTGATTGATTGATTGATTTGTGGGCTTTAACGTCCCAAAACCAGCTCTGATTATGAGAGACGCCGTAGTGGAGGCCTCCGGAAATTTAGACCACCTGGGGTTATTTAACGCGCACTGACATCGCACAGTGCACGGGCCTCAACATTTCGCCTCCATCGAAATGCAGCCGCCGCGGCCGGGATTCGATCCCGCGACCTTCGGATCTGCAGTCGAGTGCCATAACCACTAGACCACCGTGGCGGGGCGAGGTGCCGCTGATGTGTGCATACAAGAGGTTCACGTGTCCAGAGTACCCAACGCATCGCCCGCCCCTCGATTCGCCACAGTGCCGCTTATGTGCGAAGACAGGTTTCACTTTCTTGTTATACCGATTCCTGTGACGAGAGGGATCAACCACATTTTTCTTTTTCTTATAGCACGTGATAACATGTCGCCGGCGATGTTCAGATTCGCACATTTTACGTAGTTCAATGTGAACTTTAACTTTAGTTCGCTTAATTTCGCCTCATGGTTATAGGATACTATAATCAATCTTGAAGATCAAGTGTATCATTAGTGTGACGGCACGCTCCAATTTTCGGAATGTAACTGCAACGCGTTCCTTTCGGATTAAAGGAACTTGTTACGGAAGCTCCTTACAAGATTAGTAAGGAACGAGGAGCGAGCTTTCGTTCCTGTCTTGAAGGAACGTGTGCAACACTGCCAACAAGCCACCATCCCCACCCTTCTCGTTTTGAAACACGTATAGGTGTACCGGGCGCGTTCCGTACAGCGCCTATCGCGGACAACGCTGGCACTGGTAGTGTATTGAGACTGACAAAATGATATCTCCGAAGACGCGCCTGCCCATCCATACCTTACAGCAACCCCCCTCCCCCCTTTTCGTTCTCGACCGTCACATCCAAATAAAGGGAAAATAGGACATCCACTCCGCCTTTGCCCACGTTTGTGGTGGGTGTGTTTAATGAGAGTGCGTTGCTAGCTGCCGTACTCTAATGACAGCCGATAGCGTGGCACTGCGGTTACTATGCGTTGGCTCTTCAAGCTTCCCAAGAAGCTTCCCAACCATGGTTACTGCGTTTCGGGGGAGGCTTATGGCGATATTTTCCTTTGCAAAATCATGATGCAAACTCTGTAGTACCGAAGCATTTGTGTCAAGCAATTAAGAGAATAGACACTTGACACCGTATTTCGGACACATGACACGTGACATCGTATTTTGGTTTGAGAGGGATGCCAGCACTGCCAGAACATGCTACAGCTTGAGTCCCGTTGATGAAAAGACATACACAAAAACTTTCCTCCGTTATTGAAACATCGACTTCCTTCGGCAGGAATACTTGACCCAAATTCACCAGAACTGTCTGGCAGGAAATGCCACGAAAATGCATGTGTTATCGTATATACACATAGTTAGACAGCCATTGATGCCCTATGTCCGTGACTGCGTCCTAGATCTACTTCAGTACATCGGCTTCTTAGACAACAAAGTCAAACGATGAAGTTACTGCACCATAACGTTGGCGTGCTTACAGAAAACTCTGTGACAAATTTCGACCGAGAACAGACGCCCTAAATGGAATTTCGACATCGAGATATGCAGGTATGGGCCACACGTGACTGAATTATCCTGTCTGTCTTTTCCAGCCCTAGCCATCAGATTGACTTATTTCTGGGGTTTTACGTCCCAAAAATTGTTATGATTATGAAAGACGTCGTAGTCTGTAGTTGGGGCTCCGGAAATTTCGACTACCTGGGGTATGTTGTTAACCTGATAACAAAAGGAAAAGAAAAACGCCTGCCTGCATAAATTTGTCCCGGTAGTCTCTCCCCACTGCCCCTTTGCCTCCTCGTTAAAAAGAATCGATTTATATTGACCGCTTCTTTTCCTTTCGTCGTCTGTATATCAAGGTGGCTCCCCCAAGCTCCGCTATCTACACCTTTTTTGTTGTACTACTGTCCTTCGTGGTCTTTGCAACCAGTCCTGATGGCCTAGCAACTATGGCGTTGCCCTGCATTCCATAGGCTTGCGGAGCAGGCCATGATACCCGGCGTGGTGACCGAATTTCCACGGAGAACGCCAAAATATTAATAAACGCCCGAGTGCTTATAATTTATTAATTAATTGATTTCCGGGGTTTCACGACCTGAAACAGGATATGGTTATGAGAGACGCCGTAGTGGAGGGCTCCGACAATTTCGACCACCTAGGGTTCTTTAACGTGCACTGACATCGCACAGTACACGGGCCTCAACATTTCGCCTCCATCGAAATGCAGCCGCCGCGGCCGGGATTCGATCCCTTGACCTTCGTATCTGCAGCCGAGTACCGTTGCCACTAGACTACCGTGGCGGGGCAGCGCTACCCATCTCCAAAACCGTCATTTCGCAGACCAAAAATAGTGACAGCGGAGATGTGCAGGCTAAGCAAGGATGACATCTACTTTATCGTGTCCAGAGCGACTCTCATTAGACGGCGATGGCTACGCGACATGGCTTCGGAGTCGGGAGACTCAAATGCGTATTTCTATAATGCGTATTACTATAGTGCTTTTGCGCCCTATAACGCTGGAACGCGTGCGAAATAGAAGATATGATACATTGGGTTGCTGCCCTCGCCGATTTGGCGTAGAACATGACATGTCCGCGCCACGAGATACCACTCTGTTGTGTCACTACGTCTTTTCTCGGGATTTGCGAAATTGTGATCAATGCCATATGAACTGCGCAATATGAATTCACTGGAGACGCAATTGAGCACATGCCGGTCGTTATCATAGCCCCCAGTAAACAGCATTCAACAGAAGACGAAAGAATTAGCATGCAAGATTTTGCTGTCTACACTCCTGTATATAGGCTGGGGCCTCACTTGTCACCGACGGATACAGTAGCTCTCATCGACGTTTCTAGCATGGGTCTACATTTGTACGAGCGTAACTGTCATTTTGAAAAGCTTATTTAGTGATGTTCCACGAAGTTTCTCACCTTCCCACCGCAGCAACGAACACTCTGTACGGTAAGCTTACCGAAGCGTTAACGAAAATTGGTATCAATAAATGTGGTTGCTAATAACCTTAATCGCTCGCGACCTTGCCAAAAAAAAAAAAAAAAGGAAAGCTTCAGGCGACCCTAATGTTCCAGTCAAGCATCTTTACTGGCGCTCGCCCGAAATTTTCGATGGCTTTTTCATCTGCTTGGGTAGACAGGTTAATGCAGTCACGTGTGGCCCATGCACGCATATCCCAAGCGGGTATGAGTCGCATATGATTTCTTTCCTTCTTTCTTTCTTCGTGTGGCTCACACTCGCATACTGACAACTTGCATGTGGACAACCTCAACTTTCGGTCCGTTCAGTTAACTTTAATAACTGACATAGAGTTAATTTACGCTTTTCTGCTCTAAACGTATGCTCTGATATCACGTCTATACTGTAGAAATGTTCATCTAAACCGTAGCATCCTTTTTGTGCGAGTTCTTTATTTTTATCATCATTCGTGGTATTAAACTCAACTTCGGTTTGCTGGAGGTGAACGGAGGCTGCGCCGCGTGGAACATCATGTCGCTCCGTGCTGGCGCCATAAAAATTGACTTGACGTTTTTTGGTGCAGCGCACATTAACAAACCTGATGTATTTTAAAATCGAACACCCTCGGTATTTTTTTTTTTTTTGCAATAGAACGGCCACCACAGATGTAATCGACGAGTGCACGCATTTGCGCTATGGGGAGCAGACTCGGGGGTGCAGGTAACGAGGCGGACAGCAATTATAGCGGCACATTACGAAGGCGCGTTGTTACTAAGCGTCTTCGGCCCCTTTCGAATAGCGACACGCCACCAGTGCCGGCGATTAGCCCTCTGGCACAACTTGAACAATTAATTAGTTCACGAGGTCATCTCCATTTCTCTTAAACTAGCTTGCAACAAGAAAATAAATCATAGAGATTAGCGCGTCATTTTTCGCCTGAGCTCGATAGAATGAACGGCTGGCGGCTCACTACGATTCAGACCGGTCGAGTCATCGCGGTGGGGAAACATGGCCGTATCTCATAACCGATGAAACTGGCTTTGAGGGGTCGCGCAACGGAGAGGTCAAAGTTATTCCCCCACTTTCCCCTTCCCCCTCGCACCACCCCCGATTGCGAGCAATTTTTACATGAATGAATTCGTGCTCTCAGTTTCATAAGTCATGATTATTTTTCTCTCTAGGCTCCATCCTCCAACAACGTCGAAATAGATCTGAACTACGTACTGGTCTAACCAAATGTTTTCTACTAAACAAAAGAAAAAAAAAGAAACGAGATAGAGAAGCATATATGTGTACGTCCTTAATGAAAAGTAACTTCAACAACGTCTTCGCCTATGCCAACGTTGCACCCATAATTAACGCATCCTTTTGCACAACACGGTACTTCAGTAAGTTCAATAACAAGAAATAATTACGCGCATTGTTTTTCGCCCATAGCGCGTATCGTCCACGGGAGCAGCTGTTAGGTGTGATGTGTCACTGGGTGCCCTGATATTCCAAAAAGGCCAGGCCTTCGACGAGCCATGACCAGAGCACACAGTTGAGGTAACTGTTCACGTTAAAGGCAATCGCTAGGATTGTACTTATTCAAAGTTTAGCGAAATAGGCGCACTTATTTGTTTGCTTTCTTTCTTTGCTTTAGTGCAGCTGCAGCCAACCACTCTAACATGCAAAGAAAAAGAAGTAGAAGAAGAAGAATACGGCAAGTTAATGAGCTTATTTAACTTCCGCACTTTGCCGCCGTCGCCGCTGCAGTGGCTGTGTGCATTCTGCATTTAAGCGACCGCAAAGCAGCGAGCACCGCACTCTACTTTCACCACGTCTCCCGTTTTCTCTCCCACCGTGCCGCCTCTGCTGCGGGTGTTGCCCCGGCATGGAGGGACCGGCCGCCGCAGCGAGACGCACGCGCCCTCTACACTCGCCTGCACTTTGAGCACCGAGCTGAAAAGAGAAGCTGCTCTGCGATATGAAGTATAGAAGTAATATCCAGTGAAAGGCTCCGAATAATGAACGTAAAGTGCGCGTGTGAAGTGACCTCTTGAATTGCTGTCTAAATGTGAAACCTGCAAACACATAAAGTTTAAACAACGCAAATAAGGTCACCGCTGCGTGCCTGTGTAAGCGCCAGACCGCAGTACGAATCGTCCACAGGGCGAGAAAGGTGACACTGCGCTGCTTCGAGAAGCGAAGGCGGCCGATATTGCAACAATTATCCGACATCCAAAAAGGACCTGTCGTTCACTTTTTCTTAATTTTCGCAGAAGCGGTCGCGATGCCCGGATCTTTGGGAGCGTTTGTTGGCCGCGCATGGGGGCGGCGCGCTCCCCGGCAGATCGATGCATATATAGGACGCGGGGGAGGTGGAAGGCGAGGAACGCATTTGAAGGGGGAGGGGGGGGGGCAGTGCGGTGGAGAAAGGAGCTCGAGCGCTCTCTCTCGGCAGGTGACGGCGAAGGGCGTGTCCACTTTACTCCGCTGCTTTTGGCCATGGAATATAGAACGTCAACGTCTCGGCCTCTCTTTACTCGCTTTTACATAACGAAGGCTGAACAAGCAGGCGTCGACGCTTTCGCGTGTCACATTCCCGTTTTGTCGGGGCACCTCTGTCGCATGAAAGACTCTCAGTTCACCTTCAACGGACGACCCAAATTACTCGTGGACTTCAAGCACGCACGCGCGGTTTTTAGGGATGGGACCTATCAAGCATATCTTTCATGTGCGAAGTGGTAAGGGAATGGGGAGAGAAAGGGGGGGAGGTGCCAGTAACTCCTCTTCCGGAGAACGGCTACAAAAGCCAGCATTCACAAACGCGCAGATTAGGCCGTATTGCCGGCTGCCGAGAACACGGCAACGTGGGGATTCACACGTTTGCCGCGACAGATTCCTAGAAGTTGCGCCAATAAAACAAGTAGTACCTTGGAAGCGTCATTCAATAGCACTCAGGAGCATCTGTGTGCTCGACCCGACGGCCTCTATGAGAGAACAGCGACTGATCGTCCTTTTCAGCCACTACCAGCAGGGACAGAATACCTGGAGACGTGTGACTCCTTTTCGGCGAACCGATTGCCGCATTGCCTTTTCCATCTCGCAGGTTGGAACGGCTGACCTTCCCTGCTAGTCTCCACATTGCACCCTGCAACGGAGCGTTTCGTTCTTGACAATCTTCTGCGCCTCAAATGATAGATCAGCGAAAGCTTGCCAGGGTGGACCAGTGCCGTTTGAATACATCATCATTAACATTTGCAGTCTGTTCTATGTGCACTGCAGGACGAAGGCGTGTTTCAATGACCTCCACTTCGCCCTACTTTGAGCCAGCCGGTTCCGTTTTATTCCTGCGACCTGTAGGCGCTGTGATTACTCCTGCTTCCCGCCAAAAACTTCTTTGTTCTAGGGAACACACGGACAATCTTTCTGTACTCTTCCACCATGTGCCAGCTTCTTATTTCTCCTCTCGGCTTCCGACCTGTGATCAACGAGCAACTCTTGACGCGAATGGGCAGAGAGTAGGATGTTAGCCCTTCAACATATGACCAACTCCCCACATTCAAATACTCGATAGACATGCTACAAGTAGTTCCAAAATTGCTATGTTCAGCATAAATGTACGTGTTCCCAGATGTGAAGAAGCTCGGCACGTAGAGGCTTCATGAGAAAATTCATATTGCTGAGTTATGCGTAAAAGTAAAATGAGCAAGGTTGAGCGATTCCTCTGGCTCGTTTGCTCTATTACCGCGACAGTGACTACTTATACGGCATTTTGCCAACTCTGGCGACGAGTTAGAATCTCCAGAAATTCAGCTCATTGCAGGTACTACACTAACGAGTATGCAAGACGGCATGACAACACTGGCGCGGAACGACGACAGTTGTTCATTAACAGGAGACCGCATGCAGTGGGCTGTGCGCTGCGGAGGAAAGAATGTCTGCTGCTCTAAAATACGGGCTATTGACGCATTTGCGTATTTAGTAGCCTGATCTACATAGTGCCAGCGTTTGTTCTTGCTGTTGCGTCTATAATGCAAACGCAAGTGTGAGCGATCGGCAAGTCGCAACACGCAAACGCGTACACACGGCTGATGGTTAAAGGAGTACTGACACGATTTTGCGGCGGCTCAAAATGTACTTTTTTTTTTCTAGCCATGTATTGTTAACGCCCTTCGCACACGGAAGTCACGAAACAGGTACAAAATATTTTAGTTTGGTTCCTTAAAGTTTTCGTCGCGCAGCACTGCAAGCCAGCCCCAGTGCAATGGACACTACGATGACGTATGAACACAGTCTTTTAAAAATCGCCGAAATCGCTGTCAGAGTCACTGGGCGACCGTGAAGTTGTCGTTATTTGCATGCCCCACGTGTAATTGACCACAGGACGACAGAGTTGCAGCGACGCTATCACGAATTGCTGTCCCCGCGTGACTCAAACGTACGTCCGACTATGATGACACGTCACTAGGAAACCGCCCCCTTGAAATCGAAACCGAAAGTGGGCGTTTAAGGAAGCCGTATTAAAAATATACTCATTGCCTTGCGAGGCACCGTGATACTCTTTTTGGGGTTCTCCACGCCAGTGCTTTCATTTACCGCAATAATACGAGAATGTCAAAAATTTGTGTCAGTACTCCTTTAAGGCTCATTGAGCGGGAAATTAAACTTCTACTTTCATATTGGCCCCAGGGACGAGTACGATTGTGAGTTGTGGCAGTAGGCATTGTATTGACGTTTCACAGCGAAGCTGTTCAGCAAATCGTTCCTTGCCCGGCGAACCGAAGAAACTATCATCGTCATTAGGTCAGGTACCTAAGAGTGCGGGTGCACTTCTATGCAATGTCCAATGTGCGGCGTTCGCACGCGCGCGCTCCTTTCTTCTCTTGTGCACGTGTCCTGAGCGCACGACTACACTGGCAAAACTGCGGCTGGCGGCCGCAAGCAGAAGAAAAAGGAGACAAAGACAGTGTGCGTCGATTTCTCCGGTGCACAACGTCTCGTAAAGCAATGCGTTTTAGGGGCGAAGCTCCTTAAGGCGTGGGTCGTGCGTCCCCGATGTATGTAGTAGTAGTAGGTAGCCACCGGCGCGTGCCTGCCGGGAGGCACGCACGCGCCGAGGGCGAGCGCGTGGCTCCCGGCACGCGCTCGCCCGCGAGAGACAACGTTGGCGCAGGCAGCGTCTCCTAGCGAGTTTCTTGATTGAGAAATACCGATTGCTCGCGTTGGAGAAGCGTTCACCGGCAACCCATATATATATATATATATATATATATATATATATATATATATATATATATATATATATATATATATATATATATATATATATATGCACTGCATCTTGACTTGCAATGAAGTGCCGGTGGGAGATTTCACTTGTGCATTGTGCATAGTTGAACCGTGAGGATTCGTAGCATGCGCGAGATGTTATAAAACTAGATGGCGGTACTTGTAGTTGATGATGAAAGATGCGAGATGTTATAATAGCTTGATGACATTTACTCAAGTGTCTGACTTTTAATTGTGGGGCGAATTGCACGGAAGAGTTTCACGGTTTACCGATGATTCCTTCCGAAGCTTCGCCCCACTCATCATCATTCACCCCGTGAATATGCTGTGATTTTTTTGCATAGCTTCGCACCACGAGAGCATACGTCCTCTCATAGCGCGAAGCCATGCACAAACGCATATTGTAGTATGCCATAAAGCCGCGTCTGCCGCCGTGCCACGTCTGCCACCGTCTGTGGTTCGACGCGAACATTTTTACGCTGAGCTCGGTGCGAAACGTTGAGCAGGGTTCGCTGGGCCTTGCAGTGCTTCGCGAGGCGTTCCCCGAAGCCTCGGATCTGGACGAAATGCGGGTGTGCCGGAGACAAACCCGGACCAGCCAAGTGGCCATCAGCTTCGCTAGCCTTTCGCCACTCGTGCAAGCTTCACTAATTTTTTATTATTTTTTATTTTATTTGTTGAAACACGTTGAGTGTAGCACTAGAGGAGAGGAGGCACTATGGGAGCGACACAGAAGCAACGACACGATGGTGCCTTTCGTTGGCAACAACTCCGCGGCGCAATGGGGTAAACGGACATAGCAAACGCAGATGTGCTCTATGAACCGCTCTTGTATGCCATATAGGAAGCCCAAATTATGCCTATTCTCTCACCGTTATATGCTATTGTCTGTCCGCTTATTCCTTCTTCCTTACTAGAGTATTCCAGTAAGTAGGTTTGATGAAGTATCGCATACATAAAAGTGAAATAGCGTCTAAATTAACCCTAGCGTAGTTGAATGGATTAGGATAACTGCACGTACCACTTATACATGCAAAATGGACGAGCGCCTTGCCAGTACGATGTGGCGAATCGATTCGCTCTATTTTGCGTTTCTGTCTCGCCATTAGTCGCACTGACTTGTTGATCATTGTCAATATGCAGGCCTTACCGTCTCTTATAAAACAATAATTGAAAGCCGTTGCCCTATCGGTAAAATGGTGGCAAGCGGAGCTTGGTGTGTGCGTGCCTGATCTACTACGTCTCTTGGTTTTTCTTTCCTTGGAAAAAAAAAAATAATAAGGCACTCCTATTGCTCCAATATGTTCACATATCACATCTATGGGTGTGCAGTTTAGCGGCTAAGACACCCTCCTTCTGAGGTTGGGGTCGTAGTTTTACGTCAGTACCGGCAAATGTCTTCCTGGAGTTTTTTTTTTCTTTCCACCTTTCTTTCTTTCCTTCAACCACGGTTGCAGGAACTCAACCGCAGAACTCCACGACCGTGGTAGCGTTCTTGTACGCTAGCGACGGAGCGAGCCCCCTGTACTTGAATTGTTTGTTTTTTTTTTTTTACGTACATTAGCGCCGCGATCAAAGTCTGTAGCTCGTAAGAAGCTCCGCTTGAACACATATCGGTTTTAGATAAAGTTTACATATTCTCGTTTGTTGCGCTTTCTCAGGTATCAGTGCCTTGATAGCACTTGAATATTTCAGCATGTACTGCATGTCACCGTGTAATCGACTCTTTCAACTCTAGTGCATGCCGGGCTTGAAGGGGCGTCATGTTTCGATGCCAGTAAGCCATCAATATGTTTATGCTGCACGCGATAATGTCGGCGTATTGGCAATCGCGCGCTTATAATAGAGGACGGATAGCGAAGAACTTGGGAAAAGTGGCTCTTGAGGAACATCAGTCGTGACGGGGGGAAAACACGCGCTTGCTTGTGCCCGAGTGCCGCTTCTGACCACTGGGACTAGATCGCGCGTATGTAACTGCCGGGTGCTTCGGTTGCGCGTGTTCTTCCTCTTGCCGCCTCCACGGCTGAAGCGGCGTTTCTCCCTGTTCTCTGGTCGAGGGGCCGCTGAGTGCGGCTGCTCTTTTTTCCCTTCTTTATTCATCACTTTTTTTCTCGGCTGTAATCTCATTTACGATGCGGCTTTGACCCGCCCCTCGGTCCTTCGCGCCAAAGAAACGAACGTCAGCGCGCGGAGAAGCTCGTTGCTCGGCTATCAGTTCGGGACGAATGCTTGCCCGCCGCACCTCTCCTTCCATCGCTGGTCGCTCGGCCGTGGCCACGCTCGCTAGTGGCCATGTGCTGCCGCGGCCTTTCTCTCGGCGCATCAATTATCCACAGCATCCAGGCCCGCTCCGATACCGCAGCGCGCGAGTTTGTGCTCGGGCTCTCTCATGGCGAGCACATTGGTAAACAAGCTGCGGCTGACACGTGTAATCCCAGCGACTCAGAAGAACCGTCTGGAGTCTGCTGGGCTATAACAAAGCTTCGCACCTTTTTTTTGCCCCTGTGGGACGTTTCACTTTTATGCAAGTAACGCCCAAGGCTAATGCATTTGGGAACTGATGGCTGGGTCGACAGCGTCGAAAGCTCCCCTCGCGAGCTCGAAAACCGAGTTCGCCTCCCGACCGCTCGCCGCGCTAGCACGTGAATAACGCTCCTCTGTAATTTCTATGGCAAGGAGTTTCTCGAAAAAGACACCTTGGAGTCGATGCCGAGAATACCGTGTTCACCTGTTAAAGACGAAAGACTTAAACGGCTCGTGTGAATCGCATTGCGACTTCCACCGTGAAGCGAAATGTGACAGTCGACGTGGACCATATAGAAAATTCGAACTAGCTCGCGTCTTGTTCTCTTGCGATACACAAAAGTTGGCATATGAGGGTACGAATAACAATCATGGATGGAATATTACATGCAAAAACCAGGATGTGTTTATGAGGCACGCCTCATAGTGGAGGGCTTCTGGAGTAATTTTGACCACCTGGGGTTCTTTAACGTGCGCTGAAATCAAAGTACGCGGGTGTCTATTTGCATTTCGCCTACATCCGAAATGAGGCCGCCATGGCCGGGATTCGATATGGCGACTTCGAGCTTCGCAAGGCAAACACCATAGCCGCTAAGCTATTGGCCTCGATATCGAACACAGTCGGCGCCTGGAGGCGAGTGGACGAAGCTCCCGAGTGTGGATAGCTCCTTGCGTCGTCTGCTAGCCACTGCGCTTTTATATGCGCGCATACGTCACACATTTCCTCCAATATATTTCTTCCCTGAGCTGGTCATGTATTCTTATCCGAGCATATAAGTATTAGTTGCACTGCAGTTCTTGCTCTTTCTTAACATCACTGAGTGCCTATGTCGTGAGCGTGCTTTGTTATCGTCACAGCTCTGGTTCGGCACATTTATTTCAGTTTGGCTATGCATTTTAAGTATACGGCAAACTGCACTTAGCGCCCTTCTGAATAAGTTAAGCGGGAAACATCAACGTGTGAATGCAGTGCTACAGCGATATCGTCTCGCGACATGTGATTGTGAGCATGACGGAAAATAGCAGAAGGTTCTGGCTTGAAGAACACATCTTTTTTATGCATTTTTATATGCATAAAAATATAAACTTTTTCCTGTCACGGTCACGCAAGTAATCATGTGAAGAAAACGATGCGTTTGAGCATTAAAACGTTTATTTGTACAGGGCGTATATCAAATATCATGGTATAGTACTCCAGCGGCTTATACGGTCACGTAGCTTGACTAACTGAGCCGGTTAACTGTCTTGCTTACCACTGAACATGACACCCAAGGCATTTAAAGGTAAGTATGCGTGTAAGTGATGCGGCAAAGTACACAAGCTGCTATTGAACTCAATGCGTAGTAATAGTCCTTTTTTGTTGTATCCAATAGTGAAAAATGATTGAGAACACAATACAGAGCTCTTTCAGTCGCGTAACAGCGATGTCAACGTTGTAGACTGTAGAGAACTTAAGTTTGGTGAAAGAAAAATAGGCGGGGAGAACCGCCGAGCAAGTCAAACTGTTGGGCTGGGTGACGTCAATGCCCCGTTGAATAGCATATCACGCTTCCCTCACGTGCAATAAAAACGTTTTGCGCTCTTCTTGCTTTTACGTGAGATTGAAGGACGCATGTATTACCGTCTGACTGCAATTAATGTTTTTATTTAGCTAACAACTGCCTTAAACCGCCCAAAACAGAGCACCGCTGTGTACATTTCAATGCGAGTCGGCGAACGCCTATCCACACTCACGTGGTGATAGTGCCGGCACCTACATGTCGATCTCGAGGCCAGTACGGCTGGTTCGAAAGATACGAACATAATACTAACACGAGTTAAGGAAGGGGTCATGACATCAATAGCTTCATATGCTCCAAAGTTACGCCACGATCAGCGACAATGAAGTCACTCCAGGAATATGCCGGTATGGATCACACATGATTGAATGTTAACCTCGGAATGTGATCAACGGCATGGCCGAAAGCTCGCGTCCCGTTCATTTGGTATATACCTGGTACAGAAAGGTACGAATGTGAGGCTAACATGCCTGGTAGTTGGTGACACCCAAAAGCAAAATAAGTGGCAATCCAAAATGAACCGGAACGGCAACAGTGCAACATTTTGTATGCCTAACTTCGTACTACGAGCGAACGTTAAATAAAAAACGTGTGATGTATTATGTATACGTGCAACCCGGCCTTTGCATTCTTGCGTTACAAGAGCGTAACACTCGGCCACCTTTTTTTTTTTTTTTCTATTTGTGGTGCTGCGGCTAAGTGTGATCTGCTTAGTAGTACAACGCTCCAGATTACCAATAATGCGCTAGGTCTGCGTGACTTATACACTCACCGGCGTTATCTGCCAATTCCAGAATTGCAACATGTGTTCTATAAAGCTATAGATAAAGAAAAGTTCCTTAACAGAAAATATTTACTTACATTTTTTTATTATTGATGCACAATTATCTCGCGTATATGATTCGGCTGTATGCACGCTAAAAGACTCCAGGTTCTAAGCATGTAGTCTGGAGCCCTCTGTGAATGTAACAAGTATGTGCCACACATTACATGTGAATGTAATAAGTATGTGCCACACAGGACAGCTAGGCCGGGTGAACGGTAGACAGCGTGGGCTATCGCGCAGAGCAGTTGCATTTTCCAGACATTCTATCAGAGGCACCTTAAATGCACAAACAAAATATCAAAGCTGTGAGCCACAGCTAATGAGAAAAACAATGCTGTAATTACCGGTGCTGCGTTTTAAAACGGGCAGTAAAATAAAGGTGCAGTGAGCCGAATGTTAAAAGGCCGACCTCTACGTATTAAGTTTTAGGTGCAGTTTTCGCTTGGCGACACATACAGTAAGTACGCGTCTTGATGATCGTGCGCTGCTTACGGAATAAAAGACCGAGGAAGCAGAGAACAACACAAGTGCTCTACAGGTCCTTGTTTTCGTGAGTGCTGCACAGTCGGCAAGATGAATGCGTACCAACTATTGTGGTTTCCGTTATTAGGGAAGTAAGTACTGCTGCTAACAGTGCTCTTGTTTCCGGTTAATGTATGTATTTATTATTATGGTATGTATTTATTACTATGTCGATCGTTTCTCACCAACATTTATTTATTCAACCAAACTCGAAGCAGTTACAGACAAAAAAAAAAAAGAAACAAAGCACAGTACGTCGTTACACGTCCATCCCACGGTACTTCTCACATAATGTTACGTTGAAAAGCATTTCACAAGCACTTAACGGCACACGTGTATCGCGCTGCTCAATGACGAAGCGAAAGTGACGATGGCTTCGTACACTTTCGGAAGTCGACGCTCGTGAAATCCCGAATAGGCTTATGCATCGCAAGACGCTTACAGAAGCGGTCTGGCGGCAAAAGCCTCACCCTCAATCCCGCGACGGCCGTACTCTGCAGCGCCTACAACTCGAATGCCTCGCCGCCCGCTGGGTTCGCCATTTTCTTTCTTTGCGGCTTTCCACGCTCTAGCCGGCTGTGATCGGCCGTCCTCGCGGCGCTACGCAGCTGCGAGTGACGTCTCGGCTTACGTTTCAACGCGCGTAACAGGCTCAGCCTCGGGCGCGCTCCCGTGAATGAGCGGCAGGACGCCAGGTATATAGCGCCGATCTTCTTCAGCGGCGACGAGCTTGAACATTGAATTTTCCACGTTTCTTTTTTTTTTTTTTAGGAGCGAAGCTCCTTAAAGCGGCACCCGTTCGTCCCTCGTCGTAGTCGTAGTAGTGCGTAACCAGTCTTACGCTTTGACCTCCAAGGTGGTGCCGGTGGGAGATTTCTCCTGTGCGTTGTTGAACAATAAAAAATTCGCAGCGTGCGCGTTAACTAAAAGCCCAATTCTTCTGTCTCTCATTCCCCACTAGCAGCCATTTCGTGCGTCCCCGATGTATGTAGTAGTAGTAGTAGTAGTAGTAGTAGTAGTTAGTAGTAGGTAGCCACCGGCGCGTGCCTGCTGGAGCGCACGCACGCGCCGAGGGCGAGCGCGTGGCACCTGGCGCTCGCCCTCGCCGCGAGCGCCGGGAGCCACGCGCTCCCCGGCAAACTCGACACTGCCCCGGCAAACGCGAGAGACAACGTTGGCGCAGGCAGCGTCTCCTAGCGAGTTTCTTGATTGAGAAATACCGACTGCTCGCGTTGGAGAAGCGTTCACCGGCAAAACCCATATATATATATATATATATATATATATATATATATATATATATATATATATATATATATATATATATATATATATATATATACACTGGATCTTGACTTGCAATGAAGTGCCGGTGGGAGATTTCACTTGTGCATTGTGCATAGTTGAACCGTGAGGATTCGTAGCATGCGCGTTAACTAAATTAATCCGGAACTCGGCACGATCTACGATGCACATCCCGAGCTTCGCCCACTCATCATCATTCACTCCGTGGATATGCTGTAATTTTTTTTTCCTCGTTCTCTCTTTTCGTTAAAAGCATCGTGTCTTTTTCCTTAGTGTGCGCTGACTTAAGCAACGGACATGCGGTAAAAAATAAAGAAAAGACCGAGAGGGGGCACTCTTGGTCTTGTACCGTGGCGCCTGCATCACCGTGTTTTTATGGGAAACAAACATGGTTTCAGTATCGTTCCTGGACATAATAGAGTAATGAAAAGGCGTAGTACTTCAATATGAGTATCGCTTTCATACCGTGCGCGCTGCTAATGAACGTGGTCTTACTGACACACTTTGCGAAGCTTGGACGCTCCCTGTAATATTAGTCCGGTAGATTTTTCTTCCAGCAGTATATAAATGGCTGTTATTTATGGCCCAATGAAAAGGGCGCTCGGGAAGTCGCGCACTTGTGCGGACAGAGGCGCGTTTTGTGACGGTGCTTTAGCGATCGTTCGGTACTCTCGGGCAGAAGAACATTGAGGCGTTCCGGGATACGCGAAAAACAAGTTGAGTGCGCACGTGCTTGGAGTGTATCTAGACCCCGCGAGACAGCTTTTGCTTTGTAGGTTTACTGCGGCCGTGGTCGTCGTTATAGGTTAAATATAACAGCGCTGCGATAATGACTCGCGTTGCATTTCGCCAGACAGTTGTAGCGAATTCACGACACACGTTCGCTTGACTTGCGGAAACTTGCTAGCGTAGTGCTTTTTCTTTTTAATGACGAGGGGGCAAAACCATTACGTAGCACTGCTGACTTAAC
Source organism: Hyalomma asiaticum (assembly GCA_013339685.2). Lineage (NCBI taxonomy): Eukaryota > Metazoa > Arthropoda > Arachnida > Ixodida > Ixodidae > Hyalomma > Hyalomma asiaticum. The sequence continues at coordinate 221,073,605 of CM023481.1, forward strand.
GAGCGCGACAATTAGCCTGCTGAACGTACCTGCATCAAGGCGCGCTCCGGCGTCTCAAAAGAGACCTTTTCTTTCAAACAATTGGAGAAATGGGGCGTGATCTCCTCTGAGATGAAATTCGCGCTTAATCACCTTCGTAGCGACGGTACGGAATGAACATTCGCCGTTTCGAAGCAGTGCCAAGGTAGCCCACGCAGTGCAGCGCAACTTTAAGGAGCTCGAATGAGTTTTTACCTTCCTAGTTGTTGGCATTGACTCGCGGAAATTGGAAGTTAAGCTTACACATTTGTGGCTAAGCGTGCGAGTAATAATTCACGCCTATTTTACGGTCGCACTCATACCATCGCGTTGCCATTATATGTCGCTCTTTTCAAGAATTCGAGCTGTCTCGAAGCAAAAGCGAGAAAGAGTAATTGGAAAAAGCGGGACTTTGAAATTTCGCTTACCACTGCTCTCAGGAGAAGTGGAATTGGTGGGGGTGCAAGACGTGCACAACGGATATTCGCTGCACGCTTCGATGTCCATCAGACTGCCAAGGGCTAGGATCAAAGATCAACGGTGAAGATCTCAGCAACCTACGCGCGTGTTGCCGAGATCAGCGTTTCTGAACAGCACCTTATCACTAGCTAGCCGCTGCTAGCTGGTCATGTGGTGCTGCTCAGAAACGCTGGCGATCAGTTTAAACACATTACTAAGGACCTCAGCAGAGAATGAAGAAAAAATTAAAGGCTAATTTGCAGAAGGCAAAGGTAACGTTCAATGGCATAGCGAAAGAAAGAAAACTTGTCATTGAGAGTGGTGCTCTATAGTGCGTGCAATACTACGTTTGTGTAGGTCGATTAGTAACAGGAGGCCCCGATTATGGGAAAGAAATTTACATAAGTATATGAAATGGGTCCAATGTCAGGTATAATGGAGGGAAAACTTATGGGTTAACAATGAAACTGGAAGGGAGGGCTGTACAGTGAGTGATGTAGACAGAGGTTTGAATTAAGGTGTAAACAGGACAAGAGGATATTTGACATTAAAAGGAAGACGTGCAGCTAAACAAGCTATGTGCTGCTTAGGGCACATAGCCGGAGACCTGTGAGGGTGACACTGTAGGGTCGAACAGAAAGAAAGTGCCGTCAGGGGCAGCAGATTGCAGACATTTTATAGTAAATAAGCTGGCGCATGACGGGGGTAAATTTGGATCGTTGTGAGCGGTGTTCGTCCTGCAGTGGACAAAGGATGAAAATGTTAAACCTGGTGATACGTTAAATTAGAAGTATATTAAATGCGACGCATTTCTTGGTGACCTTGAGCAACTTTGACCGTATCTGCCTTTCTGCTTGTCTGTCTATCTATCTATATGGTGGCCTACGTCTCGGCGCTCTCCTTTTCGTCTCTTTCACTTCGTACATATCTTCGTACATTTCACTTCGTATGATTGATGTAGACAACGCTAAAACGACATACCCGTCACGTACGTCATGACAATTCAATCACGTGTGGCTCATGCCCGTAGTGCTGGGGCCGGGTTTTGCGGATATGCGCCACAGGTGATTGAATCTTAACGTCGCAGCTCATGTTAATCAGTGACCGGCCAAATGAAAATTTCATGAGAACGCACTTTGCGCGGGCTAAAAGCAAGACAAAGGCACACTGTTTGTTTTAGCTTGCGTCTAGAATGTATACATAAGAAGCGAACAGACACGGACAAGCGTCAACCTACATATCGTCAAGTAGGTAGGAATTGAACCCGGGACACGGAGGTGCCAGGCAAGCATGCTACCTCTTGTCCACGGCTGCTCTTCCAACGCTTAATGTGTTGTAAATAAACCTATTGCATCAGCAGTCGTGGTTATGTCGCTTGTGCTCAGCTTGCACACAGCCGTTAATCCTAGTCGCAACACTTGGCTGAATGACAAAGAGTTGGGCACACGCACATTCCCCGCCGACTGCTTCGTATGACATGATCGTTTCGCGAACTGACCTCAACAGTATTCAATTCGGCCCTACCGTAAAAGCGCTTAAGAAAGTGCGTGCGTGCGTGTGTGTGTGTGTGTGTGTGTGTGTGTGTGTGTGTGTGTGTGTGTGTGTGTGTGTGTGTGTGTGTGTGTGTGTGTGTGTGTGTGTGTGCGCGCGCGCGCGCTCGCGCAGACATCCCGTTTTCCACACACCTTGGTCAAGGTTGCTCAAGTTCACCAAGAAATGCTTCGCATTCAATATACTTCTAATTTAACGTATCACCAGGTTTAACATCTTTTTTTTTTCCTTTTTTTTCCACGCGCTCACACCCACCTTGCTTTCCGCCCCGCGAAGCTATTCCCAGTAGTATTACGCAGTTCTCCTGTTTGCCTACAGTGTTGCAACGTACTTCCAAGTGCACTGATTTCCATCCCGTCCGAAGCAGTACCGTGCGCTTGTCCAAGTAGGCTTTTCCTTCGTCAGGGAAACTCCACTTGTCGAAACGTTGTTTACAGCGACATTCCCCGTTCTTCGCCCTTTTTAGCGATCTCTTCATCCCTTCGAGCCTCCATCTTCCCGATTAACTTCTGTTCTTGTTTTGATACCAATCCAAATGACCGAACCCCTCAACAGCGGTCGTATATAGATTTGAATTTAGCCAAGAATGTATGATTGCAAGCAAACCAGTCAGTCGACACTACATAAACCACGAAGTTATCGTCACTACCATTACATAATAATGAAAGTGAACGCATGCACTCTTTTCAAGTTATGCGTGATGTACTGCAGCTTCGCTGGTCATCCACCGCCACAGAGTGGAAAGACTCGTAATCTTATCCTTTCAAATTTGCTTAGTTCTAAAAATTTATTTTCACTGTGCTCTGTGTTCGCTTTCTTTCATCCTTGCTAATCTTTCGCCCGGTTGCGCCCGAGGACGCCGCGAACCTCACAAAGAGGCGCAGCTTTTAGAAGAGCACAGAAATGATTATGGTTACATTTTTTATTGAATTTCTTGTCGTTCTGTTCATACGAAGAGTAATTACGTGTACTTTTTGGACATGAGAACGTACACACGTTCCTGACAAAGAACCTAAACAGCCAAACTGACTTCGGCACATTCGCCTATATGGTAATAGTATAGTGTATATGTGACTTCATTGCAGCCCGAAGTTACAGGCCGACCATTTCCACCGTACTAACTATTTCACATGTATAAGTGTATCAGACTCTATGGTACATGCAAAGCTCGAAGTAAATTTTATTTAAAAAGCGGCGAAACACAACCACACAGAAACGTGCTCGTGTGTATACCAACGCTCTGCACTATACGAAAAGCTCGCGAAAACGGCACAGCAGTGCGAAGGCAAAGAAAAAAGCCCCCTCCCCCCTCCTTTCTTACAGCAGTCGCGTTCTCGGTGACGTCAAGAGCACGGTGCGTGGACAGCGAAACTTGGAGAGGCCTCTGTGAGCAGCAGCAGCAGCGGCATAACGAAGCCAATGGCGTCGGATCGGGAAAAAGCGACGAATCGGCCGTCGTCCCTTCGACGTCAGCGGTGATGTGCGTCGTGCACAACGTCCCTTGCCGCGCTCCGGGGTACTCGTTATCGCCTACGGATCCTGTCCCCCTTTTCGTCGTCAACGGCGGATCGTGTCTCGCGTGGCCGTTGCTAAATCTGTATCGCAGAGCGTATGCGAGATCATGGCACAGCTACATGCATGTATATACCCTTTCCCTGTAGCGTATGTTCACGATGCCAGCGATATACATATCCACCTAACCAAAACTGGTGGCAGTCCGGGTTGCTTCGTAATAATAGCTACCTTTCTTTTCTCTCTCTCTCTCTCTCTCTCTCTCTCTCTCTCTCTCTCTCTCTCTCTCTCTTTCTTGTCGTTTCTTGGAGAAAGTCTTGAAGATATTCTGAATGTGTGGAAAGTTGCTTGCAGAGCGTTTACGTATATATTTTTTTTTCATGAGTCGTGTCTCCAACACACGTCAAATCAGGCAACTGCCACTCAACCAGCATATTTGACAAAGCCGTGGTGCCAAAAGCATTGCCGTGGATGTATTGATCGCTTGCAGTAAAATGGAAGCTGATGAGCGCCTTCACTACTGCATACCAAAGTTTTTGTAGAACTAGTACGTCCAGCCTACACAGTTTTACAAGAATGTGGTATTGCCGAAAGTGAGATAATGATAGAGTGACTGGCTTATCGCTTATATACAGTATAATTGGGATACTTTAGACACACGGATCAACAAAGAGGCAAGAGCGGAGGTTCGTCGCTTGTCAGTCACCTGCCTTGATCTCGTGCAGGCCCAGTCATCTTAATATTCTATTGATATTTGTATCCTCTAAATAAGGCGTGACAGCTTCCTTGATTTTGTATTTGTGTGTGTGTGTGTGTGTGTGTGTGTGTGTGTGTGTGTGTGTGTGTGTGTGTGTGTGTGTGTGTGTGTGCGGTGAACGCATTATACTGCTTCGAAGAAATGCTGTGTGTACACAAGCAGATGGCATATAGTCATGCGCGGATTCATTCATTCATTCATTCATTCATTCATTCATTCATTCATTCATTCATTAATGCATTCATGGTTGCACTCGTAATACGCAGAGAACTGTTTGAAAGTACATACGGCTAAAACAAAGGCTGTAATTTTTCGTACCAAAGGCATGAGTCTTCCTTCAGATCTAACATTAGCGTATAGATCTACAAATATTTGATCTTTCTGCAAAGGTATTAGGGGCACACTTCACAAGTATTACGCAATGGGACGTCCATGTGAGCTCTGTACACCAAAAACTTAGCGCATAACAGGTGTTTTAAATCGATATAGGTATAGTTTACCCGTTTCTGTAAAATTATTAATTTGTAATGCTTTATTTGTGTATCACATACATTATGGGCATCTTGTATGGGGCACCACAACTCAGTGCAACTTGAGTAAATTATTTCGTATGCAGAAGAAAATAATACGTGCCATTGCTAATGTATGCCGCCCATACTGAAAACCTGTTTGAGAAATACATTTCTACAGCCCACAATATCTATAACTGCAAACTATTACGCGAATATTACTTTGGTATCAAACGTAATAATACCTTGCTTGTAGAACTTGCAAAACTCTCCGTCAATTCATTCCGTTATTCAACTCGTACACCTGTAGTATGGAAGGTTCCGCGCTTTAGAGCTAACTACGGTTGTGAAATGCTGTGTAATAACCTTCTAAGATTACTGAATTCATATGGTAGAGCAGGCTACAATTTACAGGATTTATCGCTGTCAGAATTTAAAACTCCATTGCTTTCACCTCTGTAGAGCGCGCTTTTGAATGTTTATAATGTTTCTTATGTTCTTTTTTTTTTCTGTATGCTACCAAGTGCATATCATTTAATCATTTCAAGGCCGCAGTGTGTTTGCATTGTTATTATGTGTGGAAATATTTCAACGTTTTGCATATACTGTATAGCTGCATTGTTTTATGACCACTATATAAATACAATATATGCGGTGCTCGATGTGTTACCCCAGTAGCCATATTGTACGTAGGGGGTGAGTTTCCCTCAAGCTGCATCAGTGCAGCTTTTTTTCCTCGTCCACCTCCATTTACCACTCCTCTGTAAGTGTGTGCGTGTAAATGTAAGTCAATAAATCAAATCAAATCAATTGTACACCCACAGCGCCTGTCCGGGCAATACAGTGTCGGGATCAGATAAGGCAGACGGTTCCGCACACCACACAGTGACATACGGGCTCTGGCCCCATGATATTAGATTCACGGATACTACTGGCTTGTAAACTAAGCCAAATCAAAATAGTAATTACTTACTTCAACAACGCCTAAAACATATCAGTCGGTATTTGATTGACTAGAGACTACGGTTTTCTGTTCTCCTGTCTTTCTTTTTCGCGCGGGAAGAGGAAAGGACCCTCACCACTTAAAGTATCGTGTATGATAAAATAACATATTTCGCGTACTTTACGAACGCGATAACGTGGTCGCTTCGCGCTGATGTACAATGTCGATCAAGTTTGTGCTTTAATCAAAGTGTGCAGTTAGACAGCCGTTGAATGAGAAATACTAGAAAAAGTATTACACGGGGTTTTCCAGCGTTTTTCAAATGACTGCCATTTCTCCAAACGTTGTACAGTAGTGATGCTCACGTAGCGTAAGTTCACGTTTAACATGATGATATTCCTTATCACAGGCGACTTTATCATTGTAATCATCATGAACAATAACGTGAGCAACAGCAGCAGTATTTTTATGCCCACTGCAAAACCAATACCTCTCCTAGTGACCTTCAAATTACACTGTCTTAATTGCGCGAGCTGATTCTACCTCACGCCAACAAATATCATCGCCATGCCTAGCTTTCATAATCCCTCCTAATTTCCTGCACCGCCACGGTGGTCTAGGGCCTATGGCATTCGGATGCTGATCTGATTGTCGCGGGATCGTGTCCCGACCGCGGCGGCTGCATTTCAATGGAGGAGAAATGTCGAGGCCCGTGCACTCTGGGATCCCAGTGCGCGTTTAAGAACCCCATAGGTGGTCGAAATTACCGGAGCCCTCCACTACACCGTCTCTCATAATCACAGTGTGTTTTTGGGAAGTAAAACCTCACAAATAATGGCGTAAATTTACCTAACTTTCGGCCGTTCACTTCACCACTTCCCATGTCTTGGTACCATCGGTGTAACCAAGCAATAACGGTCAGCTATCCTACAGATTTTGCGGCTAGCCCAGCTCTATTTTTCGAGCGAAGCTTGCATTGTCTCACTCGTGTCGCTGTCGGGCTACGGATTCGAACCGCCGGACGCCTGGAAGCGAGATCCTTAACGCTGACCAATTCAACCACTGTCGGTTGATCATGCGCGCATTCTACAGCGAAGTTTTATGCGCATGAAGAAGTACAGGCAGCGCAACGCGCGTACCCATGACACGTGCATGCTCTTCAGTGCACGCTCGACAAACGAAGATATGAAAGGGTTGCTATTTTGTTTTCTCTCTTAATATCAACTAGAATACTGGATACCCTTCTTTGTACCCTGATCCACTCTGGTTTCTTGTTATCGCTGAGTATTACGCCTCCTGTCCTTGTACTTTGAGTAGTCTTTAACTTGTTCTCCTGCCTCATTGTCATACTCTATGTTTCGCACCATTTGTCGGTAGCGGCAAGATTCAATGCCCGCACACTTCTCCTTTTAAGAACATTTCCTTTTAAGAACAGCGATAAGGTGCCTGTCATGATGTGGAAATTTCTGACGCGATTTGCCTTCTTTTTAATTCTTCGCAAGATTCTTACGCAACTACATCGAAATTCTGCGTTTATCTGTCATTGGAATGCAGGTGCTTGTTTTAAACGCATAATAGTTTATCTAAATCGTTTTAACGAATAAACGATGAGAAGATGTCTTTTCATCTGCGTCTCAATCACAAAACTTCGTGTTCACCTCACGCTATTGGTATTGTTATGTCGTATCGGTTTGGCCTTGTGACACGCTTCAATTGCAGCTTTAAGATCGATATTGAACTTCAAAATAGTCTTGTTGGCTAGCCAGAAGTGAGATTTGAAAATTAACGGAAACGAATGTGCATAAGCAAAATAAGGAGGCCGGAGTAGCTTGATCAAAATTCCTGGAAGTTAACAGGCACGAAGAAGGAGGCAAAGAAAGGGTAGAAAATACGGCGCATTATTCCGTAAGCTCTTTAAAGAAGACAAAGTGAATATTTCAGTGCCGCACATCTCCTTCTTCGTGTAAACATCGGTAAACATAAGCAGCTGTAAATGTACCTTCAAATCCGACGATAATTGATGTCCAATTTTCTAGCGGTATGGGGATAAAATAACAAAGATAATTTATTCAGTAAGCGAAATCTCGGTTATTCGCACGATTTTATCTGCTGTTTATGCATTACTCGCGGTAGAACGCTGTCACACGCAAGTTTTTCACTATCATCTGCATTCGTTGAATTGCTGCGGTGCGTCCAGCCTACTTTTCACGTTGCCGAGAAGTTCTTCAGTGAATCGCTTTTTTCACTTTTGTGTCTCTTAGTGTTCAAACGGGCTAAAGTGTGACTGTTATTATAATCGTCTTGTGTATGTATTTATGAAGTGTTTTTTTTTTTTTGCGTGTAAGCAAAATCAAGTAGTTGGGGACATACTGCTTTTAGCTGCTCCACTTCTACCGCATTTACATTCACCAAAATCTACCTTTCTTTCCCTCCCCTTCCCCAGTGCTGGGTAGCCTACCGGGCTCAGCCCAGGTTAACCTCCCTGCCTTTATTCTTCCTTTGTCCTCCTACTCCTCCTACCTTTCGTGGCGTCCATTCTGTAGGTCAATCTATGCATGCATGTCTATCTACAAGCGACATCCGAGATACGCGACGTTTCAATACTGCCTTAAGATAGTAATCGTTTCTCTCGTTTCACAGGCCCCTAAAACGACTCTAAACCTATAACGGTCAGGTGACACTCGCTACAACCCAGCGAATATTTCGCAGGATATATAACACGCGCAGTGTTCTACGCAATAGCTTCGTAGTTCGCGCCCCACCGGTCAGTGTTTCTCCTATTACATGCTTTGTTATGCGAAGCATGTACGGACTGCTACTGAGAGGACCGCTCGCGTCAACGTATGTGAGCGTTTGTATACGGCGCTGCTACCAAGGGCAACCTTCGGCTCCGCGCTCTCCGTTGTGACGGAGTGTTTTAGCCGCGGAGGGGCCGCGAAAGCGGGTTCTGGCCCCGCGGCGCCGATAGTTGGCGCAGCTGTGGGCGACGCGTGACTCGCGCAGCTGGTTTTCTCGGAATCACCCGAATCCCGACGACGCCATGCGTGAAAGCACCGGGAGTGTTTCGAGCCGCCCCTGGCCACCCCACAAAAGTAGGTCAACGGCCGCTGGTCTTATCGAGGTGCACAGCACTCGACGTATGAGCTGCGCAACTCATTAAATCATCTTGTCTCGGCTTTTAGAGTGACTTACGGGAAGTCGCAGCCTGCGAATGTCTTCGGACTTCGGATGTGCCAAGCACTGTTTGCAGTGTGAACCAACGCGGCTGTATACAAGTCTCACTGGACTCGGATACGGAGCGTTTTACAGGTGCAATATCGCGCTACTTTAGCAGAGAGGGACTAAGCTGTGTATTTGATGCCAACTTCATAGCACGTCATCGCTGTAACATCATGCTGAGAATGCTAGGTCGTATCAGGAACGAAGGGAACCAAAAAAAAAAAAAAGGCTTTAAGTAACTCCACACACGAAAGCCTATGTATGAATTCTGGCATTTCTACAACGGCGCTTCTACAGTCACGCTGTATACGTGCCGGTAAACTGATTGTTGTGAAGGAACCGACGTGGTGTTATTAATACATTGCTGTCCCGCTAGCAAAAAAGCATGCGCGTTGTCGGTGAGTGCGCGTCACATAGTTTGGTGTGCGGTATGACAAAATGTCGGCCAATGCTATTGCAAACATTGCGTAAGATTTGAAGGTATCACGGAATTGCCACAATGGTTTATTCGGGTGAAAAGCGCGATTGCTAATTCAAAGATATATGAAATTCGGCTTTCTACTTGCAAAAACAATGAACCACGCCGTATACATATGGGTGGAGACTCTAGCTCAGTTTAACCCCCCATGGTCGTTGAGAGGGGAGCTGACACCAAAATTACTCTGCTGAGATAGCCTGGGCGATCGGTTTTCGTTGACATGCACGTGTCATCGACAAACTCTCAGAAACAAATACAGTTAAACCTCGACGTAACGAACTTAAATTTAACGATATCCCCGATGTTACGAAGTGGTTTAGTTTCTGTGACTTCGCGCCCATAGAACACCATGTATATTTAGCCCCCATATAACGAAGTAAATTTCGCCGGACTTTCAATGTAACGAAATTTCGTTGATGGCTCAAAGCGAGCCGCGGCAGCTTCTGCGCCGGCCAAACACGCGCCGAAATAGCCCAACTTCGAGCGAGCGCCATTTTCCTGCCATTCAACATACGGGCGCCATTTTGGTTTTGTTTTATTCGCAAATTCCTGCGCTTTCTTCTTCTACCGTCGACTGGAGCATTGGTGGCGGGGTAAAAGCCCGATTCGCTTATGATTGCTCTTGCTTTGTTGCTGTAGCCGTGCGGCTGGCCTTTTTTTTCCACTTCGCTTTTCGTTATCGCGTGCGGCACTTTCTGAAGTCGTTACAATCCCTCGTCGCGACTTCGCATGATAAGCGCTCTGCGCCTGCAAGATCGTATCACGGTTGATCACGGTGGTCGACGCGACTGACACACTGAGGCGCTTCGCGGCCTCTGCGAGGGACGAAGAGGCCATGCAGTCGTTGTGGGCCTATGAACGGCGCATAATGATGTTGTTGATGGCCAAGAAGACCCCACCCCCCGCCTCAAAAAAAAAAAAAAAAAAGTGACTGATTAACCAAAAATGAACGTTTTTACGTCCGTGGCATGCAACCACAACACGTTCTTGGAATTGTATTTGCATGCTAAAAGACCAATTTCGACGTAACGAAATTTCAGTGTAACGAAGGCAAGTGCCGATTTTACCGACTTGGTTATATCGATGTTGAAGTGCATAGCTGGGCAAGTGATTTAGATTAATATTATGTTTCCGTACGCAGTCGAGCAATATGCGCCGCACCTAGCGACCCCAAGGAACCCCCAATTTCCGCGATGTCGCCACAGTAGTCGAGCTCGGAGCAAAGCAGGTAGCAATGATGACGTCATATCCACCGTTTTATGTTTGCCGCGCTCGCTTTAGTAGACATCCGGTGATTTCAGGCCTCAAGAAAATCGTTGCCGCCTCGTGACTATGATAGCAACAACCCCAACGCTTAGTAGGACTTGTCTTTGGACGGGTCGGTTCATGCTTCAAACGGAAAAAACGGAGCGCTAAAAAACGACAGACAAAAAAGGAGGCTACACACAGTCCTATGTGCAGCCTTCTTCATTGTCTGTCGTTTTTTTAGCGCTCCGTTTTTTTTTTCCGTCTGAAGACAACAACGCGCACGACGCGCGACAGGCGAAAGAAAACGAGCACGCGTTGCAGGCCGTGCAGAAGTGATTCACTGTTCTGTGTCCTCGCTTGGTCGAACTTGTTTACCCCATTGCGAGCGCTACGTGGCGCCAGTTGCACTCGGCAGATTGCCGTTTTTGGAGCTCCTCCAAGCCGAAATTAAAACTGGTCGGTAATAAACAGGCTGAAAATAATTATCTGTCGCGTGCTGGAGCAATTTATGTGCGTTGTTATGACTAACACGCCCCCAGCTAAATATTGCAGCAAAAACAAAACACATAAAAGCATTAGGCGAGGATTTTTGCGTCAGCGCCTCTTAAAGTACTCCTGAAGTCAAGTACGGGAATTCGTTTTGCATTTCACCTCACGCTAAATCCAGCCATGGCGAGCGGGATGATACCAATGAGCTCGGCAGCGCAACGCCACGTAAGCCACTAGGTTGCCGCTGTCAAATGACATCCATTAATTAGACAATGCAATACCAAGAAGGACTGAAAAGGAACATCATTTGGCACATGAGTGCGGCTAAAAATTCATCGCGGTAGTGGAAGTAACAGGGGGAGAAGTCTTCTCTATTATGTAACAACTGCGCAGTACTTTTCAAAAGTTCCTAAGTCACGTAGCGCGTTTCCAGAGAGATAGAAACCAGAATTTGCGTCGAAATTCGAGACGTATGTGTCACCAACAGCCTCGCTTCGATTTCACTGTGGTTGTGCATTCAAAATGTTCACGTTTCAAGTTATTGTCGATATGTCCTGGGTCCAGGCATACCCTGAACACTGCGTTCATCTAGGTATACGACGACGTACCCGCTGACTAATTCTGTCGGTTCGTCAAGGACGTGTCGATGAACGCTGGCATGACAAGGTGGTTAAGCTACTCTCAGCGCAAGCGCATGACACGACCCTCAGAAGCGTTGCGCTAATAGCTGGGCTCGCTCAAGTAGTGCCATCTTGGACGGATATTCCACATATGCGAGACCCCGGGATATTTCAGGAAGTCAGTGTTGACATCCTTGAGCCGTGGACCGCACGAGCAGCTAGTCTTTGAGATTGCAGAGGCGATATGTCACCTGACAGAAAAGGGCCATACGATCATATTGCAATGGCTTCCAAGTCACTGCGGAATCATTGGCAATGAGCGGGCTGACCAAGCTGCCCGCTCAGCTCATGCAGAAGATCACCAACTGCCGATATCAATTTTCAGGACAGACGATGCACGGAAACTCCGCGTGCTTGCTTGCGAGTGCACCAAGTCGCAGTGGAACGATCCCCATTTCCGGAACTCTCGATTATTCTTCTTAAACCCAACTTTAAGCCTTCGACTACTTTTCAAGGCCCTGCTCAGTCGCTACACTTTTGTGCCGACCATGGCTGGGCATCGCATTTACCAACTTCTACGCGTTCCGCATAGGGATGACCGACACCGCAGCCTGCGACCACTGCGGGGAAGACGAATCCATTGAGCAATCTTCTAAGAGTGTGCGTAGTACAGTGCACAGAGACAATCACTTTGTGACGCGTTCAACAAATTGGACGACCAACGTCTGTCGGAACATAGACTTCTGCGACATAGACAGGACTCAACGTCACAAAAAAAAAAAAAAGGGAAAAGAAAGGCTGTGAAAGCTCTAGTCCTCTTTCTTCGAGCGACCGACCTGCCTGGAAGACTATAACCAGAACGCTCTTCCTGTGTGTGGTGTGCGTTTTTCTTTTCTCGTTTTTTTGTTTGTTTTATTTTTTCTCTGCTTGTGTACTTGTTTTTTTTTTCACTCTCTTTCTCTGCCCACTTTCTCATCCCACCACAGCGCGGGGTAGCAAACCGGATGCCAACTTCTGGTTAACCTCCCTGCCTCCCTTCTCACTTCTCTCTCTCTCAAAAAGAAATTCTGCCTTCTTTCAGCAATAACTGCGTAGAAACATAAAATACCGTAGTTGTAGGCTGATACAAATCTATTCGCAAGCACTGCGGATGAAAATTGTATATTTGTATTTTTACGGAGAATTTGAAAAGTGCGTTCGTTCCACACGGTGTTAACAGCTACATTGCCCAAGTGTTCAATCGAAAGACCACTGTGAATCCGAAGGAAATCTGATGCGAAGTGATGTTCAGAGTTTTGTGGTTCCAACTAAGTAGCTTAAGGAATGTAAGTTTGCCTGAAGCTCCCTTGCCGACCCTGACATGAACGACTTTCACCATATAGCCGCACCTGTTCAGTGCAATTGCGCCAGTTGGCAACCCAGGTGCCGATCATATATTATACCAAAACGCTCAACAGTGGCTCGCAGCCATCGTTGAACCTTTCTTGGAATCCTTTCGTGCTTGTTTCTCGTTATCTTCTCGTGCTTGTCGAGAAGAGATCGTGGAATCAGTCGATTTTTTTTTAATTTTTTTTTGTGCGCCTGCAGCATTTTTTCGCAGGAGCAAGACACATGTTCCTGTGGTGTTAATGCAATTCTGCGCGTCGCAATTCCTACAAATTCCAAGTCCTGAAGGTCGCGGGATCGAAACCCGACCGCGGCACCCGCATTTCGAATGGAGGCCAGATGCTAGAGGCCCGTGTACTGTGCGATGTCAGTGCATGCGGAACCCCAGGAATTCTGTGGTGTCGACCGCTATGGCGTCTCTCGTAATCATATCGTATTTTAGAAAGTAAAACCCCGGAGGTTATTATTATCATTACAACTGCGACGTGAAGTTCTCGAAATTACTGCGTCATGCTCGTCCGCGCTTTCTGGGTCATCGCAGAGTCGTAAGGTAACCAATTAGCAGGTAATCATATTAGTAGCGAAACCAAAGCTATTAGCCATGCGGACAGTCTGACATTTGTCCATGAAGTCGCGCAGCCGACGCTGAAGCAAAGCAGTTAGTTTTGGCTAAGTTGAACCGTTTGCAACTGGCAAGTTTATCGTGCAATTTAAACCGGCAGTAGAACTAGCGCCGTAGTTGATACACATCTGAATGTTATGAGCATACTCGAAGAAAATATTTCTACTGCGTTTTTTTTAGCAACGTAGCCAATTGCCTGTCTTACCGTATCGCGGAACACGCTGGGATGCGGTTCTGCGCCACCCCAACCTCGATGAACAGTTACGGGCTGTCCAACAGACCGGCGACGTGGCAGAGAGGCTGTGCCTTTTACGTCCCGACGTGCGAAAGGCCCGCTACGCGCTGACCCCTTAACGGACCACGATAAAGTTTTTCATCCATCTGTGTACCGTAGTTCGACTGCGTAGCCTAAAACAAGGTGGTATAGATATATCCGGCCGCGCTCTGGCCGAGAATCGAACCCGCATCCTGGAGCTCAGCAAAGGAAGATTTTCGCCGAGAAGCTACGACGGCGCGTAGGTAAGATGGTGGTATATCAAGAAATCGTGCCTTCTTGAAACGCTCACTTGCCTCCGTGCAATTTGAAGGGGGTGGAAATTGCCACATTAACCGTCATCGCAATAAGTTAGGTCAAAGCTGAGGAAATATACGAAATCTTCCATATTTCTGTGCTCAAGCTGCCCGCTAACCGCTGCAGAGGCAGTCTTTTCACGAAAGGCATGACGGCAGGAAACTGACATCTCCAAACCCTGGAGAAGACTATCAGGAATGTAGCTCTGTGGCCGCCACCTGCCTGGTCAATAACATAAACATTATACCCCCCTCTTTGCATCGTGTCGATCACCCCCCTGTAACGACGACTGTTTAATCTAAGCATGAGCATCGGTGACTTATTTAGTCGAGATGTTATGTATGTAGATCAATAGAGGCGGTCATTTGATAAAACACTGGATGAAAAGTTGTTGGTTATTCGGAAACTTGAACGATCGCAGCTATCGCTTTCTCTCCCTTTCTCTGATGCTTCGGAGAAGGCTGTTCTCTTGAGATTTATTTATTTATTTATTTATTTATTTATTTATTTATTTATTTATTTATTTATTACGCTTCGAAGGAACAGATTATTGGAATGGTCGTAGGCGCATGATAGCTTTGAAGAGTATCTACAATGGCGCAGTTCGAAACGCTTAACGCGGTCGACGCCCTACGCCAATTATAGGGCCGCCCTATAGGCAATAATAATAATAATAATAATAATAATAATGATAATAATAATAATAAGTGCAGCTTAAGCTTAAATCTATCACATCCGACCGAAACAAGATTTTCTTGGTTCGTATACTTCAGTCTCGCCGGTCCTCGTCGTGGTGGAGAATTTGCTACATGATGGACTGGCTCGGCAATTTCGCCGCCGAAGCGTCTCTTTCGGCGTCAGATATGTCGCCATGAATCAATATGCTGCCTCACGCAGAAATGTAAGCGGAACATGAGACACTTCCTTGCGCAGTATCCCGCTTCGTTCGGGGAAGTATGAATGTTCTGCGCGCTCGTGATGGAACCCTCCACTTTTGATGCTGTTCAGAACCGTCGTCCCTTCAGGCGAGAAGCGCTGGCAGAAGCATATGAAGTGCTCTGTATCGCCCACTTCATTGCCTTTAGAGCGCGGTGGTTAAGCAATACATTGCTGATTTATCTATACAAGGGGACGCTTACTCTGCAAGACAGGGTGGCTTCGTCCGTCTTCCTTTCTTGTCTTATATGGTACAACCCATGAGATATAGACAAGTGAAAAAAAAAAGGATATTTCATAGTGCTGTAGGCTAATAATAACATATTTTGACACACTTTCGAGTACTGATAGAGCACGTATCTATATGTAATCCTCGAGTTGCGACTATAACCATGGCGCACTCCCACACGTGCATCTAGAACAGAAAAAAATGGCAGTCACTCCACTATGTGAGCCTAGATCACCAGCGAAGCCGTATGTGAGAAGCCACATCACAGCCACTCACAGAATTTGGCGTAGGCTCCCTTAATGTTTCCCAATTTAGCGGCATGACACTTGCGCCTTTTGGCTGCGCTGTGCGCTGGGGGATTTTAGCAACTGGCATTTAAACAGGCACGCTCCGCAGCATCACCTAACCTTGAGCTCGCGTAATCATGTGTGCTCGCTCAATTTCCACTCCTCGCGGCGACGCAGCGACGTGTTTGGCATGTGTGTCGAAGCTACACCAAACGTGAACATAGTTAAAGGCGCCAGGATTAATTAGCGTTTACGATGGCGCATTTACGATTACGTGGCATGATTACAGGACTTTCTGACTGCAACATAAATGTCACCAGCGAAAGCTTCGTTGTCGCGTTTTGATAGATTTGCAAGAATTCGTTGCGCCGGTAGCTCAAGTTCTTCCAATCGTTAGTAGACCAACATCAGCGTCTGCGTTAAGTTTGTAGTTTATCAAAATCAAATAAAAATCAAATCAAATTTTATTTCATCATACAATATATGTGTGGACCATGAACAAAAAGCCAGCGAGGATCAACGTGGTCCATGGTCCAATTTTTCAGGCAGCAACGAAACAACAATTCATGGACAATGCTTAGCACTATTAGATAGAAATAACGGGATGTCCACGTTACAAGGTTTTGTTGTGTCACAAATATATCAATGTTGTAACGTGTTATTATGTACAGTTGGTGATGGAAATGAAAATTCCCATCCCAATTCCAAATATGCGCATCGTTGAAGATCGACGCGACTCAACCCAAAGAGTTTTCAACAGCTCCTGCCCGTGGGTCGCACGATGGGCGAGCAACGAGTGGTGTGATTGGCTTTCCCCGAGTGACATCATGAGCCCCTGAGGGCCAGCCACCGGTATCATTGCGGTACCTGGCGGCGCACCAAGTGCTCATCACCGCGCACTGCTACGGTACAATTCTAGCCATCCCAGCGTTATTAAGGCCATCGGGCCTCAGTAGCGACATCATGTAGTTACTGAGGCCTCAGCACAGCGGCTTCCGCGGACGGCACATGCCGTCGCTAGCGTGCACCCCGCAGCTAGGCGAGTTGAGGAGGAGGAACAGGAGTGCTAAGGAGGAAGGCGACATAAACAAAGCCTGCTGCAAGGTGCTTCGCTTTGCTTATGGTGAGAATGATTTGATAATGGCGTAGCCTAATCAGTGACACAATGTCAAAAAACCGTTTCAGGTACCCTTTACTCACAATATAAACTTCAGATGTTTCACCTTCTTGCTCTCAAGTGTACTATGTCGCAGCGGGGTGACAGACATTTCACGCATTCCCGACTTCATACTCTCTTGATCCGACGTTAAGCCTTCGAGTCCCACCGAAGACTTCCCGAGGAGAAGCCACGCTTTTATATATACTATGGTTGTGCGTTGCGTTCACCAATGCTTATGCGTTTCGCATGGGAATGGCCAACACCGCAGCCTGTGACCACTGCGGTCAAGAAGAATCGATAGGGCACATTTTACGTGAGTGCCCACAGTCCAGTGCAAAGAGGCAATCTCTTCGCTATGCACTCAACCAGCCGCACGACAGACCACTGTCGGAAAAAAGGAATTCTACGCCGTCGTCTAGACCTCACGTCGCAGAAGGCCATGCAAGCGCTACTGCGCTTCATGAGATCTACCGGCCTTTGTGAACGCCTCTAAGTGGAACGTCCTTTGTGTGTATATGCGTGTGTTCGTGTTTTACTTTTTCTGCTTGTCTGGAATCTTGTACCCTCTCTCACTGTCATCTTTCTAGCCCCCCTGTCCCCCTTCTCCCCGGTGCAGGGTAGCAAACCGGAGACTAATATCTGGTTAACCTCCCTGCCTTCCTCTTCATCTTTCTCTCTCTCTCTCAGTTGTTTTTCTTTTTTCTTTCCCTAAGCTAGTGGTGCGAGTAAGGGAATAAGAAGGACAGGAAGAAGAATGGAGGCAAAAAGCAGACGTGCGAAAATGAAGTGAGGAACGTAATAATTGTGGCCCCTCCAGTAGGCCAGTACCACATGAATCATTCGCCGACATCCACTACGACGACAGTTTTGGTCTGTTGCATAAGACTATCTGTTCCGAAAGCGGCGTGCAGTCAGTGCGCGTCAGTGCAGCCGCTAGCGACAGTCTGTGCACGCTGTGACGGGGATGGGAACACAGAACACGTTCAATAATTTTCTCGCTGCCGCACCGATTTCGAGGAGGACTACCTTCCATACCGATGCTGAAGGCAAAAAAATTTTTTTTGTAAAGGTGAGACCAAGTCACAGTCAAAAAAGTGCTGTTGTCTCAAGTCGAGAGTTCAGAAAGGGGTCGAAGAGACATCCACAGCGGTAATATAGTGGTTATAGTGTTTGGCTACTAATCGGAAAGGCCCGGGTCCAAAACCACGATATGATTTTGAGACGCGCCGTGCAGAATGGCTCCAGAAATTTCGACCATTTCGGTTCTTTAACATGCACTGACATCGCACAGTACACGAGCCTTTACCATTTTCGCCTCCATCCAAGATGCGACCGCCGCGGCTGAAATCGAGCCCGCTTCTTATGGGTTGGATACATAGTACAAGTTACAAGCGTTTGTTAACGTTACTGTGCGTTCTGGATTACTTTTTAGATGAATTGCAAATGTATGTGGTTTATCGATGGCGTACATTATTTACGTCGAGTTTGGGGATGAAAGACAATACCATTAACACATCACGTCTGACCCAAAACATTCCACGGGGGACCCCGGCCTCAATACATCTGATAGAAAACTTCTTATTCTTGATGCTGGCGTACTGATTACGATGTGTAACCAGCGACTGAATTACCCCCAGGAGCCATACCGGTTTCATTTTGCCAGCAATGTACAACAATTCATGCTCCCGAATGTCTGCGAAAGATCTATAAATGGAAAAAGTGTGTAATCGTTTTTTTTTTTCAGAGCAACCCAAAAGATTTATTTCTTATTTAGAAGTAGCTGTTCTGCTAATTTATTTCGCACAAATTTTAATGTGACTCACTTAAAAATATTTCAGGCTTTTACTGGTGAGAACCAAAAGATTACGAGGTTTGTCGTAGTGGGGGAGACTCCTGTTTAATTTTAACCACGTGGTCTCTTTTTTTTTTTTTTGATGTGCACATAAATGGAACTGCACCGGCGTTTTTACATTTCCCTCCCAACGGCATACGACCGCCGTCGGAGAAAACTGAACACATGACGTCACGATGAGCAGCACAAGAGGCCTATACCCTAAAACGGAATACGGAATACTACTCCTTCTTGGTCCTCCCTGATTGGCAGTTTAATTCTGCCTTTACAAGCGGAACTGGCCAATCAGGAAGGACTAACACGGAATAGTATATATAATATCTCTTGATAGTCGACTACTTTCTCGTTCGAAACTGTAGGTAGCGCAGAAGAATAGACACGTTCATAAGAGAAGGGGTGTTTAGGACAAGTGCAGACTCGCGCTGCTTAAACATTGGCAACGGCCACTGTATAACTAGGACAACGTGACACAACGAAGACATGCGTGGTGACAGGACATGCAAGCGCTGCATGCAGGAAAAGTGGTCACACATGCGTGTCAGAAGTGCCCCCTCTTTGTTATGCAGGCTGACAGGCGTATAACTAAAGCAGCCACTTGTCTGACTTAATATTAAAGCTTCTAATATCCAACGTGTATTCGTACCGCAGTCTGTACCAATAATCTCGTCTATTATTTGTATCGGTCAAGTTGTTGTCCATGTGTAAAAGTAAGTGCACTGCCTACAGTTGATTAATTGTTTTGGGGGGTTTTACGTCCGAAAATCACAATATAATTATGAGAGACGCCGTAGTGGAGGGCTACGGAAATTTCGACCCCCTGGCGTTCTTTAACGTGCTCTGATATCGCACAGTATACGGAGCTCAGCATTTCGCCTCCATCTAAATACAGCAGCAGCGGCCGGGATTCGATCCTGCGACCTTCGTATCAGCAGCCGAGTGTCACAGCCGCAAGACCGCCGCGGCGGGGCACTTCTTCAAGGTTGTGGCTGATAGTCAAGGTTGTGGCTGATTGTATGATAGTCTCAGCATAGAATGGAGGAGGTATGACGTCGTAAAATGATTGTATTACGTTTCGACCAAACTTTAATTTTACTTTCTTGACACGATTCGAAATGAGCGCGGTAATACGACTCACCTGCTTGCTCTGGCTCTTTTGGTAATTTGCTGCCGTGTGTTCTAAATTTGTTACATAATTCAGGAGCAGGACTTCTACGATAGTAATTGCGCTATTATTTGTTTCCATTTTTATTCGCGTCTGCCATTGCTCCCTTCCATAATGTTTACGATTGGCGGGAGTCTTCTGGTAGGCTTTGTACCACTGGAAGCATACCTTGCTTCCAGTGGTACAAATAAATAAATATCTCTTAAGTTATCCTGGGGGGAGATCCATGCCTCGCCTGCATCCAGCCTGGCAACTATGCTAAACAACGCCAGCAATTTCTGCTAAAATTAGAGCAAGGCTTTATCCTCCGCAAAGAGTTATACGAAGAAGCGCGTGATCGCGTCTTTCTTGCCGTGTGCCTTCAAAGCGTTTAGTATCCACAAGTGGTCTCGAGTGCTGTGACATAAAACACATCTTACTCCCTGCATTTCTGTTTCTTGCTTCCCCTAATAAGATGCAATAATACTTGTTATGCTGTTTCTTCCGTCAAATTTGTATTCTTCAAACACGTACTTAGTGTGATTATTATAATTTACCTTTCATAGCAATACGTGGATGTCTCTGTCAGTGCTCTATGTTTTCTTCTTTGTATTGATGCTTGCTAGACGCACTTCTACTGTCTCCTTATTCAGTGCCCTCCCGTAAGGCCTCTAAGGTATCTTTAACATATAAGGTAGGTTGATACGTGAGAATTACTAGATTTTAAACTTACAGGAAACAAATGTTTACTGAGATCACTAGTTGCGTGGCTTAATGCGTTCAAGCTTTCATTTTTCGATATACTTATAGGAAGTTATCCTAACGTACTGATATCATAAATTAAACATGTCATATCATCGCTTAGTGCAGCCCGAAAATTGTTCATATCAATGTGATCAAAATAGTGAAGGAACAAAGATGAAGAAGTTGACTGTTAGGAGGCCAATAACATGCAGCGAACACAATTCGGCCTGTAATGAAGCAAACCATTTCGAAGTACGCACCAACCACAAAAAAAGTGTTTCAATATTAGCAGTTTTCATTACAGCAGATAAAATCAGCACAAGGTGTGCTTTCTGAAATATTAATAGGTTCAGGAATTGTTTCTTTTGTGTTTTTGATAAGGTGATGTGTTCATATCAGCCGTCAGACTGCGCAATGCGCTCTTAGCTTGCCAAGCCTTTCGATCCCAATAGACTCTACGATGCCGAGCACTTCACCGGCTCTCCACCGAACATGTACTCTGTCTCTTTCGCGCCATGCGAAACAATCGTCGTTATTAAGAGAATAAATCTATGCTGCTCACTCAAATAGTTTGCAATATAGATTTCGGAGTCCGCTAACTTCAGTTCTTCGGGCTTCTTGGCTTATCTGCACAAGCCTGATAACCTACCTTGCTCTTTACCAGTCGTTCCGATGAATAGCAGGCGTGCAATTTATACAATGGACATTTCCCATGAGTGTATAGTTTGCGCATGCGTGGTGTTGGTCACGAAAAGCGCGCTTAGTTGTTTGGTCGCGGCGAGATGCGTGACACCGGGTGTATCATCTTGCTTTAGTACGAGTGCGGCGTCATGACCCTGCGATGCTTTATACTGCTGCGTGGTGGAGGATTGCGGAGGCACGACCCTCCACATTTAACTTCAGCGATGTCACTGGTGGCGTTTTTCCGAATATGAAAAAAATCCGCGCATATCCACGGAGTGAATGATGATGAGTGGGCGAAGCTCCGGAAGTTCATCGTAGATCGTGCCGAGTTCCGGATTAATTTAGTTAACGCGCACGCTACGAATCCTTATGGTTCAACTACGCACAAGTGAAATCTCCCACCGGCACTTCATTGCAAGTCAAGATCCAGTGCATATATATATATATATATATATATATATATATATATATATATATATATATATATGGGTGGCCGGTGAACGGTTATCCAGCGCGAGCAGTCGGTATTTTTCAATCAAGAAACTCGCTAGAAGACGCTGCCTGCGTCAACGTTGTCTCTCGCGGGTGAGGGCGCGTTCTCCTTCTTTGCGAGCTGGTAGAGCGTTCATCGAAGAAAGAGCGTTTCCATAGTCAACGCGCGCCTTTCGCTCTCTCTCTCTCTCTGTCTCTCTCTCTCACAAGACAGCATATGGAAGAGTGAGAGAGCTCGCGCGCCGGGAGGCACGCGCCGAGGGCGACCGCGAACTAGACGAGGTGGCTACGACGGACAACGGCAGACAAGCCTACGCCTTAAGGAGCTTCGCCCCTAAAAGGCCCATTGGTTTGACAAATACAGTGCATGACCATATACCACTTACTGCATTAACTAGTGTTGCAAGGAGGACGCCAAGAAGAAACAACGTGCGGTTCCTGCATATTCGTGCGTAAAATAATGCAAGATAGGCAGCAAATCAATGGAAAGGAATACTCAAACGGAACGAATCGATTAAAGAGAATTACGGTATCATAGCCTCATCGTTGGGCTCGTTGTTGCTATGATCGGTACGATCACTTTTGCGCTATTGAGTTACCGTGTCACGAAACACTGCGCTGTGCACAAGCAGTCTGTACCTGATAGAAGTTTTAGCGAGAGTGATTTCAGTTTAGGCAAAGAGTTTGCCGACCAAGTTACTTTGACAGTGACTAGTTGCGTGGTACTAAGAATATAAATCGTTGCCATTACTTAGCCATATTTACGTTTGCCATGTTTGACCGATCACATTAAAACTAACAATGTATAATAAAGCTTATAGTACTGTACTGACACCTTATAATTTTATTGAGCTGTATAAATAATGTCCGTGTATTTTTTTACCGGTTATCCTGCAACCATCCCTTCGGTTATACTCCTCTCAAGGGGTCTTTAAGGTAATAAACTGAAATGAACCGATAAATACATTTCTTTATGAATAGCTGCTCCGGCGCATTCTTATGTAGTACTTCTGCAGAAACGGCTGCAATGAAATCTAACCCTGCTTGTTGTTTCTCTTGTTCGCTTCTTTTTTCTTTCTTTTTTTCCGCCGGAGAGTGTTTGTCGAGCCTGAAATTACTCGAGGTTATTTACGCAAGCCTACGTGCGACGCGCTGCTTGCCGTTGAGCAACGGTGGTCCATCCATCTGACGTTACAACCTGCGCGTCGTGCCTGGTTGGCATAACTATTCGCCACGCGCTGATATGACCATGCACCGACACGACGGTAATTAGCAGGCATCACGCATCTTGCACGTGAGTGAGAAGCACAAGATTTATCACTGCTCGGTGCAGTCAACCTTACCGAAGTCCGGCACGAACAAGGGGACCTGCGTGTACAAAATATCGTGTGCACACTCCACCGGTGTCAGAGTTTCCATACGAGGTTTTACTATTTCTAGTCGCGAATTGCTATCGCTGTGGCTTACATTCTAAAAAAAAGTCTAATTATGCGGGGTAGGTCGTGCAAGACAGCGTTCAGAGTGTACATCTCCAATTTTTGGCCAATTTACATGTTTCCCTGAAGGTGTACTGGCACAATCTTGGGGCCGCGCAAAAGGACATTTTTTGATTCCTTCGCATGCGGGGCTAACGCCCTGCACACCCCAGGGCTTGGATACACGTATGAAATAATTAAATTTTAATTTGAGGCATTCGTCGCCAGGCATCTGAATGCCAGCCCCACCGAAGTGGAGCAGTGAACAATATCATGACGGGTGAACATAGACACTTAAGTCGCAAATTTGCGGTTGTAGTCGCTGCACGATAGCACAGTCATCCCTGTTGAGCTGCAAATGACAGCAGCCGACGGAGTTGCCGCTACAGTACGTCACGAGTTGCGGTCCCCGCGTGGCTTATACCTACGTCATACTGTGTTGGAACCAACCTCTCGATATCGAAACTTAAAGTAGGTTCTACAGTGATTCTTTTAGAGAATCCTGTGTCGGCGTCGGCGACAAGTGGACTTGTCTTCGTCAGGACGGCTGTCATGTCCTTAGTCCATGTCCTTAGCTGGTTTTTTTTAGAAATGGCCACAGTTCTGCTGTCCGACGGATACCACGGTGGTGAACTGGCGTTATTTATTTTTAGAAGCAGTGATATTAAAATACATGCGTTGTGTCCCGAAGCACTGCGATATTCTATTTAAGATTATCTACACCGGTTTTACTTAAAGCAACAATACGAAATTTTTTAAGATTTGTGTCAGCACTCCTTCAAAATCGCGTGTATAACCTAGTGCTTGATTTATCAGCACTGTCATCTTGGTCCCTTTTTGAGCCCAATAACTTCTGAGCGCTTCTTGCGTATCTTATACGGACATAATTTTTGGCGTCGTGTGGAACTGTCTTCCTTTACTAAGAAAATCTGCAGGGAAACACAGATGGAACGTATCGCGCAGCTGAACAACAAACACATCGAGATATACGAAAGTCCTGGTACAGTGTTCATCAAAATTGCAATCGCGATTTGTGTTGTCACTACACAGCAAGGCGCTTGAATTAGCCTACAACATTGTTGTTTGTTTGTTTGTTTGTTTGTTTGTTTGTTTGTTTGTTTGTTTGTTTGTTTGTTTGTTTGTTTCCAACACCACCTCCACGAGCATTATCAGCTAGAAATGCTATATCAAATTCATCTACAGTCATCTGTAGCTGTGGGATTCTGGCTGCTAATCTTAGAATATTGCTTTTTGACAACCGGAGGGCAAGAGCGCTTGTGTGTTTTTGTTCCCGCCCACATTGTGCACGGTTAATCCTACGTTGTGATTTTGTAACGTTGCCTTCCACTCGATCACACGCCACTCTTATTGTGCGCCGTTGACCGCTGATTCATTCCGCCGACAACGCGGGCAGCGCGATTTTCTCGCCACACTGTAAAAGCACACATAATAATCGCATCACAAAAAGGCACCGCTACAATGAGCGCCACGATATTCGATGTTAACATGTGTCCAACATTCTTCACACAGAGTCTAGCTACAATGAATCCATCTCCGTATACCTCCTCTCATCTCACTCACACTCAAATTAATCCCGTCTATTTCTTTAGCTAGTCTAGTTCTCGTCCGTTATTAGGTCCGACCCTCTCTTTGCGCTCTATACTGTATACAATGTGCTCTGCTGTATTACAATGTCACGCTCCTATGTCTCACCGCTGCCAGCGCTTTGGAAGCTTTTCTGTCGACAAACTAATGACAGTGCACAGGATTATATGACCCAACGCTGCGTGGCGGGGCATTGTAGCTGGACGCTCCAGAGGGCAAGTGAGTGAGTGAGAAAACTTTATCAAATATCCTGCAAACTGATGGCCTGGGTATAGGCCGCGGCGGGTGCTGTAGGAAGATACGGTCTCTCTAGTAGCTTCCCGGACTTGCTGGATGGCCCAGAGTTTGTCCTGGATATCTGAGCCTGTCAGTGTGGTACCTCCAACGTGCCCTTAGTTTATGCGGGAAAACTGCCGTTCTCTTCTGAACTATTTCGCCATCCCAGAGTATGTGCTCTGGGGTGGCTCCCCCATCATCACACAATTCACATTTGGCCTCAGAGAATAATTCCGGAAACATGCGGTCAAGATGTACAGTCCGACGTCGCGAAACATTTCGTTTGTAAGTCTCCTATGCCATTGGCTGACTTCGTACGCTGATAATGTGTTTAATATCCAGAATGGTTGAAGTTTGCACTTGCGAGGAATTCTAGGGAAATAATCCCTTTGTGAATGCGGCTTCCCCTTTTCGAAAAAAGATAATCTGGCGATGAAAGTGTTTCTAGGGACGTACGAGAGGCGATCACGATGTTCGAGATAATATTGATAGCACACGGCAGCGCGCGTCGGAAACAATGACCACACATACTATAGACACGAGCTCGCGCTAATGTGTCTGTTTCTTTGCGGCGCTTTTGTTTCCAATGTGCGCCGTTTCATGTTATCACGTTTAACCAACTAGCCAAGCAGTACCTCTTAAGCGACATAATATTAGCGAATGCTGCCTATCCTGGGCTTGTTGGATGTGACGCGAGACCGTTTGGCTACCTACCGGATTTTAACTCGTGCCGAAATATCAGTTTGCAGTTTGTTTGTATATTTTGTTAGATCATAGCAGCAAGCTGTCTATGCTTCTTACTTAGGAATTTTCACGTTTCTTATCATAGTTCTGTACGCGTCGCATGGCGTTCCATAAACAGTATACGAAACCGTCAGTTGTGATGAACTGAGTGTTCACCACTAGACCTAGAGGGAATCGATTCATTAAAAAAAATAAAACAGTGCAAAAAGACACAATACGAAGGAGGATACCGGACAAGCGCTGAACTATCAACTCGTGCCTCTGTTCGTGTTTTCAACCATCTTCTAAATTTATCTCGAAATATCCTTTAAGGCATTGTCAAGCGTTTTGATGCAATATGTTGGTGCGAAAGACAAGCGAAGGGAGCGTTGATAAGAAAATGTGATGTTAATTCCGTCTCATTAATTCAGATCCCCGAAACTGTTTTGCAAATACATAGAACCCGACGCGAACACCCTCACGATACCTCCTACAATAAATGTCAGCACACAACAAGTGAAGTCGAAGTTTTACAGCTGGTTCCGCACATGTACATCGTTTTTGCAGAGAAGCTATTTATTTATTTATTTATTTATTTATTTATTTATTTATTTATTTATTTGTTTGTTTGTTTGTTTGTTTGTTTGTTTGTTTGTTTGTTTGTTTGTTTGTTTGTTTATAATGCCAGTCTACTGAGACCGTAGCGAGCGGGCACAGAAACAAGAACGCTGATCCAATAAAAAAAAGTAACGTCAACTTTGTTGTTTGCATATGGGCACACTACATATACACTCTCACACTTCGTACATGGCTACGTACGCTAAGTACAAGTACATGCTGGCTTGCATGATGGCATAATAACAATGTTAGAATCAAGATGCTTGGTGATCATTTTAATCTCCTATTTAAATTCTGTCAGGATTTCCGTAACTCACAGGCTCCAATCGATAGAACACACACACACTATATATATATATATATATATATATATATATATATATATATATATATATATATATATTATATTTATTTATTTATTTATTTATTTAAATACTCTCAATGCCATTTGCGGCGTTACAGAGAGGAGTGGTGTTACAAGTTAGAGATGGCAGTCTTGAATGATGCATGATCAGGGTTGCTGGCGATGAAGGCAGGAAGGTGGTTCCATTCGGATGAAGTCTTCGGCACGTAGGAATGGAAGTACATGTTGGTATGGCAGAATGGCACATGAACTTTGAAGTTATGGTCGATGCGAGATGAAACATAAGCAGGTGGCGAGAATAATGTGCGTTTTATTTCAGGATTCGTGAAAAAGATTTTGTGGAAGAGGCATAGGCGGGCCTGCTTCCTCCTGTTGGAAAGAGTATGAAGATCTAAAGAAGCTTTTATTGATGAGATGCTAGCAGTACGGGAGTAATTAGCGACAATGAAACGAGCTGCGCGATTTTGGATGGCTTCTAGTGAATTAGCAAGTAAACAAGAATGAGGGTCCCAGATTGATGAGGCATACTCGAGTTTCGATCTGACTAGTGTTTTGTATAGAAGAAGTTTTAAGGAAACAGGCGCTAATGAAAAGTTACGGCGCAAGAAGCCGAGAGTGCGGTTAGCATTGTTAATCACATAATTGATATGATTATGCCATGTTAAATTGTTGTCTATGTGAACACCTAGATATTTGTAAGTATTGACAGATGACAACTGGAAATTAGTAATTGAATAAACAGGGCTAGGGCAGTCAGAACTTCCTCGAGAGATCCTCATTATTTTACACTTGTTAGTATTCAGCTTCATTGACCAGAGTGAGCACCAAGAGGTAAGGTTGTCAAGATCGGATTGAAGTAGAGATGAATCATGCGGGTTAGTTATTATGCGGTAGATGACACAATCGTCGGCAAATAGCCTGATTGTTGATGTAATGCTGGATGGAAGGTCATTAATATAAATTAGAAAGAGTAAGGGTCCAAGGACAGAACCTTGCGGCACACCAGATGTTACGGGACAATTGCGTGAGTTATGACCGTTAGCTGTTACATGTTGGGTTCTGTTAGACAAGAAGCATTCAATCCATCGTAATATGTTAGAGTCAATATTTAGCATGCTTAGTTTTAGTAGGAGTAAACGGTGAGAAACGGTGTCAAATGCTTTTTTGAAATCAAGGAAGATACAATCGATAATGGAGCCGGTGTCAGATGCTGAAAATAAGTCGTTGGTGAAGAGAAGTAGTTGGGTTTCGCATGAATAATGTTTCCTAAAACCATGCTGACTGTTATGAAAGAAGTTATTTTCTTCGAGAAATAGAATTAAGTTAGAATAGATGATGTGTTCGAGAAGCTTACATGGAATACTAGTCAAAGTAATGGGCCTGTAATTAGAAGGATGAGATGAGTCACCTGGTTTAGGCACAGGAACCACCTTCCCCGCCTTCCAGTCACTGGGCAACAAGGCATCTTGCAATGACTGTGAAAAGAGCTGAGAAAAAATGACTGAACAATACATGGCAGTTTGTTTGAGAAATTGGGGAGCGATTCCATCTATGCCAGGTGCTGATGCTTTCATTTTAAGTATGAGGTGAAAAAGTCCTAATTGGTCAATGATGATTGGTTCCATTTGGGGATATCCAGGATTGGCTAGAATCGGTAAATGATTGCAGTTGTCAGCAGAAAATGCGTTTATAAATACCTCTTGCAAAGCTTCGCAGCACCTCTCACTTGCAATCGCCAAACCAAGTTCGTCACAAAGATCGATGTTCTTATTTTTCGGACCATTTATAATACACCAAAACTTACGAGGGTTGGACTGTAGAAGAGAAGGAAGTGTATCGCTAAAGAAACTATGTTTAGCAACTGCATAAGCTTTTTTGTATTCCAGTGTTGCGCAGTGATAAGCCGCCCATCTCTCCGTGGTATCAGATGATGAAGCGCTGCGGTAAAGTCGCTTTTTTTTATTACGTAAGCGCAGAAGTTCTGATGTGAACCACGGAGAGCGGAACGCCGTTCGAACAGTTCGCAAAGGAACATAGCAATCTATAAGTGAATTAATCTTATTTTTGAATGACACCCAGTTCTCTTCCACAGTGTTATCAGCAGCACATGCAATGTATTTTTTAGTGAAAACTTCTAATTCAGTACATATAGATGCATAGTCAGCCCATGCATAATCTCTTATGACTTTGGTTGTGTGCATAGGACGCTGCGGTTGCATTGCGCAGGTGAAGTGAACAATGCGATGGTCACTAAGTCCAGATAGGTAATGAATCGATGAAATGACCGAAGGATTTGTTGTGAAAACTAAGTCAAGTATATTGGAAGAAAATGCTGTGATGCGCGTGGGTTCATGGATTACTTGGGTTAAATTGAAGTCGTTGATTATATTTAAAAAGCGATTGCCTTCCGCTGAAAGACAGCTAGCTGTTCCATCCCCACCGTTCAGCACATTCCAAGCACGGTCAGGCTGTCAATGTACGCTGATGACATCTGCGTATGGACGTCAGCAGTGACGCGGTTACAATTGCGAGCAAGAATTCAAAGAGCTGCCAATGAAGCTGCTATCTACCTCCGTAGTCGAGGCCTAGAAATTTCCTCCGAGAAATGTGCACTGATGCCTTTTACGCGCAAATCTATGACTCACTACACCGTAATGATAAGTGGCCAAATCATACCCTACGTTCGAACATACAAATTTCTCGGTGTCATAATTGACAGAGATTTGTCATGGAGCCCTCATGTATCGTACATGAAAAAGCGGTTGACGGGCATCTGTCACTTGTTCAAGTTCTTCTGTGGAAAAGCATGGGGAATGTCGACACGTGCTATGCTGCAGCTATACAGGGCGCTTTTTCTCGGCTTTCTGCGATACAGCTTGCCAGCTATAACGAACACGGGCAAAACAAATCTACGTACAATACAGAGTGTACAGGCTCAGGCGCTCCGGATCTGCCTAGGCCTACCACGGAGTGCATCGACAGTGGCGACAATAGCAATCGCTAGAGACCACCTTATCACGACCCAAATTGACATGGAAGCGCTGAGGACACATATCAGGCACCTCGCCAGGACCCCTCGGCACCACCTCTCTTCTTTGCCAGTGGACAGACCACGCACCTCTTTCTGCAAAACGATAGCAGCACATGGTGACTCGTTACCAACTTCTTTCACCGCTTCTGCGAGACCTTCAATTCCTCCATGGTGTCTCGCTCAGCCGGAAATCAACCTGACAATTCCTGGAATTGAGAAAAAAGCCGCTTTACCATCACCAGCGCTTAAACAGCTCACGTTACTTCTATTGTACGAGAAGTACCGGGACTCTACGCATATCTACACGGACGGATCAGTGCTTCCAGACAGCTCCACTGTAGCAGTCGTGATACCCGCGAAAGGTAAAACCTTAAAATTTAAG
Source organism: Hyalomma asiaticum (assembly GCA_013339685.2). Classification (NCBI taxonomy): domain Eukaryota; kingdom Metazoa; phylum Arthropoda; class Arachnida; order Ixodida; family Ixodidae; genus Hyalomma; species Hyalomma asiaticum. The sequence goes on from CM023481.1 coordinate 221,103,985, forward strand.
ACGACTCATCCGACAACATCGACGGCAGCAGAGCTCGCAGCGATCCTTACTGCCCTTCATTTCATCAGAGATGAAGCGCCACACAAATGGACGCTTTTCTGCGACTCCAAGCCAGCATTGCAGTCCCTGTTGTCTCCTCTACGCCGCGGACCACATGAACAGCTGGTGTTCCAGGTTACAGAGATGCTGCAACATACAGGGAAGGCAGGCCACAAAATATCTTTTCAGTGGCTTCCAAGTCACTGCGGGATTATAGGCAATGAACGGGCCGATCAAGCCGCCCGTTCTGCACATAATATGGACCAACAAGTACCCATACCATTGTCAAGGACGGACGCGGCACGGATGCTCCATCTGCTTGCTCGCAAGTGTACTGTATCGCAATGGGGTGGCACACATTTCACGCATTCCCGACTTCACTCTCTCGATCCGACCTTAAGCCTTCGAGTCCCACCCAAGACTTGCCGAGGAGAAGCCACACTCTTACACCGACTATGGTTGGGCGTCGCTTTCACAAAAGCATATGCGTTCCGCATAGGGATGGCCGACACCGCAGCCTGTGACCACTGCGGTCACGAAGAGACCATTGAGCACATTTTATGTGACTGCCCTCGATACAGCGTAGAGAGGCAACCTCTTCGCCTTGCACTCAACAAACTGGACGACCAACCACTGTCGGAAGAAGGCATCCTACGCCATCGACTAGACATCACGTCGCAGAAGAAGGCCATGCAAGCGCTACTGCGCTTCTTGACATCTACCGGCCTTCGTGAACGTCTATAAGTGGAACGTTCTTTGTGTGTGTGTATGTGTGTGCGCGTGTTTTTTGTTGTGCTTGTCTTGAATCTTGTACCCTCTCTCGGCTGTCATCTTTCTAACCCCCTCCCCTTCTCCCCAGTGCAGGGTAGCAAACCGGAATCTAATATCTGGTTAACCTCCCTGCCTTTCTCCTCTTTTCTCTCTCTCTCTCTCTGGGAAATTAAAATCGCCCATGACAAATATTTGAGAATTTGGGTATCTCACGGAGACTGCATGCAAACAGTCATGGAAGTTTTCGCAAAAGTCTGAGGAGCAGCGAGGAGGACGGTAGCAAGCGCACAAAATCACTTCTTGATACGCAAAGCGAACGCGCGCGCACACGAGTTCAAGTGGTGAACATGTGGGAACAATATGAGTGGGAAATTTATCTGATATCGCGATGAGAACACCGCCCCCTGTTCTTGTTATTCGGTCAGAAAACTTGTAAGCGTTTTTGCAATGTAAAAGTTCAGTGTCGCGAATTTTACTCGACAACCAAGTTTCTGTTAACACTACTATGTCCGCAGCGCAGTCATCAATTATAGAAGATAACTCATCACGTTTACTTAGCACACTTCTAATATTTGTAAATAAGAATGAAACTGGCTCAAGTGTTGCGGCACGTTTAGTAGGTTTGGATTGCTAGGAAGAGGGAAGAACACTGCTAGGAATATTGGGACCTGAAGATGAAGGTGAAGAAGCAAATTCACGGGTAAGTTCACAAACGCTGTCGGTTTGACTGCAGTAAACAAAGCATTTTTTGTTAATAAATAACTTGTTGTAACGCACTGCAAACTGTTGACCAGTCGACTTTCCATACTCGTACAATTTTTTACGCGTGTGCCTAGTTTCTTTGCAAAAATCTTCATTTAAACTGACACCGGTACCTTTTAATTTGGCCTTGTTTGCCATAATATTTTCTTTGATCTTAAAGGTAGAAAACTTTACAATTACCGGACGGCACTTCTTATTTGCGTACGAACCGAGCCTGTGCGCACGTGAAATGCCATCGGTCGGTAGTTGAACACCGTCAATTATTCTCTTTATATATATATATATATATATATATATATATATATATATATATATATATATATATATATATATATATATATATATATATATATATATATATAAACAGAATAATTGACGATGCGCCTCTTAGAGAACGACGGTTTATTACATCATTCTAAGAGGCGCATCGTCAATTCTGTTGTAAACTGGCGGCAACCCAAGCCATATTTGCATATATATATATATATATATATATATATATATATATATCGGAAGGGGTCAAGCGCTCGTTTATTTGTCAGAAACAACTTAATGAACCAACAAACACTGTTGCCTAAGAATTATTCAAGTTGGTATGATAATGTTGGCGTGAGTAGAAAGGAATTAAAGTGGACGAAAGGACAAACCTGCCTTCGGTGGGAACCGAACCCACAACGTTCGGAGAACGCGTCCGATGCTCTACCGCTGAGCTACGAAGGCAGTCGTCCCCCCGTCCACTTTATCGGTTACATATATATATATATATATATATATATATATGGAGGGAAATAGTAGACACGACTTCGCAGTTATCGTTTATTGCCAACAGTTTCGTCCGCCGCGGGTCCGGTCTTTTTCAAGGCATAGAGAGAAGTGAAGTGATATCACTTCACTTCTCTCTATGCCTTGAAAGAGACCGGACCCGCGGTCGAAACTCTTGGCAATAAACGATAACTGCGAAGTCGTGTCTGCTATTTCACTCCAAATACGTTTGGCCCATTGAGCACAGGTTCTATATATATATATATATATATATATATATATATATATATATATATATATATATATATATATATATATATATATATATATATATATATATATATATATATATATATATATATATATATATATATAAGAGCAGACATGACTTCGCGGTTATCGCGGACTCGAACCACATGGGCGTATATTCACGCCCATGTGCTTCGAGTTGTCGATGGATTCGCCCTCGCGCTGTCAATCACTGGCCTCCTCCCTCGTTAGCTGAGCAGGCGCCCCGGAAAGGCGTTGGTCCCGGGTTCGAACGCCGGACCAGGACGAATTTTTCGGCAACTAGGAAGCTTTCATTTCTGAGAAATCTCTATCGAGTTCCTTGTAGCCATGCTCTACATAAACGGGTGGTTGCGAATTTTCCCTTTCATAAACGTTACTCCACCTTGCGGGTGTCCGCAGGACTCATTTGCCAAATTACACTGACAGACGACAACGAAGGTTATGAGGACAGGCTTACTGCGCTGTGGGTACGTACCATAGTCGTAAAGCTACCATGGGCCGACTTACTTATCCGTAAAGACACAACCGGTGAACGAAAAGCCTTAAAAGGAGCCTAGTGAGTGAGGCAGTCCATAGTTATAAAAGCCGTCCTTCTAATAGAAACCGGCAAGGTATTTCACTGTGATAGCTGCAAAAGAGACGAAAAAAAAAATCTCTTCGCTCTCTTTTCATAAATTCGTACACTTCACTGTTAATTTCATCTTGATTATTCGATTCTGATTGGTATTCCATAGTGTCTCAGCTTAACTATTTCAACTTCTACATCTTGGCCAATCCCCCAGGGTGGGTATGTGCCAGGCTTGAAGGAAACAACAACAACAACTCTCTTAATGTCTGTCGACGATATGTCGTCGTCGTTGCCATCGAGGCCGTTTGTTGCATAACGCTGAGAAACGTTAAACAAAATTGGGGAGCTTCACTCGAAGTTGCAAGCTGTGAATGTAGTCGGCTGGGTAAACACACGCCGAGTAAGCAGGCTATGAGCCGGATACAGGTCGATGAAGTAACCAGGGAATTCACAGAACTTTTCTTTCGTAAGTGTACTTTCCCATTTGTCAACAGGCTTCTCTAATGCGATGGCCAGCCTTATGATTGGCTACAATGTTAAGTTACGAACATATTTAGCGCAAGATGTTTTTGTGAATACGGGCCCAGCTTTTTAGGCGTAAGTGCTGCAGTGTGACATTGCCGACTATCGCTTTACAGATATATACTCTTGTCCATTGTCCTGAAACTGTGCGTGTTAAAGCAGCATGACGTCAGCTACTAAACAACGACTGCTGTTGTTGCTCTCAAGTACCGCCCAGTCTCTGGTGGCTCCTGATGACAGACAGCATGAGTATGTGATCCCTATTCAGAACCATCTAGTACAATCTCTCTGAGATCGCTTAGGCGTTTCCATGTTGCCTCCAAAATACCATCTAACTATCGTGTGCAGGGGTGGCCTCGCTTTCTCTTGCTTTCCGCAGTTCTCGATTAAGGATTTGCTAGGAAACCTGCGCGCAGTAGCTCAACACGAATGGTACAATGCAGACACACGGCGCTGACTCGAACCTGAAATATTCAGTGCCATACAAGCGAAGATTAAATCTAGAGAAAAGATATAAAACAATTTGGGGAAATGAAAAATAGGCGTTAAGGTATGCGGGAATGCTTTCAGGGCGCTAAAACAGGCAGTAAAAGAGAGACAGATAGGAATATAAGGACGTGTCAACTAGCGCAAGCATAATCACGCAGTCCATTTTGAAAATCGTAGTTTACACATGGATATACTGCGGTTTTAATGTGTACTCGCTAATTCTGAAAGAAATGAAACGGATGCGAAAGGACACACACACAGCAAAGATGGATGCACTACAGCTACGCTTGATATGCCTCACGCTTGCTTGTCCGAACAGCGCTCAAGATGACTGACCGGCATAATGATCTGGTGCAGGGTCGTATCAAACACTAATTTAAGCGCTAAATAAAAAGGAGAGAACCATGAGTATTGTCGTGGTTCTCGGGCCCTGAGACACAGAGATCCAAGTCAAGCAAAATGAAAACATTTATAGACAGCACGAGACAGCACAAGCACACACTTTCAATGGACCGACAACACAATTGCTTTTCCAACAAGCCTTTCTCCTTAAGGGTCTAACACCTATGCTCACACGAACAACCAGCGCGTCCTGTCCAACTCGGAGTCCTTTAAAGTCCGTCGGACACCACTCACAGCACCGCGGATCTTGGAGGCGGCGCACTCTGGCAGCAGAAGAGGCACGATGAGCCGTGCGCGGGGCACGAGTAGATGCTCGCTCAGGAGCGCGTCGGGATGCGATGCGCCCGACGTAGCGCCAAGGCCACGCCCTCAGCAAACGGTTGTGCCGGACTGGATCATACGTGGCGCCCTGAACACGCCCTCAAGAGTCGGGTGTGCCGGACCCGAGCAGACTCAGCACCACGGTCGCGAGTCGGTAGCTGATGCGTTTCGGACACACCACCTGGCACAGTTCCAGCTGCTCGTCCTGGCCCGCTCGCATGTCCACCACAGGAACAGCCCGCAAGGCCCAGTCAGCAACACTCGTTCACCGCAGGGAAAAGCCACGCTCGTCCCGGCTAGTCTGATGGCACCAGCTCGGTGCGTCTGCTTCCCAGGGTCGAACGTGCTGCTTCCCGCTCGCTGACCACGCTCGATCCCTGTCGGCGTTCCGAAGCCCACGCGCTTCACGTTCGGCGTGCACAACCGCGCGCTCTTTGACGTTTTCTTGGCACCTCGTTTTTCGCCGAAACAGCCCTCTTACTACAGTTCCGTCACATCGAAATAAACGAACGGGAACAAAAGTGGAGGGCGCAATATTTACAGTAAGTGTAAGCGATGCACCTTATGCGTGTTACGCGCGTCATCGTGCATGAAATGCACCATCACAGCGCGCGCTGATCACAGCGAAATACAAACAGAATTTGCACTTGCAAGTCATGCAACCTGCACACCAGCATGCGCGTGGAGCCCGTGTAAGTTATAAATATAAGGATGTTCCTGCGTATTTCGCCTGCTTGCATTGTCGATGTCCGTGTTTCGTGCAGTGCACACGACAGTGAAATTTTCTCGCGTTTGAGTAGTTCAATTTACAGACACGGCAAAAGTTCACCGCCTTCCGTGTAGGCGTTCACCTCTCCCTCTACCTCTTGTAACATTGTTTAAGGAACTCACGTATTACAAGATTGTTCACTACTGAGTAATATTGCAATAAATGTAATAGAACTTTGAACGACTAAGGATGAAGGAGGAGGAAGGAAAAGAGGAAGGGCAGGGAGGTTAGCCAGTGTTGAGCCTGGCTGTGCAAGGTAAAAGGGATAAAGGGTATCACTAAGCTTCCTCATCGGGCCTTCGGCATCGGATGTGCACTTCGTTGAACTGTGCACGGCTCAAACATGCACTTCACGGAAGTATGCACGCGCAGAAAGTTCGACCACATTTTGCACGGGTGTAAAGTATCTTGAGCCGTGAACAGTGCACGCGCACAGCAAATAATTATAAACCAAAATGCAAGAAAGAAAAAATAACAAGCAAGCGCAAAAAAATGATAAGGAAGTTGGCGCGTTCTAGAGAATTTAACGAGCCTTAGAATGGTAACTGAACAACGCACTTAAATTCTTGAAAGTTAGTTTCGTCGATTTCGCTTTTGAGTGCCTACTGCCGATCAAAATGCCGTCTTGCTGATGCCGTCTTGCCGTCAGCACTTACACGCTCCCTGCTCTCAGTTCAGCGTGGCGCGCTTCCTTTGTATGTTAATGTAGCTTTGGGGTTGACCAGAATGACTTGTTGCCACCTAATACCAACGTCATCATCGTTTTAACGTTTAGCGGGACTGACGTACTTCGTGTCGTGCGTGGTGAAAATCCAACAAGCCTTACCAAGATTGTTGGATTTCTTGCGCCTGGTAAGAACAGTGAAACTTCATGCGTTCTGCTATACGATGTGTCCTGGAAAGGCTGTAGGACAGGAAGGATTATACATTTCCGTCCTTGAAAAATCCGCATGCACCATCGCAGGAAAAGAATATTTTTATCCCATTTTCTACAAGAAAGACGAATGTGCATAGTAGTGTGCGTCCTGTGAGCGCAACACAATTATTAAGCCACAATTTCCAAATAATACTCCTGCTCAGCAGCGCAGAGTGACACACGCAGATGAAAATGGAAACGGGAAAGCTATTATGCATTTGTCATTCAATTGGTGTCCGCGATAAAGAATAACAATACCTCGGGTATTACTTCCCAAAGCCACGATATGAGGCAAGCGGTGGTGGAGGGCTCCGAACACGTGGGTTTCCGTAGCATGCACTGAAAACGCGCAGTGTACGAGCCTTCAGCATTTTGCCCTCTGCCAGTATCGAACTGGTTTCCTTGGGGTCAGCAGCCGAGCAATATAACCACTGTACCACCGTAGCGGGCGGTACAAGAAAGAGTCGCGTTACCTTTAAAATGCTGCATTTTGCGCTACTTGAGATATAGCTACACGCGCCATATTCAACGCGACAAACAATGCGGCGCATGCACAAAGGGAAACGCAGACCAGAGGCATTAAGTCCCGTACTCTGGCAATTTTGCGCTGTAGTTTGTGAGACATGTATATATTCTAGCTCACAAGTCTCTCGTGAGAAATTAGCACTCTATATGAGAAAACTGTAGCCGTTCGTAATTCATTACGCTTCTGTCTTTTTGGACGTGTGCACTCCAATACCGTAGCTTTGGCGGTTGTCGGAGCGGGTGTAGTTTAGTGCGTCGGTAGCGTTGACAGAGGATTGAGCTGTTACTGCATACGGAATCGAACTGAAGCCTTAAATACTATAAGGTACAAAGCCCGAAGGTAAACACTAAATGCAATGCGCGATACTTCACATGGGTGACTGTACCAGCGAAAGTACACGAAACCATTTGGCATATCACAAGGCGACTGCCTAGAGCGGCCGATAACGGTCGGTATATGACAGCTTTTGCTTTGCAGTTGTGATGCTACAAAAGGGTATCAGGTCAACATAGTTCATTTGCTTGCTATTCAAAGTACCTTCCCTCTTACTACAATGAGGTCGGACGTGCTGTTCTTCCAACCCGAAAGGTCGCTTCAAAGTTGGCATCTCCGCAGTAAGATCCTTTATGAGGAGAAGTTTGATTTACAGAAATGCAAGAAAAGTTATTGCAGTTTCCATTTGAAAAGTGTGCTCTCGAAAACCTAATTTCACGGCTTAACAAGACTAAATAACTCTACTACTCGATGACGAAATGGAGCTGCTACTTTCCCATCTCGAATTCGTGACGAGACCACGCAGGACGTTCATTAGTCTTACGTCACAGGTTTCAACCAACTTTGTCGTATCTACGTCGTTTTCGCACGGGTGAAGTTCACTAATGTACGGAGGTTTAGTGTTTCTTTAATTATAGATAAGGCTCATTTATTTGTTGAAAAGCACTTAAGTACGGAAGAAAGTAACGTTGTCGAAATTCGTAATGCCCCATGTTTAACTCGCATGGGAACTTGAAAGGAACTTCGATTTTGGTGTTTCATGTCTTAACGCCTCAAGTCACAATAAGTATTTCGCACATAGTGAGTGCATAAGAACTTTAGTAAGGCATGGACAAATAGCACCTAGTGAACTAAGCATGCTGCTAATGAAAAGCTGCTAATGAACTAAACGGGCTCCATGCCTAATCTTGTTGATGTGCGTTTATCCGCATGGCAAGCCTCGCGTTTACTGTAGTTTATTGTGCGTGCGTGCGTGCGTGCGTGCGCGCGCGCTCTCGGAGCTGGTGGACATATTTTTTATGCTTTGTGTAAGGTAGGCAGTGCGCGTCGCTGATTGTTTGAGACCAAATCTTTAAACGGTGTTATATAAACCCACCTCTCAAATTTGGTGTATAGGGCAGCCGAGAACTTTAGACCAAATTTATGTTGGTGGTATAGCGGTGTAAATGAAATATTTAGCTATTTCCTATGCATGCAGAAGGTACATAATGTATTTAACGACAAAGTGCAAGTTTGAGACCACAGCTTTCGCTAGAGTGTAGGTGGTTTGGGATATGATATTATTATTATATTTCGTCGGCTGTTTCTTTTTTTTAGAGATAAAAGTAGCATAGTTGGGAAAACGGCTTACTGGAAACGCTGCTGTTGGTCATTTTCCTATATCTAAGTTCGCAAATGATGACTTATCAAATTAGTAATGTAGTAAATGTAGTTATTGCACATATAATCCATGCTAGCATTAAGAATATTTACGGCTAGCATTAACGGCACCCTGAAGAATGCCGCGAACATAGTTCATGTAACGCCCTGTGCTCTCTGTTTTCTTATTTAAGTCTTGATGAAACGAAGTTACAACTCGTCATTTTTTTTTTTTTTGGAAAATGACCGCAGGATAGTTTTCAACGCACTCGCGACAAGGTTCTGGAGATAATTATATTTCTCGTAATTCGGTTTTAAATTAAGGTCAATGCGACCGTGATTTCTCGCATTTGCGATGGAGCACTTGATATATTATGCATTGTAAATTTGCTGTAAACAATCCCCCGTGTTTCCGTTCGAAGTTACAGCAGGCGCAAATGCGCATCACGTCTGTGCCCGCTCGACCTAGAGAAGTGTCCGTGACCGTCTGAGACGTTAAGTGGCGTAATTTAAGCAGTCCTAATTATATTGTAGAAAAAGGACAGTAACTCCGCTGGTTTGACAGCTTCTTCTCGCACGCCGTTATTTTCACTTCTGAGAAAATCCAACTTTCACTTTGTGCGAGTGCGCACGCCCAAATCAGCCACAGCAGCAAATTCCTTTCCTTCCGCCGTAGTTGGGAAAGGAGGGTACAAGGGGAGGAGAGGTACGAAGCGAGCGTGTGCTCCGAGCACATCTAGCCGTCCTTGGGGGAAAAGTTAAATACTTTCCACTTTCCTTTTATGCCCGCTCTCTGCATACGCACGTACGTTTATTTGGCCAACCTCATGGAAACTGTGTCACATCTGTCACTGGGAGCCCCTCTGTGGGAACTGCGCGTGGAGCGCATATAGAATTCTCTTTGCGAGGAGGGCTCTTTTCAAGTGTGGTCCTGCATAATGAACGCTGCCTCGCGCGATCTAGTTCTCGCCTCGTTTAGAATGCTGCGAAGCCACAGTCGTAGCCCTAGTCACTCACGTCCTGCAATGGTCGCATTGTGCTCGGAGCATTCTCTATGCTCTTTCGGTCCGCGTCGGCACTTCTGACGGAGGGCGGACACGAAGAAGGGGGCCGTTATCGCGGCAATGGGATCTAGTCGGTCCTAGGAAAGAACCACCAACTCCGAGAATACAATGAGAAGAACAGAACGTTGCTGGCCGCTGTGTTATCAAACTCGCTCGCGGCGTCCATTGTTTCCTTCGGGTGAGGAACATATTCGCTCAATTTCCTTGCCCGACCGTAGGAGCTAGCGCACGGCGTAGCGAAAACAATTACGAGAGGCGGTCTCCGAAATTCCTACAAGTGCCGAACGATTTCTGCCTCGCTCATTCTACCAAACGATGCTCTTTGTCTTTGTTTGTTTGTTCTAAGTTGTTTTTCTCTCAGTGGGAATCATGACATGGAAAGGGAGGGAAGAGGTTGAGAGTGGTCTTATTTGAGTTTCGGTTCGCGCACAACATGGCATAACACAAACGACGATGTCCAACCAGGGAACGAAGTCAGTGCACGTTAAGGAACCGCAGGTGGTCGAAATTTCCGGAGCCCTCCACTACGGCGTCTCTCATAACCATATCGTGGTTTTGGGACGTTAAACCCCGCAAATCAATCAATCAAACCAGGGAACGAACTGATGGCCGCGTTTTGTCAAGTCCGAAATCATATGCCCAATTCCAAGGTCTCTTTGTGGAGCCGAACATGCGGTGTCAAACAGCGGATATTTTACGCGGCGATAATCGAGGGCACCGTACCATTGCGCTCGGCTGTCCGCAGCGTTGACACTCGACATGGAGCGCTGGTGATGGTGCTGCATACGATCTGTGTTGAGCTTTTCGTTTTTATTTATTTATTTATTTATTTATTTATTTATTTATTTATTTATTTATTTATTTATAAGATTCCAGATAGGAAAACAAAACCTATCTAAGATGTTAAGGCTAAAGATACGTCGCTGTCACCTTCATTCTCATTCGATTGAACTCAATAAAAGGGGAACTCAGGGGGAATTCTTCGGATGAACTCAATAAAGACTACATAGAGATGTTCTTTCTATAGTGAGATCGATGGATATTTCATGACGTCTTCGCGAGACGGTCGCGCAGCGCTTGGCACGCGTCCGCTGTTGAGTGCCAAGTGCCTGTTCTTTCACACTGTCGAGAGCCTCTTCACGACCCATGAGTCAGCAGCAATTCCTCCTGCGACTCTGGAGTTCTGCAGACATCGAAGAGGAGTAGTACGAAGGGAAAAATATATGCTGTATTAATACTGCACGTAGTTTGGCAGACTGTGTAGCACATGGAGAACATTTGCGCGCGGGTGTGTGTGTGTGTGTGTGTGTGTGTGTGTGTGTGTGTGTGTGTGTGTGTGTGTGTGTGTGTGTGTGTGTGTGTGTGTGTGTGTGTGTGTGTGTGTGTGTGTGTGAAGTAGAGAACAGTGACGGCTCCAATGTTTGCGGGTATAGTTTAGCCACCCTGTCCTCATAATCATACTACCGTATTTAACTTATACATGCTGCCACAACCTTTCAACGTGTAGCGCGTGTACCGCAACGTAAGTAGCTTCGCGCGTTTGTGTGTATTAGTTGTGAGGATTTATTTGTTCTCTTTACGTTGAGGCTTTAGACTCTTCTCTGTATTGCCGGTGAATTAGGGGGGACGAGACCTTATGTAATTGGCTTTCCCTCACACGTTGCCTGCTTGTGAAGAAGTCGGCTTTCAGAGGACGTTGCATGGCAAATCGACGTACTGATGTACGAAAGCTTCCCGGCAGAGAAATGCGGACCACCACTGCGTAGATGAGGCAGAAGCCTCATCTACGCAGTTTCGTCCAACAAACTTCGTGATTTTTTTTTTTTTTGTAATCACATTTCATATGTGAGGGACGAATGATATGCTTGCGTTGAACGCAACACTCGCTTATGTTTGCGACTGCTGGATAAGCGGTTTGAGCATCGTTTGGTTGAGCGCATTTAAGTAGACCTAGTTGTAATGAAAGTCCGTCGCGGTAGGAATGCATTGTGAGCAACTCCTTGTCAGTGCACGAGCCCTCTTCACCTTTCGGTTCGCTCTATATCCCCTTTCTCCTGCGCGGGGTGGCCAATCGGAACCATCTGTGATTCAACTCGCTTCCTTTCTTTACCGACCCTCTCTCTAGTTGTCGCAGCCGTGCTAATGTTGACGACGTGTGTGTGTGTCTGTTTTCTCGAGCAGGCTGTCGGCGCTGTCGGCGGAAAGCGGCGGTGAGCGCGGCCTGTTGAGGGCCCCGGAGACGAGCGGCGCGCTGGGCGGCCATGGGAGCGGCGCCCTGAGGACCGAGCCCGGCATGGCCAGGCGCAAGGCCCTCGACCCGCGGGCCAGGGGGCCTTCCTCGCTCTTCCTCCTCTCCGAGGACAACCTGCTGCGACGATATACCAAATTCTTCATCGAGTGGCCATATCCTTTTCTTTCCCTTGTAAACGGTGTCCTGGAACAAGAGCGTGCAAGCAGTTAATGATGAAGGTCCTTTCTTTCGCTCGTTTATATAACGCCGGGCCTTCCATGTCGTCCAACTCGAGGCGAGTTCGGCCTAGCTCTTGTTCCAGTAGCCTCGGGTTTGGAGTAGAGATTCAGTGGTGCACTTCTCGGCATTGTTTCTCTTTCTTCTTCAGCGATGTGTGTGACGTGCTCTATTTGACGGGAAGTATAGAATGCCCGTTTTTGTGACGGAGCAAAAATATGTGTGCGTAAGGGTCACGATCAAAAAGAAAACAGAGTGTGATACTCCTTTTTTTTTCCGTGTCAGTTAACAAACCCTCTTTGCGGAATCCTTGATATTCGGCATGTTCGGCTGAACTTGCTGGGGTTACCTTTATGGGGAATATATTTCATTATTTGATTGCCGAGTTGCACAGCAAAGCTCAGGGTGCGCTGAAGTGAAAGCGGGCTCTCGGTGCTGCAGCAAATTACCACTGTTCCTTCAATAACTAAAATCACTAATACACCCGTAATCGAATATTTCCCACGTGTGAGCGCTGCCTACAGTATGCCCTCGCGAAGCCTACGGTGCACATTTCACCGACGGCCCGGAAGGGAACGGTTTCTTGGGCGCGCTCTTTTACATTAATAAATAGCAAGCGTAGCCTAGGTGCGCGCGCGTACGTAAACGCGGCGTTGATCTATAAGTGAAGGGATCGTACTTGTTGTAGCGCTGGGGAAAGCCGCAACGTGGGTTGTTTGGTTAAGCCTCGAAATGATGCAAAGAAAAGAACAACTACACCGCAAAGCCCCCGGATGTCGAGTTGAAATAGCAGGAAAAAGAAGGCGACGGGGGAAGCGGGGCTCCGAAAAATTGTCGCTCACGCTGACGAACAGGCAGAGGCGCCACGTGAATCGTACTATAGAGCCTAATCTCTTAAGCTGCTCCACTAATACCGGAAGTGCTACTAGAACAATAAAAAACGCAGTGGGCCACGTTTTCAGCTCTAATCTTTCGGCACAGTCGTTGAGCTAACGCCCGTGCTACTTGAGCCGCATCAGAGTAGGCGGGCGAGGATCCGCAATGCATCGTGGTGATCCAGGGTCGTTGGTGCAGACCCCACTGACGGGGGTCCGCACGCGCCAAGAAGCGGCCCCGCTGGGCTGCTGCCAGAAACAACCCCTGCCGCGCCATCGATCGCTTCTGGTGGACGCTGCATGGCGCCATCTTCCGGCGCCTACTCGATGCACCAATTCGGGAAAGGCCCCGACAAACACCGGGACCCTGTAGCACAAAAGGAAGTTTGCTGCTGCCGCGCAGAGCTCAGTTTTTGCAGTGCTGCTTGCCCGTCCACTCATGCGGCGAGGGGCCGTCGCGCTCCTGCATTGGGCGCTGGCCTTGAGTTTACGCACGGCTAACACCTTCAATGAACCGACCGCTCGCTTCGTGTCAGACGGAGCGCGCCTTCTGAGTGGGACGGTGTAGTGCTGCCCAGACGATACTTCCGTCACACGCGCTAGAGGCGCCTCAGACAGAGCAGCTGCTCACCGCCCCTTGTTTGGCACCCGTCCAGCTTCCTTACTCAAACTAGCGTATTCTCGCAGTGGCATTTTTTTCCCCCTTTTTTTTTCCTTTCACTCGTGCCACCACGAGCTTCATTTCTTTTTTTACCGTGCGCAAAAGTGACGTCATTGCAGCGTCCGCGTGTCCGCGACGACGTTGGCCCATCCGCGCTGCATCCGCGGCGACTGCAGCGGAGAGGAACGCATGCTCCGTGCTTCTCTCGACCAACCCGGACTGTGCGCGCACACCTTCCACTGCGGAGTAGCGCATCTAACCGCCGTTAAGGGCACCGATACAGGGCCGAAAGGTTCTTTGCCCGTACCTTACACGTGTGCGGGGCGCACGCACGCTTTAACTATTGAACACGACAAAAATAAGTTCGACGTTGACTGTTAAGTAAATCGGAGAAAGCCAGAAACAGTCAGTGTTCTTGATTTCAGATAGGTGATCGAGTTATTTTCATGCTGCAGATCAACATAAAAGCTGCGTAAAAGTCATCGACGACGAATGTCGATGTGGTCGATTTGCTGGGTGCTTCCATAAATCTGTTCGCTGTGCTGAAACATTGGTGGGCTTGATCGTCTATATTTGTTACAGCGAGCAGAGTTAGGTAGTGCTTGTTTCATAGCGTAAATTAGCGGAGGAATCAACTGTTCACCGGTGAGCGAGAAATGTGGAATAAAATTGAATACGTTATGTGTAACTGTATTATTATAAGAAAAACTCAACATTGCGCCGCCAATTATCGTTAAAGAAAAACCACCTCCGTTTCATTTACTTCTCCTTCTCTCTCTCTCTCTCTCTCTCTCTCTCTCTCTCTCTCTCTCTATATATATATATATATATATATATATATATATATATATATATATATATATATATATATATATATATATATATATATATATATATATCAGAATATTTTGGCCAATCACAATGTTGGGAGTATCATTAGCTAAGCCGGTTTAAAAATCGTAACGACCTCTTACGAAAAAGAACTTTTGTTAGTTCGGCCCCAGGTTTGCAGCTACTCCCCTTGCTGAAATATTCACTTCCTTTTCCCTCACTATATAGTATGCCTTGCCCTCTGTCTGTCGCTCTCCCTCTTTCTCTCACTGTGTCTTCGTGAGATTGACCTTGACCTATTTAATGCTCAGTCGTTCTCCATGTATCATAGTGGTCAGCCGAAGGCTAATGCAACAGACATGTCCGTGCATTGTTATGTGCGAAGGACGAAGTAATCTCAAAAAGTTCCGTGCTCACGTTTCGCCGCTTAATGACCCTTCCTTCGTCCGTGTTGTTTCTGCTTTGAATCGCGTCAAAGTTCTGCCCACCTCTCCCTCTGCCCTAAAGGGCCCCAAAGTGGGACGATCAACCGCGTAACTTTTTATGCCTAAACTTTGGCTCCCTTGACTGCCGCTGCTGCACTCCGCTCGAGTATGCCGTGCTGCTCACCATCATCGCCAACTGCATCGTGCTGGCGCTCGAAGAGCACCTGCCCAAAGGCGACCGGACGCCGCTCGCCCAGAAGCTGGTGAGTCGACCTCGCACCTGCTCTGACCGAGTTTCCGTGGCCTTCACACAAAAGCCTAGGGGCGCCCTCATATTTCGCTCTTATTAATATGCAAGCTGCAATGGGCTCTCACCGCCGGCGCACTGCGTTTACGGCCGCTGTAAAAATGGAAATATGTTCGACGGAAGTCTAAAGTCATGGCACCGCGAGGCGCAACGTTCTGCAAATGCTACTTTGAGCGACCGAGTGTTTTAATATATTACAGCGCCCTATATCTACCCCACCCCCACCTCAGAAAAGAAAAAGAAATAACAAAAACTCTCCACACCACGCCCACCTCACGATTCCGCTTCACTGACTTGTTAAAACACGGCAAATAATGGCTGAAAGTTCAGCAGCAGCGTAGCCGAGTGCGCCACGATTTCTACTGGTTACGCGGCACAAATGTGATGCGTACGGAGCTACGCTGGGGTGCCATAAAAACGATAAAAAGCATAAACAAAATAACGCCTTCTAAACAATAATCTTATTCGCGCTGGTATAGTCTAAATTACTAGTGATAACTGATATGGAGAGCGGTTATATACGCTGACGGTCTTCCGAACTCAGGAAGCTAAAAAAAAAAAAAACATCTTTTGAGGAACGATAGCTTCGTGCATCAGCTTGATACTCTGAAGCGGTACGCTTAGGAGGGTTATTTATAGCGTACTCAATGTTAGAAAGATTCACATTTTTCACTGAAGCACTTCTAAGATTCTCATTTTCATATCTTAATTGTTTTTATCCTAGCGATATTTAGCGATCATCACAATGACAGAGGGCCGTAATATGTTTCCATCCGCCTCTCAAGCATTTTTGTAGAGATGGCAGAATCCATTCCGTCAAGTGCCTTACGAAGAAGAATGATTAGTGCACTTCAATGGATTTAGCACAAGAAGCATCACTTAAACAAGTTACCATATAGGCACCGAAATTATTCCGAGATGTCTAACGCCGTTTTCAAACCGCGAAATGTTTAGTGTTTCTGCCATTTCCACATATTCCAGACCTGTACAGTCTCAGCGTATTTAAAGCAGCGACATATAATATGGGGATACTTACCTACTTTTCGCACTTTTCTGAATTCACAAAGCCACGTGAATTTGTGGCTTTGACGTGAAAAAATTACAGCATATCCACGGAGTGAATGATGATGAGTGGGCGAAGCTCCGGACGTTCATCGTAGATCGTGCCGAGTTGCGGATTAATTTAGTTAACGCGCACGCTACGAAAACATATGGTTCAACTACGCACAAGTGAAATCTCCCACCGGCACTTCATTGCAAGTCAAGATCCAGTGCCTATATATATATATATGGGTGGCCGGTGAACGGTTCCCCAGGGCGAGCAGTCGGTATTTTTCAATCAAGAAACTCGCTAGAAGACGCTGCCTGCGTCAAGCTTGTCTCTCGCGGGTGAGGGCGCGTTCTTCTTCTTTGCTAGCAGGTGGAGCGTTCATCGAAGAAAGAGCGTTTCCATAGTCAACGCGCGCCTTTCGCTCTCTCTCTCTCTCTCTCTCTCTCACAAGACAGCAGATGGAAGAGGGGAGGAGGAAAAAAACCTTTATTGTATATGTGGATTCTAGATAGCCCTTATCCCAACCGGGCTGGTCGACATCCCTAGTCCGGGACGTCATTAGTCGAAGCCGCCGCCCGAGCCCGCTGGACCAGTGTTCGCTGTGCCTCTAGTTCTGAGCTATTGAGCAGGGTCGCCTCCCAGTCCTGTTTGGTTGGGTTGGGGATGGGGGTTAATTTTGGGTTCAGTTGGCAGGCCCAGACCATATGGTAAGTGTCGGCCACTTCACCACAGTATTGGCACTGCCCACTTATTTTCGGGTCGTAATGCTTGAGTACGGCTGGACAGAGCAGCGTGTTTGTCTGTAGGCGCCGCAGGACGCGCTCCTCCGTTTTCGAGAGTCCCTTCACTGGTGCGGGATATAAGCGGCGTTGTTCACTGTAGTAGTCTCTGATTTCTCGGAACCGTGTTAAAGGTGTGGGACGTTCAGGCCTATCAGGGCGACGGGGAGTCTCCCGGGAGGTAAGCGCGCGGGCCGCTGCATGTGCAGCCTCGTTACCCCGTAGACCCTGATGTCCTGGAGTCCATATAAGACGTTTTGGGGTGGGATCGCGGTCCCTGATACTCAACTTCAATAGTCTATTAGCTAGCGGAGAGATTTCCCCTGCCAGATAGCTCTCGCAGGCTCTTCGAGAGTCTGTCACAATTTGTTCTGATCTAGGATGGGACACCGCCAATGCGATGGCTACCTCCTCCGCCTGGTTCGAGTTTGTGGCTTTGAAAGTGAGGCCGTCCACCTGTGTTCCTTGATGGACCACCGCCGCCGTGTAGTAACCCCTAGGCGACGGTCCGGCCACATCGACGTAATATTACCACATCGACGTAAGACCCTATTACGGGAGCCAAGCCGTTTTTCGAGCGCCTCAGCGCGCGCCTGCCTTCTACCCTAGTGCGCCTCCCTAGTCATATTACGGGGAAGCGGTGATACCCAGAGTTTGGTTCTCCAAAGTTCAGTGATACGCTCCGTGTGTTTAGTTTCGCATTCGTGTCTGATCGATAGGCGGTCCAGTAGGCGGCGTCCGGGGGCCGTCTGCTTAAGACGCGTATACTGACTTGTGAGATGTGCTTCTATGAGCTCCTGTATAGAGTTGAAGACTCCCAGTGCAGAGAGCTTCTGATTTGATGTGCTGATGGGCAAGTCAAGAGCGCGTTTAATTACTTTCTTGAGAATCGCATCGACTCTGCTCTCTTCGTGTTTAGTCATTCTTAATAGAGAATCCTGCTAGTTACAAAGGCATGGGCGAGCCGAAGCGCGTCCCTGCCTCGTAGCCAGATGGAAGAGTGAGAGAGGTAGCGCGGCACGCGCCGAGCGCGAGCGCGAGCCTCCAGGCGCGCGAGCTCTCGAGCGCGAGCCTCCCGGCGGCGCGAGCCGCGGCTCCGCCGCATCGAGTGGTTACGTACCACGAGCTAGGAGGGACAGACCCACGGCTTTAGGAGCTTCGCCCCTAATATGTTAAATGGCTTGAATATAGTATAATTGTATGGAAGAACGAGACATGACAAGCGCAACTCGTTCTTCTATCGCACTTCCTCTGCGTGCGAGCGCATACCCGCGGTGCGCAGGCGCGCGCGCGCGTTTGTGTGTGTGTGCGTGTGTGTGTGTGTGAGAGAGAGAGAGAGCTCGCATAACACAGACGGGATTCATATGCCTGCTTACGCGCTCAATAGTTTTGACTACGATTTGTGCGCAAGGAAGCGTCATGTACATTTATAAATGATCACAAAAACATGCGAAAACCCGGCAAGTGACTGCAGTCCTAATGACGTAGCCTTTATTATTTAGCCCCCTAATGCCTTAAGAATTTCGACGCGTAGTTTTTTCCTATCGTTCTTTCCAACAAGCATAAGGTTTTTGGACCTCTGTCCTTGTTTATGTACGGCGCTCTACTGCGTTTACAAGCTAGAAGTTGCTAGATATCTGGCATCAGAATTGCTTCGTTTCATGGGCTTCACAGTACGGGTGCGAGCCAGCTGTCACTTATCTTTATTTAATCTTTACCTTGAACTGAATAGGGAGGGCTATATGTGCCAAGCGCTGTCGTACTAAGCGAGAGGTGTCCATGGTAACGTTTGTTCATCGCTTGTAGAGCGCTACTTATTCACCTACACTGGAGGAAGATGTGTCCACATGTGTACACCGAACATCACCAAAGTTACTAGATCAGTGTTTTACCGCAATGCGATTACTAGCCTTGAAACGGCACGCATGAGCCAACTAATTACTATGGCAAAACGTAATACAAATCGGCAGACACTCGAAGGCTTATTTTAGGTGCAATCACATAGCACATTGCTGACAAATCACCAGAGAGAATGAAATCGTGCACACGGATTTGGTTCTTTTTGGTGCCCTCGTGCGTTGCGTGGTCTGTATATGCGACACTTCAAGAGATCCGAATCGGAATCGTCAAGGGTATCTTCGGTTCGTCTAATTATGAAGCACATGGGCACACATCCTTTAGGAAAGGAATGTCTGGCCTCCTTTCCTAACATTTCTGCCAAGTTTTCTCACCTTCGCTCGACTAAGTACGCCATTCTGTTCTAGATAATAAAAGTTGCGCATTATAGCTGTTATGTCTCTTGAAAACGCTAAGAAGCCCAAGACATCCATGCATATCATAACCTTTTAAAGTAATGGTGATCGATTAGTATACCACGCCCGCATATACCGCTGATGTATATGGGCTCTATCGTGTCACTGTTCCCTGTATTCGCCGTGGCTCAACGTCTATAGTCCTCCTGGATACTTTGGGCTGGCCGCGTCCTGTTGTGATTTTCTCGCCGAAAGTTGCTCACCGGTTAGCCCTTATCGCACGGGAAAAGATGTATATCCATAAGGCGTCATATTCTTCTAAGCCAACTACGTGAGAAATGGGCTTTGAAAACGAGAAAGGGAGCCGAGTCAGCATTTTCCTTCCTGATGTTCTTTTTGCTTCCCCTAATTGCCTAATCAGTGTGAAAGTTGTCACAATTTCAAGAAGCCTTAACGTCAAATAAATTGGTCAGTACGCTCCAACTATCGCTGTGTCTTGAATAAAACTGGCAAGCGGGACTCAAAGACGAGACAGAGAACAACACACCGAACGTGGGTCCCGTGTTCGGTGTGTTCGGTGCTGAGCTACGCCATCAAGTGTGAAAGGATGGCCGCCGTGGCCGTCGTTCGAATGTGAACCTTTGATCAAGGAGGGTGTAATTGGCATAAGGCTGTAGACGGGTGCGCAATATATATAGCCAATATTTTGCCTTTGTCGCCGACACAGCGTTCCTAATGCTTGTTTACTATTACATGATGATAGGCTTATGCTGTTGGAAACCAAGCCGGTGCAACCCCGGTTTCGTTTGGCTGAGTGATGCCTACGTAAATCTTCACCACCATTCACAGTGGCTGACCGTCAACTTTCTCTCGTTTCAGGAAAAAACGGAGCCTTACTTTCTAGGTATCTTCTGCGTAGAAGCCCTATTGAAAATTGTAGCCTTAGGATTTATACTGCATCGCGGAGCGTACCTCCGCAACATTTGGAATATCATGGACTTCGTGGTTGTCGTCACGGGGTAAGTTCACCACATTTCCTTCTCTCGTGTTTACGTCACATTGTTCCCACTATAATGGATTTTCCTAAAGTAAAATGAGCTTTATAGCATATGAGTAATTTAACACTAAACTGGAATGAAGTAGTTGTGTGAGAGAGAACGAGTACAATTTCATTTGTTTTCTTCATTTCTGGGGCTGTCGTTCCGGTGGTCGGTCTGGTCGGTTGCCGTCCGACGGATGGGTATAAAGAGCGCGTCGGGCACAGGATTTGTGAGTATGACGTGACGGCGCTAGAAGACACTGGTGTAAATGTCTGCAGGAAAAAAAAAGTACGGTGTTAGTGTGAGTCATCGTGTGTGCTTTGCCGGATAAGCTTGCCTCATTTATGAATTCGCTCTCATTGGCTGTCTGGGTCATCCAAATTTTTAGCAAAAAGATAAAAATGTTGTATCTAATTAAGCTAACGCATTCGCTTAGCAAACCGTGTGCTTCACCCTCGGCCAGTCCTCATGCGTGCTCATTACTGAAAATGCTGCTAAGTTTCTCTGTGAACAGATTTTGCCAACGTCGGAAGCTCAATACGTAAGTATGAAAACAATTTTTATATGAAGCCTCTCAGTTATTGCGGAATTTCTGAATGAATAACTGAAGTTATACTTTATCCGCCAAAAAAAAAAAAAAGTGGGGGGTGGGGGAGGAAGAAATGTGCTCTTTTGGTGCACTGCGGCAGAGCATTTCCAGGATTTCAGGACCCAAGCTTTAACGAGCACAAAAAGATTCGCGGCAGCCTCGCAAACGGAAATTAAATGAAATGCTATGTTAATTCATGGTGTCTGCTTACCTACCAAGACCTTACCTCGCGTTTCCATGCGTCGTAAATGAAATTATAGCAAAATGGTTTAGCTGAGTTGCGGGTTCGCTGTGGCACATTTCGTACAGCAATTTACGTGCAGTGATTCGATGAGCCCTAGTAAATGAGACTACGGGCCAATCAAAAGCTGTTTACACGTTCAGCTATCTCACGCTGGCATTAACAATGACTTGAACCAGAGTCGATATCAACGGTAGAGCTGCGACGAAATTGCGCAAGTTCGTCGCCGAGCTACTATATTTGAACGTCATCTGAACATAAATGCATCGCCATTTCGAGTGCGCCAACACGTTATCGATATTCGTAGACAATGAATGCCTATGTTGGAATGACTACTATAATCAAGCTGATACTTGCCAGAGCGTTTGCATTTGGCCCCTGATTCACATGATGGCAAGATCACACTCTCCTTTTTAAGATTGCGTGAACGAAAGCAATACAAAACGTGTTCGTGAGCATCGCCATGAGAACGAGGTACAAAAGTTTTGCTCTTCTACATTCAAGCTGCACGGTTCAACAAGAGTAGTGTCGCATTGCAGAACTTCTGGAGTGTGTGTGCCAATCGGGCTCAGAATTCGCCGTTGGAGAACTGCGACTTCAGCGAGTCGGAATTTATTCTTCGTGACATACAGCAGCGCACAGAAAATCCAGATCAGAAAGAAAAACACACATGACTGCGCTTTTCACGCACATTCTTCTTTCCAACTTGGTTCTCCGTGGGCCTTTCTGCGGAAAAATGTTAAACTCGCAGCGCAGCTCGCTAAAAATGACGGCCACCGAATGGCTGACTACCGTGCGCCGGTAAGACAGCAAAAAAAAAAAAAAAAAAGGCTAACGTGTAAAGTGAGGCTATCGTCTTTATATACTATATTGCTATGTAAGAGAAAAAATAGCTGACATAGAGATGAACGCAAACAAAAATAACAGAGTTTTTATCGATATCCCACCGCCTAATTGTAGGCGAAGCGGCGGCCATTCGTAACTTCTTCATGCAGCTTATTGCAGTAGCCCGTTGTGAAGTGTACAAACCATCGAGCTGTCTTGCGTGCTAATATTCCGCTATTGTTTCACCTGAATTACAATATAACGAGTATCTTAAGTGACAATTTTGCTACATCTATGTGTACCGTGCCACGTATATTACGTTATAGCGTGCATTTGAATGCATAAAGATGGCGACGACCATGGTGACGTGTACTCCTCACTCGCTGCTCCAAGCAGCGTCGAACCACGTCACTCGGCGCAGAATAGGCAGCACCGTTCACAATAGAACATTGGAAGCCGCCCGCACACTTGTTGTCTTGACAAGCATGTCCTAAAGGTCCTGGAAGAGCGCGCTGCAGGCAGTGCCCCCACGTCCGAGCCGAGCATGTGTGATCGCCGCTCCGGGCCGTGAGTGGTGCTCTCTGCTGCGACTGCGCCCGTGTTCTTCTTTCAGGATAATGAATATTACGGCGCAGCAGACGGAGAACTTAGACTTGCGAATGCTTCGGTCGTTTCGAGTATTGCGTCCACTGAAACTAGTCTCTCGCACGCCAAGTAAGTGCGCCAGTCGTGCCGAGCGCGTCTCGGTTAGCCGGAGCAGCCGTGCGCCCCCGTAGAGCACGTCCGAGTGTCACGTGTGCTCTCCAGAGGCGCGCGCTCGGCCCACCGTAGATTGTGTAGTAGCACTGAGGCCGGGCGCGCCGCGCCAAGTGCCGGTGAGTATGCGCCCTGTGTAGATGGGGTGCCAGGCCTGACACGCCGTACACGGCTGCTGCAGGATGTCCCGGGGAGTGCGGTGTTACCTGTTCTGTAGCCCGTAGTTGTAGATCATTGCCCCGTCCACTAGGGGCGGGAAGTCGGAGCTGTGTTTGTGTGCGTGATTTGTTGCTGGATTTGTAGATATCGCCGAGTCGCTTTGGTAAGCAGCAGCGCTCGCCCTTCGGCGATTTTTTTTTGCGTTCCTCTCATCTCAGCATGGTGGGCGCTTAACGGCGGCGTCTTTGTCCTAGTTGTTTTGTCCACCGGTTGCCTCGTGTGATAATATTTCGTGCGCTTCTATAGCGGGAGTTTCTTCGACGATAATTTAGTGCCACACACGTATGTGCTAGAAAGCTTTAGAAAGACAGTGGTAATGATGTAGTTTTAAAGCTGTCGGTACACATCGCTGAGATGTTCATTTCGCCTCTCGTCGACACTACTTAACTCGTCAAGGAAGGAATTATGCGTTGGTCCTATAGTGTCGGTGACCTCACAGAGCTAAGAAAAGTAGATGTTACTTGAACGGTGTGCACGCAGAAGAGATAATTAATGAAGATTATTATGACGATTGGCAGCCAGCTTTTACAAACTGTGCGATAGTAGGCTTATCTGAGTTAATCAGTGACCGGGAACCCTGTTCCCGAGAAGCAAACTTGTAAAAGAAAAAGCGGGTTGGAGCGCAGTCATGATCATCCACTTAACGCTGTCCTTGAAGAAGTTGTACGATGATTACGCTCTGGCTGTACTAAAGCATGGGACAGAAGCTTGGGTGGAATATTACCAAGCGGTAATCTATTAGATTTATACAAAGGTGCCAATGGAACGAAAGCTCCCTCGAAGACGGTGGATGGTTAGCCGGCGTTACTAAATCACGAAATCCGTAGGCGTACGACGACGTCAACTTGCACAAGGCAGGGTAATCGGAAATCGCTAGTAGATGCCGTTCTCCTGACAGTGTAGGAAAATGTTATGGCTACGATGATTAATTGGCGTGTTCATGGGAGGTTGTGGCTGTTACTGCACCAGGTGGGCCAATCTTGCCCTGGTCAGGGTATGCGTCACCGACTGTGGTCACCGGGGTCAGTTCGCACCCAAGTCTTCTTCTGCAAATTCATTAAGACACGTTTTTTTTTTCTCTTAAAGGTGGTGGAGAATTGCCCGTCGCCGGAAAGAGAGCGGGGTGGGTCAGAGAACAAGCGCCTGTTAATTACATCTTAGCGGAAATAAAGCAAAATAATTGGGCGCAGGAGAGTATGCAATGAGTAGGCAAGGTAACCGTTTAATGATCAGAGAGTGGATCCCCAAAGAAGGCAAGCGTGGCAGGGGGCAGGAGAAATATAGGTGGGCAGATGAGATCAAGAAGTTTGCGGGGATAACGAGGACGCAGGCATGATGATGATCATGATGATGATGATGACGGCGGTAATAAATATCATAAACAGGATCGCAGTTGGCGATGAGCGTTGGATGTCGATGGAAAGAAGCTTTATACGGAAACGTTCGCTGCGGTTTGACTGTGCGGGGTAGCATGGTGGCCAGTATCAAAGAATAAGACGCACCGAGGCACTGAAAATGTGCGTTGGCACGCATGTGCACCGCACGCTGACGACTACATGCGCGATGTCACGAACATGGCGTTCAAGAATCGCCTATACGACGGAGGTGAGTTGCGGGGGATATTTGTGTCAGATTTCAACGCACACTCAGGAACGCGAGGACCTCTATTCGCGCAATGACAAAACAAAGACCAAAACAAAAAGCTAAATAACGCCCAAAAACTACCGCTACTCGCTTGAGCAAGCGCGAACCAATCATGATGCCGGACATAGTACTGGCAAATGTGACGGCCGTATTTACAAACGAACGTCGTCGAGAATTAAGCCCCATTGGTACGAATTCGAGAACATTTTCATTAATTAATAAGGACTGTTTCACAATATCCTGCTGGCTTTGCGAATAACAGCTGCGGTTTCCATGTTGATATCCGACGATTCGTACAAATAGCGCTTGCGTATGACGATAGCATATGGCTGCGCACATCAGGTGCAAGAACGACGTAGAACATAAAATTAATTATGCGCCAAAACGACGACATGTAATATGAGGCGCACATTGGAGTAGGGCACCGGAACGATCGACCGCCTGGGGTTTTTTAATTGCGCACAGATTTGATTTGATTTGTGGGGTTTAACGTCCCAAAACCAGCTCTGATTATGAGAGACGCCGTAGTGGAGGCCTCCGGAAATTTCGACCACCTGGGGTTCTTTAACGTGCACTGACATCGCACAGCACACAAGCCTCAACATTTCGCCTCCATCGAAATGCAGCCGGGATTCGATCCCGCGACCCTCGGATCAGCAGCCGAGTGCCACTAGACCATCGTGGCGGGGCAATTGCGCACAGAGTGTGCACAGCACACGGGCCTCTAGTATTTCGCCTCCATCGGAATACGACCGCTGTGACCGGGATCGAAACCGCGGCGGCCATTGCATAATAGGCACACATATTATGTCTTGCAAGCTGCTGCTGTGGTACGGTGTTTACCATACTCTGCTGCTGACCCGCAGAATGCGCGTTCGGTCCAGGCGGTTGTCTCAATTCGATTGAGGCGAAATACTAGAGGCCCGTGGGCTGTGCAATGTCAGTGCGCGTTAAATAATCCCGATCTGTCGAAAATTCCGGAGCCCTCCACCACACCGTGGTGGAAAGCTCCGGAAATGCCAGTATTGTGCTTTTTTGACGTCCTCGCATCTGATGTGCACTGTCACATGCTGCCGTGATTAACCAACTAGCTCACCAGTACGTCGTTGCATGTAGAACGTTTCTTGAATCCGGGCCCAAGGCCTGCAGCTATTGCATTTGCACTGACGTCTCTCCAATGTTCGTCTCGGTATATTAACGTCGACAGGTACAGCGCGTCTTCTCAGCGCTACGTCATTTTTCTACAGTGCGGTTAAACCCAAGATATCTCTCATAAAGCCCTCAATATTTTGCGATGCTATAAATCCCACCCACAGCACTCACTATAGCTCGTTGTCTCATATCGGGAGGTATTAACACGACGGCCGTATTCACATGCTATTGTGTAGCTGGAACTGTTCTCGAGGGCTATGAGCCGCCTAATTTTTACGTACATATATTCAATTGAGGCGGCGGTCCAAAGGAAAAACAGCCCTTGCGAACGAAAAACTGCTAATTCCGGACAGGGACTAGCACTTGCAAAAAACTTCTTAAGCAGATAGTTCGCAGAGGCAGGCGGCAGCCCTATTGTTGGACATGTTACTAGCCGAGACGACCGGCCAATGGCGAACAGCGCTTGCTAGCGAAAAGTTTCGTGAATCCTCCCCAGGTTTTTCTGAATTAATTCGTCTCGCTTTGTGCAGGGAGTATACAGTCTTGCTTTAGTATTTAGTATTTTGCTTTAACTGGGCTGCGCAGAACCGAGCCAAGTTGGAAGGATCAAATATTCTGCAACAAGTTCCGACCGTCATTTTAATTAAAGTGGTACACGTGAAAGATACAACGTAGAATTGACCCCCGTGGGCGAACTGTGGGGCCTTCACATGCTCAATCTTAAGGATGTTGTGAGGGATACAGCACCTTCGAGTTTCATTGCGCTATAGCTGCCCAATACGAAGCAGCGCTGATTGAGACGACTCCACTTGGATATCTACAACGCGGATTGAGGCCAGCATAAATATAGTATCCGCAGATCCTCCTGCTAGTGCGCGCAGAATAACTTCAAAGGTCTCACACTTGAAATTCTGCCGTGTTCCACTGACCTTTTCTAACAAAGAAACTGTGTCTCCGAGCGGAGCTCCAGAAATGAAACGGCGCGCCTAATTCCACTCGGCTATACGGCGCGCAGGCTCCGAGTTTATCTCGGGGATAAAGCAAATAAATCCATCGCTCGTTCCATCGAATTGTGCCAAAACAACTTAATTGAATCCCCGGACAAGGTCACCGCTGCGCTAATTTCGGGGTCACGGGCAAACGTACAAAGGCACCCTGCGCTGTGTGCATTTTGATGCGGCTCTAGAAAAGACGGTCCCTGCCGGCCGGACAAAAGGAGACGTTAAGCCGCGTCCAATAAAGACGAACTCGACCGTCGCCGCGAGAAAACGTCGTCGCATTTCTTTACTGCCGAACCTTGAGCGTGGCGCTATTTTTTTTTTTCTTCCTATTTCCCGCCCGCGCGCTTCCACAGAGCCAGCTTCACCTGCAGCTTGATCCGTCGCAGGCTGAAAGCTTTCGCACTAACAATGGCTGTGTGTGTGTTTAAGCGCACGTCTCACCGAATGTTTGCCGCGCCTCGCTCCTTTTTTTTTCTTTTCTTTTTTTTTTTTTTTTCCCTTTTTACGACGCGTCGGAGAGTGGGCGATCACGCATGAGGCATGCGCCCTGCTCTTGAGGGTGTCGAATGTGCGCATTCGCTCCAAGTTCTCGCGCGATCTGCGAAGGCGTATC
The DNA here is from genome assembly GCA_013339685.2 of Hyalomma asiaticum. Classification (NCBI taxonomy): domain Eukaryota; kingdom Metazoa; phylum Arthropoda; class Arachnida; order Ixodida; family Ixodidae; genus Hyalomma; species Hyalomma asiaticum. The sequence continues at coordinate 221,131,547 of CM023481.1, forward strand.
TTCGCGCCCCCTCTTTCTTCTCGCCATTCGATTTAAATGGAAGGAGGCGTTTCGGAAATTAGCTTCTCCTCGCCTTTCTCCTTCGCATCCTTATTTTGTCGTCGTGGCACTTTGCTCTCGCTACACGCCCGGCCGCTGAACCCAGCCTTTCTCCGCTTATGGAAGGCTGCGCTGCGGGGCTTCTGTTGTTACTCATTGCTTCGGCTGGTCCGCCTCTTGTTGGGAGCTGATATTCACTGCGCAGTGTGTCGTTTAGCCGTCCAGTGTTCTCGCTTTAATTTGAATTTGCTCTTTCAAATATCCGGTTCGGTTGGCGGAACGCGAACATTCGCTGTTCAGTGCCCGTCTGGAAGCACGCTTAACACTTCCCACGTCGCAACTTCGCAGCTTTCTTCTTTGCGTATGTTTGGACGCGTGTTTGTCTGATTATGGGAAGGCGAGATAAGGGGAGCCGTCTGGAGGGAGCATAGGTAGCAGGGACAATAAAAAAATTTTTACACGCTCGTTTCTCTCTCTTTTTTTTTTAATTTAAGGCCTCGGTGTCTCGACTCTCACTGGATTAAATTAGCTTTAGATAGTTGGCTGTAACCATAGGAAAAAAAAATGCAAGCCACTTCAAAGTGGCGCCCATGCAGGTCCTTCGCTTACTTAAAGTTCAGTACGCCTACAGATCTTCATTCCGAATCCGCCATAATGCGGACATGAAATCTCGGAATGGAAGTGACATCCTTTGTTGGTCAGCAGCAGGTCGTCGCCGTTATGTGCCATCGCAGTCGATGAAAAGCCTTTTAACAGCGAAGCTGTTCTAGCTGGAAGAAAAATGTTTGGCGTGACCCGAAAACTCGGCATATCGCCTACGCGCCGCAGGCATACTAAAAGAAAGCCTCAGTGTCCTTTCTGGTTAAAGTAAAACAGTTATTCTTCGCACCTAGCTGACATTTCGCGCGCTTAATATGCAACTTACTTTACAATGCCCCTGAGTTCTTTATTCTAACATCGTAAGAACGTTAGCTAGGTTCCACAGTAATCGAACCCAGGCCGTCTGCGTGACAAGCGAGTGTTCTTTAAAAGAGCCACGCCAACGGCAGACGCGCGACTTCTGAAAAGGCCCCTATGCGTGGTGAATAGCGAAGCATATGCATATATGCTATGGTACACCAAGGAGGTGGAAAAGAGAAGTGACACTGGGAAAGAAGGAAATGGAGAAGGCTGAGAGTAAAGCTTAGCATAGACTTGTATACGGAAGTATATAAGCAAGGGGGCGGAAAGAGAAATCGAGGGTGGGCAGGAGGGGTCGTGAGGTAGAACGAAATGAGGTGGGGAGAGGATATACATCATTGGCATACCTATGTATATAGTGTGGTGTAGCAAGGAGGTGCAGAAGGGAGGTGAGGATGAGCTAGAGGGAAAGAATGTAGTATATGCCACCAGCGCCGCAACATAGTAATGGGGTGGGAAAGAAAGGTGAGAGTGGGAACGAGGGAAAAGGAAACGATGAGGAGAGACGGTAAAGCGTATCATGGCCTCATATAGTACGGTATAGCAGGGAGGTGGGAAATGGATGTGAAGGTGGGTTGGGGATAGGAGGAACGGAACGCCACTAGCTCTGCTTTGACCTAGCCTTGTGCAGCTAGCGCAAGCTGCCCACAATTTTTCTTCTTCTTTTTCTTTCTTTTTTTTTGCGCGTGTAAGGCTGTCGATGTATAAGTGAACCACACCACGTAATCATCTTCTGTTCCTCTCCATCCTGTGCGGTTCCGTTTGATAACTTAGCAACATTCACCATTCACTAACGAAGTTCTCGTGTCAAAACGCTAAAGTAAGCGTTCGCGTTGTGGACGTTTCGCATCCATGAAAAGTGAGACCACGAACGACACGGTGTAATAATGACTGATTTCAAGCCAGATAGTGCAACCTGCAATCAGTTATTTTGTTGTTTCTCGCAATTAAGCATTCGTCAGCACAGCAGCTGGAATAAACGGCGGCTTAGATTCAGATCATGAACTACAAGGGCAAAACAAGACAGCACGGTAAGACGGCACTGATTGATACAGAATTGATGTGCGGCATTGCCCAATTTTAGTTTTACTCAGGAATGATCTATCGAAAAATCAACTTGAAACGCTCCCCACACTACGCACCTAATTCAAATGTGCAGGTGATGCACCATTGCTGCCGTAGCAAAGCAAAATCTCTCTTGAATATCCACTGACCGTGTGCCGTCGTCGCAACCGCCTGGAGATTTGAGGACTGTTTGCTGACATAAAATTGTACCTTTGAGCCTTCGCGTTATCTCCCGCGTTTTTCCTTTTCTTCGTCTCGGGCGCAAACGGAGGGAAAAGGTGGGATAACACTGGGTAAACACAGCGGGCATTCGTCGCTTCGAAAAGCTCAAACACAAACTCGATGGCCGTTCGGAGTTGCTTACACGCAGGTGCCTCGGTCGTCATCAAGTAAATCGGTAGCTGCGTTCTCGAAATGGACTGTCGCAAAGAGCGGTCGGCGTTAGAGGGTTTCAGTACGTGCTATAAACACCGCGTTGATACACACGGTGTGATAACTTTGCCGCCTGTTTATTTTTGTCATGCGCCGTTGTACGAGAAGTGCGCGCTCCTTGCGAGTAAGGCTTAAGGACGGTAGCAGAGAGCTCGTCCTTTTCACAAAGGTCATACTCTGAAAACACCTTCTCTCTTATCGTTCGCGCTTCTCATAACGACGTGCCTGGCGCGTCTATGGCTCACGGCCCTTTCATGGCTGCGAGACCGGAAGTGAGCTCATGCGATGTTGTATTCGAGGGGAACGTGCGTAGAAGTGGGCGAAAGCATTGGAATGCGTCTATAGTGTTGTCGATGCGTGTGTCTCACTCCCGGTATTCTTTAGCAGGCCTCGTCGCATAAGGGCACGGAGTTGCGACCAAACATTTCGCGGCATGGGTAATGCAGGTAGCACTCGTTTTCACATCTTTCTTGCTACGTGATGGCTTGAGAAGATGCTCGTTATAGACAGTTTCTTATAGAAGAGCAGTTCGCAAGAGCAGGCACCATCCAGTCGGACGCAATTCAGACAAGGCAAGCCGCTGAGTTACCAAAACGTTTTACGACAGAAATGTGGTGTGAATCCGTCAAAGCGTAATTGCATCTGACCAACAGAACCCCTTCAACGTAAAGCTTCCTCTGGCTTCTCTGCAAACTTCTACGTGACGATTGCCTTACCATTGTCTATCTAAGGAAACGGTTTTCTAATGCTATTTTTAACGGCATCGCTTTCCACGTCTGCTCCATGCTATTTGCCACTGGTCTATATTGCCCTTATTGCGATCTGTATTGTTTTCTTCGATGCAGCTAAACTTCACCAATGTTCTTGACGTATGCACTTCTCTGTCCTCTTCTTCACTGTCACCCTACTTCGTCCACGGCGTTGGTTCGTGATTTAAATTTGGTTGTCTTACGTGACAACACCACATACGACTTGACAAAGAGACACCGTACTGGGTGACTCCAAATCAATTTTGACCATCTGGGTTTCTTAAATGTCCGCCTAAATCTAATCTACGTACCCTGGCGTTCTTCCAACTGGTCTTTCTTTCTTTCTTTCTTTCTTTCTTTCTTTCTTTCTTTCTTTCTTTCTTCTTTCTTTCTTTCTTTCTTTCTTTTTCTTTATTTATTAATTAATTTATTTATTTATTTATTTATTTTTATGCTTGTTCATTGCGTATCCAGGAAAAAAGAACATCGGTACGCTCTTAACAGACACTAATTTCTAATGTGTCCTATAGTATATATTTCGCCTTCCGTTTATAATAAAATGTCATTTCACTTGGTCATGTCCTGAACGTAATGCGGGGCCTAACAGTTGTAGCGTCCGTTCGCATGTGCATCGAATATAATAGCATTAACATATGAGCACCAACGGCTTTTTCCCACTGTGGACGTTTGTCATATGTAAGGAAAAATAAGAACGGAATGCACCCTTTTGCATGCGGCCCGTAGCTACTTGTAACCAATATATTTTCCCTTATACATCGGCCCTATTGGTCTTGTAAGAGAGACGGGGAAAGAAATAATGGGGTTGGAGTGTGGTTCTGTCATTAAAAACAACTCAGACAGCACAATTGTTGCTTTTGAGTACCTGGAACCTGCCTATCCTTGCCATTTCATATATACCTGTTTAACAACAAAAGCATAAACTCAACACAAATTCTGTTTTTCGGGAGCATTGGGATTTCGGTCGATATAGATGACTTGGGGTGTGCGAATGTTCGAATGTTTCGAATATTCCTCGAATATTACATTGTCAATATCCGTATTCGATTCGTAAAAAAAAAAAAACATTCGAGATTTTCGAACGCTCGAGGTTTTATTCGAATATTTCGCCACAACGCCTATGCGGTCAAGCGTCGGTAACGCAAGCAGGCGTGATGTCGGCCAACAACGGGCGCGCCAGTACGTATACGGCTTGCCGTTACCAACAAGGCTCAATCACGATGTGCATTTTCAACTACACGCTCGCCAACGCTGTTGGCATCCTTGTAACTATGCTGGTGTGCCGCACTCTTCGAAGAGGCGATCAAAACATGCTGTCTTGCCATTCGCAGTCGCATCGTTGTGCATAATCTGTCCGGCGGGCATTGCAGCGGCCTGGATGTGGAACAAGTAATATTCCATCATGACAGCATTTAGTATTTATTATCGCTTGCGTTATTCGGCGGCATTTCACAATAAGGTTACAACATGACAAGCTAATCCGGATAGTGCATTTTGCATTGATAATTTATTAGTTTCGTTTTCTTAACAAATTATGTGTTGAATCAAATATTGCTGGAAACGAATTTGTGTTTTGATATTCGATATTTTATTCAATATTCGAAGCTTGATACTCGTATTCGGTTCGTATTCGAAAGATTCGGTATTCGCGCACGCCAAGTGATGATTGCAATCATGTCACGCAACTGCGGTTCTCGCATGTATAAACAAAACGAAGCGTAAGTCGCAACGAAAGGGAAGATGGCACAAGAAAGTGCCCCAAAGTGTCTTAAACAGAATGCTGCAAACGCTGAAATTAAGACGAAGTAGTTCGCAGTCTTTAGATTCGCAACGCCTTTAGACCCTGAATGTAATGTGCCTGACATTCGCCTTTTTCTAATGACACGTCCAGCAACAGGATTGGTTAGAAGTTGGTCTTACGAAATATTTGTTAATACCTTCCCTTACTTTTGTTTACGAACTTCACACTCACTAAAACCAGAAAATCGACTATCCATGCCTAGAAGAGAGGAGCGCCATGGTCACGGATGCTGCCGTGAAACAGTTGTTCTTTTCGGCTAACTGTCCTTGCTTAGAAGCGTGTGCACGCACCGGGCACGCTGTTTGTGATTGCGTTGCTGCTTGCTGCGAGTGACTGGTAGTGTGGCGATGTGCATGCGTAGCGTGCGGCACTCCAGCGGCCGCCGTGTGTAGTGTAGACCGTAGTTCGAGCATCCCGCTCCCCTTGTTTGCTTGCAGGTTTGTTACCTACTTTGTACCGGAGGATTTAGATTTAGATCTCAGAACCTTGAGAGCCATCAGGGTGCTTCGACCCTTGAAGCTGGTCTCCGGAATCCCAAGTGAGTCTTTCCTTGGGCCGCGTCAAACCGTGCGTGCCTTGCAGCAGCGCCCGGGCGACTCGAAAAATGAGCCGCCGTGTCGCACTCCCCCTTGTGTTACCCGCAAGCACCGTCTTTGTCAACTCCACCCCGTAGTGCACGTTTAAAGTGTCAGCTTTCGTTGTGTCTCTGCCGAATGACGGAATGAACAGGTACACCTCTGGTGACTAAACTCGTTTGAGGTCTAACGCAGTCGGAATCTACAAACTTCGTATTTAAAATGCTGACTAATAAGCGCTTGTGAAATATAAGTATACTGTTAAGAGGTGTACACTTTGCGAACTGCACCCCCTCGACCATCACATTTAGCAGCGCAGTTGCACTAAGTGGCACTGCTTTCTTCTTTGCAGTATTTTAAGTCTTATCTTTGAATACAATCTGCAGAAAATACGCAACATGATTAAAGAAGCATGTCTTGCTCATGCGTGCTACAAGAAACTTTCGCTAACTACGAAAGGTGCTACCATTGGCCAACTTTCTCGTTAGCACCGCAACCGTCTGTAGCTTGTTATAGCGCCAGAGAAAGACTGAAGAAAGGTTAAGCGTTTGGCGCTACTGAAAAATAAGCCTACCGTGAAAGAAGGTCTAGGAGGATATAAGAAAAGCGAGGTTAGTTCGGCTGGCTTCGCTAGCTTCTAATGGCTGCCTTGGCTGCATATAAATTGCTCAAGTAATCCTCGCAAATTACCAGCTTCGCGAGGCACTCAGTTCTAAGTGCACTGTGCTTAAGAAACCTTCTATATTTTTTTAAAGAGTAACAGTTTTGTTTTTGTTCTTGCTTTTGTTTTGTTTTGTTTTTCGTCTAATGTATTGAAATATTTGGAACGTGAACTCACACTATGTTTCTCCCTCCTCTTCCAGGCCTTCAAGTAGTGTTGAAGTCCATCATCAAAGCCATGGCGCCATTGCTTCAAATAGGACTTCTTGTTCTCTTTGCCATCGTTATATTTGCCATTATTGGCCTTGAATTTTACAGCGGTGCTTTACACAAAACATGCTACAGTTTAGAAGATGCAAGTGAGTACCCACGCTGCATGTTCACATATTTCATGCATCCTAAAATGTTTGTTCTTCAAGCGGGTCGGCGGGGAGTCCCTTTAAGGAGAAAATTGCAGCTCGCTTCTGTCCTTCGCCTTATGGTATTTCTTTTCCTTTTTAAAATATGGTATAAGTAGATGATGACACACATAAGGCGCCGGCTGCTCCTTGACTCCTGAGTGGCATGAACGTTATCAGTATGAGAAGCAATCTTAGCACATCTATGCCAGTTCAAGAACACCTTGATACTCTTGAGAAAAGTGTCTACTAAAGAAATAGCAATGTCATTACACAATACCCTCTATAATCAGCGGATGGCTCCCTGGCCATGTAGGTGAATCAGCAAATATAGTAAAGCAATCAACATAACCTAAATCGCATGCATATGTCCATAGAAAGGCAAAATAACTCGAGCGATACAATGCGCTTATAACGGCCAGCAATCCCACTTGCTTTAAGAATTGTTTTTAGTGTTCTGAAGCGTATTTTTGCAAGGCTGTCGTCGGCCATGGGCGCAGAAGTTTTCTTGAATGTGATGCATTTTCGTGAATACTAGCAACTACTCAGCAGGAAATTCAACAAATCTTGCCTTCTTACTTCGCAGACAGTTTCGAAGCCACTGCGCAAGTGACTGTGCTAGTCATTCTAAGATGGGGAAGTAGAAGCAACTAATATTTTAGTGACATAGCCTTCAGCGCGTTAAAATACAGTATATAGGAGCTAAGTCGCACATTCGGCTACCAGCTTCAACTTTTCGGTATTTATTACACAGAATGTAATTTGCCGGAGGATTCACTGGTGATCAAACATATCACGAAAGCTACTTCACCGACTGTGAGCTGAAAACGTTAGCTACTTTCGAAGAGTGTAGGCCAGGTAGCTTTTAGAGTTGACAAAACTTTGTAAATTCATTCAAAGTTATAATAGCAGCAACGTCATCACAGCGGCAACTCATTTATAGTTATGACTTCTACAACAGGTAGCTTCCGTAATAATATGTGCAGCATCTGGATTGGGTGAAATTTTATCTTAGGAGTACTTCTAACTTAAGACGTTTCTGCATGTACGAGCCCAGCTTTGTTGGCCTATGTGTTTTTTTTTTCCTTCATTAATGCGCACGAAAACAGTCGCAGAAGACCGTTGTTCTAAGCGCCAGTTTTCACTGCACAAAATATCTTATTAGCAGTTCAAATATAGAACTCGCGAAGTTTTCCGTTCATAAATCGGTTCACTTTTGGCGCGCTGAAAGCGGAGGTAACACGTTCCTATCGCACTGAATGGGCACCTGTTCTTACGAAACGTATTATACGCTTGGTGAATATGCGCCCAGGGCTCACATTAACGAATCAATTGAACGGTTTGTAACAGTAGGCGCCGAGTGCGCTCATAACATGAGCCAAGGCAGCCAGCCTATTGTCAACATCGCATGCGAAAGAAGAGCTTCCCCAAGTGGACCTTATATGTTGACAGCTTAAAAGCCATTCCTATGGACAAGTGTGTCCGCTGTAAATCTAGAATGTCAATGCTAAGGGAACTCACACCTCTGCTATTCTATCCCTTTACTCTGAAACGTTTTTTTTTTTTTGTCACCTTAGGCACCACTTCTTTCGGCGACAAAACGTTCCGTATTTCTATTGTTGACTTCACTGTGCAGTGTTTCTTTCGTTATTTCTTTTGTGCTTCTATGTTTTCCATAAATGTGTCGAGAGAAATGGTCCACTTATGTGCTTGACAAGCAGCTGTTGTTATAAAGTAGGTCCTCCAAGCGAACAATCTCCAACCCATCTCGCCTTCGACCCTTCATGTGCCAAATTCCTCTAACGTTCTATTGTTGGTTATGGTATTCGACCTCTGATCCGAAGGCAGCGGGATCGAATCCCGGCCGCGGCGGCTGTATATCGACGGAGGCGAAATGTTGAGGTCCGTGTACTGTGCGACGTCAGTGCACACTAAAGAACCCCAGGTGGTCGACATTTCCGGAGCACTCCACTACGACGTTTCTGACAATCAGATTGGGCTTCTGGGACGTAAAACCCCATAAATTAACGTTCTTTCGGATCGTAAGAATTTTTCCTTACTTGACCATGGCCTTCGATAATAATATGCTTCCATTCGCTAGTTGATAGCTTTTTATGTTTCCTGTTACAAACATTACTAGAGTACAAACTTATGAATACGGGCCGCGCTCTTATCATATGTTCTTACACTTCGTCATCTCACGCAGACGAGATCGTTCCGGAGGGCGAGCAGGAGACGCCTTGCTACCAGGATTCTCCGTTAAACTCGTCGCATCCTTCCGGGGCGTACATTTGCGACCACAACGTCTCCATGTGCAAGGAGGGCTGGATCGGCCCTAACTACGGCATCACTAGCTTCGACAACATCTTTTTTGCCATGTTAACTGTTTTTCAATGCATCACCATGGAGGGTTGGACGGCCATTTTGTACTGGGTAAGTGGCCCACTCGCTTTTCTTTCTTTCTTTTTTTTTCCTTGCCACATAAAACGAGGAATAAAAGATGACAGTGGAAGATACAGAGTTTCGCAGCGCCACAGCGCCGCTTTCTTTCTGGGCTGGAAGCTTGGCCTCTCACCTTCTCCTTCGGTGCATTTACTACCTAACGGCATAAGTGATGCGTGACTCACATTGAAATTGCCTTGTTCTGACACCTACTGCCGGCAGTACGACTTTTATCCTTCGTTGTTGCGCCACGTAAAACCAGCAGACTAAGTGCACACGGGCAGCCCCAAAGTGGAGTGTCCTTTATTTCTACGCAATTTGGGCATCTAGCGTGTGCTGTGTAATAACAAAGGCGCTGTATTCTTGCATCCTAATCACCACATAAGTTGTTGTCGTTAACCTTTCTCCTCTAAAAACGCCACTGTTTCTCTTTGCAGACAAATGATGCCTTGGGTAACTCATTTAACTGGGTGTACTTCGTACCTCTCATCATCCTGGGATCCTTTTTCATGCTCAACTTAGTTCTCGGTGTTCTTAGTGGGTGAGTTCGCATGACACCTGCTTCTTTGCGGCGCGCTACTTCGAACGCCTCAGTGAAATGAACTCGCTTCTTACGCTGATCCTATGGTGCCCTGACGTCGATATTTGAGATCCTAATTCCTTAAGAAACCTTACAAGTTGCGTGCATACCGCCAGATGCGGTTCATAAAGGTGGCGGTTAAACAAGCTCAGCTGCGCGTTTGCTTTTGGAGGCGCGAATGTGATGTTTGTAAAAACGCAAGTGTATGCGGGTGCTCGCGTGAAAACTGTGCACGGAGATTTCTATGCGGGCATGCTGCGTGCGCATCGTAAGTTTTTGAGTTATTTAGGAATCATGACTATCTAATTAGCTATCAAGCTGTTTATTAAATTCGCTGTTTATTGAGCCAGATAGCGGCACTGCTTTATTTCAAGTTCATAAAGTTTCGCTCTTTCGGTTCATGAACTGAGGTTATGGCTTCAATATAGAAATAAAATCTATATGAGAATAATGGCGAAGAGCTGTTTGAGATAGTAGTGAATAGCGTGTGAAATGTGCTCGATGAGATCTGGAATAGACTTGTACTACTCCGTTGCTGTACATTTGTGATTGCATGCTTTGATCGAACTGTGGTAGTTTACCACTGTTCACTTAAAGGCTATCCAGACGTACGCGTTGGAACACATCAGCACGCGCCGCTCCGCATCAGCGTCACGAGGCCTGATCGCGTGATGACGTGCGTAGAACTCTGCCAGATTTTCGCGTCAGGCGCGGCAGGTTGCTGCCGGCTTCGGCGCGCGTCACTCACGTGAGATACCCCACGTGAGCACGGCAAGCTGACATCATTTCCTTAACGATCTGCGTTTCTCTGGGCCTTAGAGAAGCGCGTGTGTTACCGGCTGGCTGTACGAGCGCTTGCGATCATATGGAAATGGCGACAGTGTCTCGCGGCAGTGTTTAATGCCCAATAATATGCGTGCGATATTCTAACAACAGGCAACGTGACAGGCTTTGCGCATCAGGTCCGGCGGGCTCAAATTTCGGAGGCTATGTCCGTATTTATGTCGTATGAATGAACAGAATCACACACCCATGAAGGATATCGGAAACGTGCCGAGAGGCCATCGTTCTCACCTTATTGTATTAGTTCTAGAACAAATATGCGGTTATTTTCATCAAAACAAATGTGATGTCGCCAGCGGGAAATGTAACGCCATCTGGTGCGTAAAAACCAACCCTTCTCTTGAAGCTCAACGTAACGACACAGGCCTAGCAGCGTAAAAACGAGCACGTTTTCTAAATAATGACCGCAAGGCATCGCCAATAGTTTGTCTTATTTACTACATGAGATTAAGCGAAGGCTCAGTTTAATGTTTGTTCGTTGCCATCGATGCGAAGAGCAAGTAACTGGTGCGAACTAGAAATGAAGCGGACATTGGTTGCCGCCATGTTGTGCGTGGTGACGCGCGGCGACGCGCAGCAGCTCGCGAAACGTGCGGTTGCGCGCCCTCCAATTGCTCCGGTGGAAAGCAACGCGATGCCGAGTCTACGCGGCGCGTGCTGACCTTCCAGTGCGTACGCCTTCTTGAGCATTTACTTGTTCGCACGTGCATGCGCGTGCGTTGCCTGCCTGCCCCTGCGTGCGTGCGTGCGTGTGTGTGTGTGTGTGTGTGTGGTGTGTGTGTGTGTGTGTGTGTGTGTGTGTGTGTGTGTGTGTGTGTGTGTGTGTGTGTGTGTGCGCGTGTGTGCGCGCGTGCAGTTCGCCTTACATTATAAAATCAGCCTTTAAACTCCACACACTCCCTGCTAAATAACCCCACTCCCCACTTGGGGCACGAGCCAGCCCTCCATAAAAATAGAGATTCAATTATTTGTGATTACAGAGGTATTTCGTTCTATGCAAACACAAACAGCCACACTTATTTCTTTATTCTTTTACTTTTACATAATGCAGCCTCGACGAGGCTATCGCGGGAGTGCATGGGAAGCAATAAAAGGAATCAATGAAAACAAATGTACAAAGACTTATGAAGAGTATTCTGAGAATTATTTCAACAGTAATGAAAGGATGTCACCGCGCAACGATAGATGGACGGGAAAACTTTACTGACCAATCAGAGAGAGGTAAAGGAATGGGTACGGCGGTAGAGAACGTGCGGGCGAGTCCCTAGTTTAGGACACCGATGATCCTGGCGTCCTAGACTAGGAACACCACTGCGAGTAGGCTAGTGAGACCAGCAAGCCGGGAAAGAAACTAAGATAGATAATATATCATATATAATTTACTGCTCAGTACCTATAAATACGCAATAAATTCGTCAGTACATTTGTGAATAATTTGTAACGCTACATCTGAAACCAAGGTGGTCGGTCAACCGATAGACAGGAGCTGGCGAGACATGTGTAACCGTGCTTTGTGATTTCTACACCGTTTGACAAAAAATATCGTATAAGAATAAGCTTCTTTTGTAAAGTACATCAACACGTTAACAACTTTATTATACATCCAACAATAATCGTTTACTAAAATACCAAGAACCACTCAAGTCTACCACAAACATCATGTTAATGCGAAAGTATATTTTTCGCTCCGTGGTTTAACATCTCTTTATTTTTTTTTTTCAGAGAGTTTGCAAAGGAGAGAGAAAGGGTAGAGAACCGGCAAGCCTTTCTCAAGATTCGGAGGCAGCAGCAGCTAGAGAGGGAGTTGGACGGTTACGTCGAATGGATATGCAAAGCGGGTGAGTGAACTTCGCTGCTCCATTGCCTGTTTAGCTATATTGTTCGTTGCTCGTGGTTCAAATGTGCGCACTTCAAAACACACCGCTCAAATTGCAGCGGTTAGTGAGTTAAAACAGCGGTAACTTCTTGCATTGAAACTAGGTCGGACAGCACATGTGACGGCTGTTTCTATGATCCCTTGTTTCCCACGCAGAGGAAGTCATTCTGGCGGAGGAGAGAACGACTGAAGAGGAGAAAATGCACATAATGGAAGGTGAGTTCGATCTGTCTTTTCGGAGGCCTGTGAGAAGACTCGTGTACCTTTCAAAGAGGTGGAGCGCAGGTCATAACAGAAATCAGGATAGGCCACACAGCTCGTCTCTCTGTCCCTCTCAATTTCGCAGGCTAGCACACACACATAAATTGCTGCAAAAATGTGGGGTACACTAACAACTCCTTGGCGATACATTTGCCTGCGAGTCTTCTTTTTTTTCTTTTTTTGATTTGTTGGTAGTTTCGCGTGCCTGTGTTCGTGAGACCTGTGGGGAAAGTGTTGCGCATTTATTATTTTATATTATTATTATTATTATTATTATTATTATTATTATTATTATTATTATTATTTGTCTATTTATTTATTTTTCTCAGTACTACAGAATCGCAGTGACAACACAAGGTAAGGGAAACAGCGCCCGTGTTGAGTACATAAAGGGGCGCTAACTCTCAGGCACGTTATAGGCTCCTCGAGAAAAAAAAAAAGAAAAAGTCCAGCCCCGGTGCCTCAATACTGCGCCGTCGTTAACGTTTGTCATCCCTCACCAAGTAGAGAGCAAGGCCGGCGTTGTCTAAGATTTTGATGTGTGCCCGTAAAGAGACGAACTTCAGTTTGCCTTAGCATTATTATTTCCTATGTTGTTTTGGGGAAATGCAAATTCGTAGCCGAAACACCAGCAAGTAGTAAGCTCCACTCCATCGCCAAAATGTGACCTTATACCAACTTGTATGCGTATCCTTACAGCAGCCTTGACATTTGATTATTTACAGCTGGATGGCACCAAAGTGCTATTGCCGGGATGAGCTTCCATTGTCTTACCCTCCTTGTGCTGTTAAAGCTAGCTGGGTTGTGCCTTATAACATTCAACTTTTAATCCGCTGACCTCGGCGTTTCTCCAAGTCGTAATGTTGCGGCACAATGTCTTACCAGTTGGATAAAAAATTACATTTATGTTGTCCAAAGGAAGCTTGAATGCAGATTTGGGATAAGCGTATACTGTTAAGTCCGGAGCGTATAGTTATACAAATGCAATGATTGCCGCATGAACGTCCTTTATTGCCTTCCATGTTCAGTAAATTGTTACCGAGAAGCAATAATTTGTTTCAAATGGACCGCGCGTGCTAGAGTCCTTGAAGTGTGCTACTTTGAAACTGTTCGCGCCAAGTCTAGCTTTTCCGGTATGGCTCTATGTGTGCTTCAAGCCCCTTGCGATTATTTGCCAACGTATAAGTGTAAATGCAGTGGAGCACCGAACGGAACGAGTAACCCTAATAATGCTGCTGTGCTCGCCTAAGTAAGTAGCGGTGTGCTGGCTATCGGCGAGAAAGCGCGCAAATAGGCCACCAAAGCTGTTTACTGAGAACTCACATACGGAGGCAACGTTTCGTTATCTATTGGCCTCACATGCTTGTGACTGACCCTCGTTTCCCCCTATTTTTGTTCATGTAATGAAAACAGTGTCATACAGACAGGCGCTGCAGTAGGACGGCATTGGTGCAGCACCTGCTGCTCTTCGAGCGGAGGTAGAGTCGATAATTGTCGATGTCCGTTTATCGAGCCCACCTTAGCCATTGCTCGTGCCAGAAAACTGGGCCGCACACACATGACGCGCTCAGTGTGCGACTGCATGGCGCCTCACACTGGTCGTACCTTTGCAGCTCGCAGGCGAGCGGCCAATAAGCGTAAGAAACTAAAGAGTATGCACAACAAGAGCACGGACGAGGAGGAGGAAGAAGAGGTGGAGGATGAAGGTGAGCTGCGGCCGCCGCCGTCGTCGGCACCTTCCTCGCGGCCGCAGCGCCCCGCCCTCTGTTGGCCGCCGCTGTTGTTCTTGGACGCAGCCTTGCTTACGCCTTTCTTCGCTCTGCTTTTCGCTCTTTCTCTCTCACTCTTTCTCTCACTGTCTTTCTCTGTCTCTCTTTCATGTTCGTTTCTTTGTGCTCACTGTATGATATGTACCGCGAGCTGCAGCATATCGCCGCCCTCTAAGTTCAGTGCAGGCTGTTTGTGCCTTTGCCATGCAAACGTGTTTATCAGCGCATATGCGTGCGCGAAAAATGTATTCCACCATACAAGCCGAAGTTGCCTCAGGGTGACTTGTAATAGTCTCGTGCTAGTGTCGGCTCGTATATATGTCTGTACCTGCACGGTGCTGTTGTAGGGAGCAAAATTGGAACGGCGCACTCAGCAAGCGCAAAAGCGTACCTATATGCGTTGGTACACAAGTTGGAACGAGAAAGCAAAGAGGGAAGCGGGTCGCATAGATGGAGGCGCACGTGGTGGTAGGTGTCTCTCGCCTGCCCTGCTTTCGGGCATTAGCTTGACTGACGTTTATGAACCCACTATGCTGTCAATCTCAGCGGAAAGCAGGGGCAGCAATTTCGGAAACCACACGCCCACGCAACGCTGTACTAATACCGCCAGAGTGCTACCTCGTGCGTACATCTATCTCTGCGTCCCGCTACCAAGTGTTTATTCTCATTTTGTTTTCATTCGAGGCTGATAACTTTATTCCACATTGTTGTTGCTTTTTACGGATAAATTTGTGTGTAAAGTTGTTTGCCGGTTATCTTGCTCTAAACTACATGTGTATGTATATGTATATGTATATGTATTTGTATTTGTAGGACTATTGCAGAGCCTCGCATAAAAAAGAGAGTGCGCCGAGAATGCAGAAATATTGGTTTTTAAGCGATTGCGCAGTCGTTTTCGGCAGCTTATGTGCGTCTATCTCATTACATAAGTACACTGTTAACGTCTTTCGAACACCTCTGAAAAGTAACGCGCGTCGCCTTTTCAAAAGCAGAACTAACGAGCACAGTTTCGTTCTGTCGACACAAGTGAGCATTCAAAGACCAAGTCCCAACCTCTTGGATCTGTTCTAACTGTGTCAATTAAACGGGACGCGCGCCTCTCATCTCATTCCCCGATGTAGTACAAAGCATGCCAGCAAGCCTGCTTGCTCCACGCAAAACGGGCCAACATGAACGGCACCACACGTTGTATCGTATATCTCATTTTTTGTCACGTTATATAGCATAGAATTTCTACGACACGTAACGATTGCACGCTTACGGTTACTAATTCTGCGACCTTTGCACCATCGTGCAAGAGACTCGAAACTTCTTCACCAAAGCTGAGAATCAAATTCCGTCGTAACAGTGAGAACCCGCCTATTCTCGTCGCTCAAGTATTGCACTCTCTCTCTATTGAGGGCGCACTTTTCGTGAATGAGAAGACTGCGAATAGGGATCTATAATGCAGCAACGCAAGCTTCGAGGAATGCGGCGTGTAGTACGCGTATAGCAATGTTTCAGATGCCTCGCTGCTACGCCGGCAATATGATCACCCTTACAGGGTAGGAAACAGGCACTACGGCCTTTCTGTTTGTCCTTTTATCGCTTCATGGCGCGTGCCTTTATATTTTGTCAGCATACGTAAACATGAAAGTGAATATTGTGAAGCATTTCCACACTTCGCTTGACGGTCTGCCGGCAAGCGTGATGCGTAGGGAGAATGATGGACGATTACGCTGGTCGCGTTTTTGTTAATGCGATTTACCGTCCGTTTATTATGCTTGTTAGCGGCACTGCAGCATATCTACTGGAACATTCTTGCATTGAAGGTGTAGTCATTTCGTTTCTCAACGTCTCCACATTGCAAGCGCTCTATTTAATCCGTTTCTTTTCGCCTTCACTGCTGACCCGAAAGACGTCGATTCGATCCCTGCCGCGGCTGTCGTAATTTCGGTGTAGGTGAGAGAGGTCCAGGTACTGTGCACTATCAGTGCACGGTAAAGAACCCCCGGTGGTCAAAATTTCCGGAGCCCTCCACTACGGCGCGCTCCGTAATCGTATCGTGGCTTGGCACGTAAAACACCATCAATTACTATTTATTGTTAGCTTCTTTTCGACTTTTGCTGTTACGTCAGCTGCCGCCTTATAGTACTAACATCTATGTTAAAGCTGAGGAACGAAGTCGACAATGACAGCAAGTTTCAAAAATTGCCAGCTGGTTCACCTAATTGGAAAAGTGTTTCCATACTTTTGCATGGCTTTCTATAGTTCTTGCTCGCACGGCGTGTTCGGGGTACCAATGCGGATCACGAATGTATGGTACATATTTTAACTCCCAACGGTAGTAAATGTCGCTGAGGACACCGAAATTCCATGTGTTACTGCGGACGAAGTTAGGAAAGCAATTCAGGGCATGTCCCGCGGAAAAGCGGCTGGAGAAGACGGCATAACAGCCGACTTATCAAAGACGGCGGAGACTTCCTAACTAGAAAGCTCGCGACAATATACAAACAGTGCCTCAAAACTTCAAATGTACCAGTCAGCTGGAAAAACGCAAATATTCTACTATTACATAAGAAGGGAGATGTTAAAGACTTGAGAAACTACAGGCCGATCAGTCTACTCTCAACACTCTACAAAATTCTCACAAAGGTTATCTCCAACAGAATAAGGGCCACACTTGAATTCAATCAACCAAGAGAACAAGCAGGGTTCAGGAAAGGATACTCCACCATAGACCACCTTCATGCGATAAATCAAGTAATCGAGAAGTCAGCGGAATACAACAAACCCCTCTATATGGCTTTCATAGACTACGAAAAGGCTTTCGACTCGGTAGAGACACCAGCAGTTCTAGAGGCACTACGCCGACAAGGAATATGCGATAGATACGTAGACATAATAGCCAACATCTATAAAGATTCTACAGCCACCCTGCTCCTCCACAAGAAAAGCAGAAAAATCCCAATACAGAAAGGTGTCAGACAAGCAGATACAATTTCTCCAATGCTGTTTACTGCATGTTTGGAAGAAATCTTCAAAAGGCTAGACTGGGACGAGACAGGGCTAAGGATTAACGGCGAATATCTGAGTAACCTAAGATTCGCAGACGACATAGTTCTCTTTAGCAATGATGGCGACGAACTGCAAAAAATGATTGAAGACTTAAGCCGAGAAAGCTCTAAAGTAGGGTTAAGGATGAACATGCAGAAAACAAAGATAATGCTAAGTGGCACGGCGAAGAAACGTGGCTTCACGATCGGAAACCAAACATTAGAAGTCGTAGAAGAATACCTATATCTAGGACAACTACTGACAGGAGAACCCGCCCATACAAAAGAAATCCACCGTAGAATAAACATGGGATGGCGCGCCTACGGGAGACACTCCCAACTCATGAAAGGAAATCTACCACTATCACTCAAGCGGAAACTATATTGTGACGGAGACGCAAGAGCGATGAAATGGTTATTTAGAATGTTGGCGAAACCGACAAAATGGCTGAAGGCACACACGCGCGCAAGCGTCAAGAACACTCGTCGTCGTTCTCACTTCGTATTGTTTAACACTTGTCCGCTCTGCACCGCTTCGTAACATCACTCTCCCGCGGTGGAAGCGCCGTCACGGCGCTTGCGAAGACGACGAGACACTAGCGGAGCAGTACGGCTTGAGTCGTGAAACATGAACAACGTCGGTCTGCTGCGAGGAGGTCGAAGAGGCGGGGGCGAGTGGCGCTATCTCGTAGTTGACGTCACTAAGCTGGCGCAGAACTTTGTAAGGCCCGGTATAACGGGAGAGTAGCTTTTCGGACAACCCGACGTGGCGGCGTGGTGACCAGAGGAGAACGAGAGAGCCCGGCGTGAACTGGACACTCCTATGCTGGCTGTCGTAACGAACTTTTTGGTGTTGTTGTGACGAGGAAAGGCGATCGTGCGCAAGTTGACGAGCGGCACGGGCTTGAGTAATGGCCCCGCTGGCGTATTCAGTCAACAACGGTGTAGGTGAAGGAAGGAGGGTGTCAAATGGTAACTTTGGGTGCCTGCCGAATAGTAGGTAAAACGGTGAAAAACCAGCAGTATCATGTCGGGACGAATTGTACGCAAAGGTAATGAATGGGAGTGCTTTGTCCCAGTCGCGGTGGTCAGGTGAAACGTACATTGATAACATCTGAGTGAGCGTTCGGTTGAGGCGCTCGGTCAATCCGTTCGTCTGCGGATGATAAGCGGTGGCAAGCTGGTGTTCAGTGGAGCACGCACGGAGGATGTCATCGACGACACGGGAAAGAAAATATCTCCCGCGATCGGTAAGTAGCTGCCGAGGAGCGCCATGCTGAAGAATGATGTCATACAAGAGAAAGTCGGCGACATCAGTGGAAGAACTGGTTGGCAACGCCCGGGTGATGGCAAAGCGGGTGGCATAATCTGTTGCGATGGCAACCCATTTGTTTCCTGAAATAGACGTAGGAAATGGGCCTAGCAGGTCCAGGCCAACACGCGAGAACGGTTCTAGAGGTATGTCGATAGGATGTAGGAGGCCGGACGGAAGGGTAGAAGGGCGCTTGCGGCGTTGGCACTGGTCACAAGCAGCGACATAACGTACCACAGAGCGATACATGCCAGGCCAGAAAAAACGGCGCCGCACGCGATCGTACGTGCGGGAGACACCTAGGTGGCCAGCTGTGGGTACGTCGTGAAGTTGGTGAAGAACACTGGATCGTAGATGTTGAGGTAAGACAAGCAGAAGTTCAGGGCCATTGGTGCTGAAGCTACGACGATACAGGATGTCGTGTAATTCGAACAGGCGAAGAGAAGGATCTGGTTCTGAAGACGTCAGGCTGTCGATGATGGATCGTAACGAGGCGTCTCATTGCTGTTCGCTTCGGATGTCGCCCAAAGCACGAATGGAGAGTACGCAGGTGTCTGAGTCAGGGTCAACGACGTCGGGAGCATCAACGGGGTGACGTGATAAACAGTCTGCATCTTGGTGCAGGCTTCCCGACTTGTGATGCACAGTAAACGAGTATTCCTGGAGTCGAAGTGCCCATCGAGCGAGACGGCCAGACGGGTCCTTGAGTGACGAGAGCCAGCAAAGGGCGTGGTGGTCGGTAACGACGGTAAATGTGCGACCATACAAATAAGGTCTAAATTTGGTCACTGCCCACACCAAAGCCAGGCATTCACGCTCAGTTATTGAGAACTTCTGTTCCGAGGTCGAAAGAAGACGGCCGGCATAGGCGATTACTCTGTCCTTACCGTACTGTTTTCGGCCAAGGACAGCGCCTATTCCATGGCCACTAGCATCAGTTCGAAGTTCTGTGGCCGACGAGGGATCGAAATGGGCCAGTATTGGTGGCGTAGTGAGCAAATGAATGAGGGCAGAAAAGGAGTCTGCCTGCTCTAGGCCCCATACGAAGGGAACGTCCTTTTTCAAAAGATCAGTAAGCGGTCGGGCTATGTCCGCGAAGTTTTGAACAAAACGACGGAAGTATGAACATAGCCCCACAAAACTTCGGACGTCCTTGGTTGAGCACGGCACAGGAAATTCCCTCACAGCCCGCACCTTATCGGGATCCGGTTGAACACCCGCAGGACTCACAAGGTGTCCAAGTATAGTGAGCTGGCGCCGTCCGAAACGACACTTGGCGGAGTTGGGCTGGAGACCGGCTCTGCGAAAGACATCAAGAACGGCCGACAGACGTCGGAGGTGGCTGTCAAACGTAGGTGAGTAGACGATGACGTCGTCTAGGTAACACAAGCAGATGGACCACTTATATCCTCGAAGCAAGGAGTCCATCATGCGTTCGAAAGTTGCTGGGGCGTTACAAAGTCCAAACGGCATGACCTTGAACTGGTAAAGACCATCGGGCGTGACGAATGCAGTTTTCTCGCGGTCCATGGGGTCGACTGAGATTTGCCAGTAGCCGGACCGAAGGTCGATGGATGAAAAGTATTGGGCTCCGTGAAGGCAATCGAGGGCGTCATCGATGCGAGGTAAAGGATAGACGTCCTTATGGGTCACTTTGTTTAAACTGCGATAATCGACGCAGAAGCGCCATGTGCCGTCCTTCTTTTTAACAAGGACAACCGGGGAGGCCCACGTACTAGATGAAGGCTCTATGACGTCTTTAGCAAGCATCTTATCGACTTCACCCTGGATGACTTGACGTTCTTCTTGAGAGACGCGGTAAGGACGTCGGCGTACAGGATGTGCGTCACCAGTGTGGATGCGGTGAGCTACAACAGATGTTTGGCCTAGGGAGCGGCCATCAAAGTCAAAGATGTCACGATAGGACACAAGCACGCGATGGAGATCAGTAGCTTGCGTTGGGGTGAGATCAGGAGCGATCATCTTGGAAATGCCGTCGACTGGCGAAGGAGCGACGGGGTTGTCATCCGGGCAACGTAACATAACATCAGCGTCCAAAATCGCAACCTCGCAATTCTCCAGCGCAGAGATGGTGGCCAACGCTATGCCTTGCGGAATAACTTGAGTCAGCAGGCTCACGTTGAGTATGGGAACAATCGCTTGATTGTTAGTCACGGGAACAATGGTGTGCGCAAAGGCGGCGTCGCGGTCCAACAGTACGTCCACAATAGGCGACAAGAGGTAGTCACCATCGGTCACGTCGCGTGAGGAAGTCAAAGCGACGTATTTAACGGCTTGAGGCGGCAAACGGACGTGATGGCGAGAGCACAAACGTGGAGGTAGGTTAGCCGGAAGGTCAGAAAGCTGTGGCAACTCAAGTTGGAGAGCGCCGGTTGAACAATCAATGAGCGCAGAGTGAGCAGACAGAAAATCCAAGCCGAGGATCAGATCATGGGGGCACTGCTCTATGACGGCAAATTCTACGGAAGTAGGACGACTGGCAATACAAACACGCGCGGTACACATGCCAAGAACGGCAGGAGTACCTCCATCAGCGACACGGAGTGTGCGGGAAGAGGCAGGCGTGAGCACTTTATGCAAGCGGCGGCGAAGGTTGGCACTCATTACGGAAATTTGCGCTCCAGTATCTATTGGCCTCGAGATCTTAGAGTGGCGCCCTCTCGCGTGTGACGTCAGAGCGGGGACTCCGATTTCAACCGCGCTGCAGCAGCCGCTGCTCCTGTACGCGTATCGTCTGCTTCACGTGAGAACTTTGTCGAACGAACAGCCTCGCGACGGTCAACTAACGCCTGCAACGATTGTTTTCGAGTGTAATCTTGAACTTGTTTTAGTTGCCGCCCAATCGACAGGGCCAAGAAATCCCCCGGATGGCCGACGAGTGCGCCGATGCCACCGACCGCATTGCTCGTAAGAAAGTGAAACTTTGTGTGAGTGTTCGCGCTCGTTATCTTGTTTCCGCCGTACGATACTAATTAGTTTGGGTGTTTCTTTCGATATTACAGTAAGCGTGCCGTTCTCGAGCATCTACAAGTATGTAGATAAAGCTTGCGAAACGTTTAATTGCGGCACAATTTCTATTATTTCTATAAATGAAAAGAGACTTCGTAGGTGACTTCGTGGCTTCGTAGGTAAAATACGTATGTACACCATCCAGACGCAGCCGTAGTCTCATACATCCTGCGCCGCTCAGCTGAGCTCACGAGGCGCGCTTACCCGCGAGGCGATTCGGAGGCCGCGTCGTCGGCTCCTTGTCTAGGGGCCTTCGCGGCAGGTTGTGGGACGGCACCGCACCTGGTGTAAGTCGCCTATGCTTATAGCCTGCGCGCAATAAACGGCTTAAGTATTGGCGAGGCGCTTAAACACGGTCACAAACTTACCGAAGAGTGGCGCGTACGGTGGGTAGCAGAAGTCACTGTCCGCGAAGTGTTTGCTGCACACGGTCGATGAAGGCGTGGGGCGCTTTCCCATTCTGAGCTTGACCATCCACTTCTTCAGCTTTGGGTCCTTAGGATAGTTGTGAAAGCTAACGCCTCTTTCACGAGCGGACGAAGTACACTGAGGCACAGAGCAGTACTTAACCATTGCGCAGCACTCGCCGCGGAGACAAGCGGCCGAAGTTCTAAAAAACAAAGAGCCGTAGTTCTAAATGAACGTTAAAAGCAGACCCACGGTTGTTCGAACAGCGTCAGTAGCCACCATACGCGAGATAACCAAATGAACTGCATTTTGTTGAGATTTACCGCAACGGTGGCTTCAACACGGCGCTGGGCCTACGTAGCAGACGAAAGCGCGCGAATCCCCGCTCTGACGTCATACAGGCGCCGTTCGCAGCGCCGCCATCGGTCGCACACCTGGCGAATAAGGGCAGAAACAGTCACACCATCCACAACAACTTCTAACAAGCTTCGGTTAGTCGGCAGCGTGAAGAGAGGATTTTTGGAGGAAGTCGTCAATGCAGCGTCACCTCCCGGCGCTGCACTGTTTAGTTTTCCGGATAAGCGGTAGCGAGGTTAAACGGGGATGACGGTCGGCGACCCTGCGGCGATCGAGACGACTGGCGACGGCCGGGAGGCGAGCGTGACCGGTGACCACGTGGCAACGGTGAGCGGCTATTTAGGCTTCTGTACGAATCGGGATTAGACGACTGGGCAGGAGGAGCAGAGCGGTAGCCGGCCTGTCGGTAGTCGTCCTGTCGGTAGTAAGGAGCGTACGAAGCCCGAGGCGGCGAGGACCAGCGGGAGTTGCAATAACGGGCTACATGGCCGGTACGACGACAACGGAAGCAAATTGGGCGGTTGTCAGTGGTTCGCCACACGGCAGGGTCGCGATACTGTGTAGGAAACCGCTGTCCGTAATAGGACGACTGCTGAAGCCACGATGTCGGCTGTGGACTAGCTACAGCGCACACAGAATGGATGCCTACGTTGGCCAGTTCCTGCCGGACAATGGCTTGAACGATCGGAGTGGTGATAGCCGCCGAATCGCCAGAACCGGCATAAGCTGGAGCAGGGGCCATCGCTTCAAGTTCACGGCGCACAATCTGAGTCACCTGGTCCAATGAAACTGAAGCTTGTGGTTGTGTCCTAGTGCATTCTTCGCAGGAGGAAGTTGCAGCCGTATTGGGAAGCCTGGCGAACACGGTGTTAATGCGCCGACTTTTAGCCTGCTCAAAGCGTCGACACTCTTTGATGACGGCGTCTACAGTCGAGTAGTTCTTACACATTAAAAGGTTGAAGGCGTCGTCTGCAATCCCCTTTAGAATGTGGCCAACTTTATCGGTCTCCGGCATCTCGGCGTCGGCTTTACGGCACAGTGCTAACACGTCTTCTATGTACGAGATGTAAGACTCCGTAGACGTTTGCGCACGAGACGCGAGAGCTTTCATCGCTGCTAACCTACGCCCGACGGGCTTCCCGAACAAGTCTAGCATCTTCTCTTTACAGATGTCCCAGCTTCCGAGTTCGGCTTGGTGGTTTTCAAACCACACTTTCGCAGTTCCTTTGAGGTAGAAAATCAGATTGGCCAGCATGAGAGTAGGGCCCCATCGGTTGAGCGTACTCACGCGTTCGTAATCTGCCACCCAGTCCTCGACGTCCACATCATCAGAACCACCAGAACCGCTGCACGTGCCAGGATCCCGAGGATGCGTAAGTACGACCGTTGAAGCCGCGGGGGCGGACTCAGGCGCTGTTTCTTCCGCCATGGTAGAGGGACCCTCCAAACGACGACCGCTGCGAAGTTCCGTTGCGAAGCGTGTCGTACCCAGCACCTCCACCAAATGTGACGGAGACGCAAGAGCGATGAAATGGTTATTTAGAATGTTGGCGAAACCGACAAAATGGCTGAAGGCACACACGCGCGCAAGCGTCAAGAACACTCGTCGTCGTTCTCACTTCGTATTGTTTAACACTTGTCCGCTCTGCACCGCTTCGTAACAATATAACTACTGCATTTTGCCAGTACTGACGTACGGGGAGAAACTTGGAGAATTACGAAGAATCTCGAGAGGAAGTTAAGAACGGCGCAGCGGGCGATGGAACGAAAAATGATAGGCGTTACATTAAGAGATAGAAAGAGAGCCGAGTGGGTCAGAGAACAGACGGGAGTCGCCGACATAATAACCGACATTAAGAAGAAAAAATGGACATGGGCAGGCCACGTGATGAGAAGGACATATAACCGATGGGCAGTTAGAACGACGGAATGGATACCAAGAGAGGGCAAACGTAGCCGCGGGCGACAGAGAGTAAGATGGGGGGACGAAATCAAGAAATTCGCAGGCGTCAAATGGAATCGGCTCGCGCAGGACAGGCAAGAATAGAGAGGATTGGGAGAGGCCTTCGTCCTGCAGTGGACATAAGATAGGCTGATGATGATGATGATGAATTCACGCTGCTTAGTGGCAATAATCACATTCGAGGTCGTGCGTTTTGAAAGAAAGAAATGTATTATTATTGAAGAAAGGAATGCTTGTGGGAAGTCAGAAGCCACGCAGATCGAAGGCGCTTTCAAAGGCGGGACCTAATCGATAGGCAGAAACGTGACTTTCCTCTAAACTCGCGAGTGTTTTGAGCGATTGACCAGTCGCCTTTGCTGTTAATATGTGCAGCATCGACACTTGCTTCAATTTTCTTTACAGCAGTATTGAACCCTGCGCTCCTTTTTTTTTTTTTTTTTCTGACCATGGGCACTATCTCGACGCCGCTATGTATTGCTGCTATCGAAAAGTTCGTCCCATTGCTCGACTAGTCACACAAGGCGGATCAGCCACTGTGCAATGCCAGATACGCAGGAATCTTTTTGTTTACACATGCGGTGCCGTTCATGTTAAAGCCATCCTGCGCTGACGATTTCACCTGTTCTCCGCAATGCATGAAGAGCGCACATTTCGCATCATTTGTACGATGTCTCCTCTCGCAGAACGCGCATGGCCGAGTTCACTGTTATTTTTCTATTAAGTTTCGCTCGCACACTTGCTGAGATTTGTATGTTATTTCAGTTCTCGCAAAAGTGTTATTGCGTGTCCGCACGGGGTGTCTCACGTCAACCGTTCTAGGCCTCCGGAATGGCAGGAATGTTATTTTATTTAATTCATTATAGCAGTAGGATAAATCGCTATAAGCGCAGAGCACGTTGCAGGAAGCGCAGGCCATTGACCGTTGATGCACGAAGCGATGTGCTGTTGTGAGATACATATTCGTTAACTTTTGAAGTTCCAGTTCAGAAACACTTTATATAAATGACATTTCACCTAAGACGCCCTTGAGTAACAAAAGAGACGGCGCTGCACTCTACAGAAGTCTTTCCTTGTATAATATTCATCTTTCGTTTCTAATGAAGCTGCATCGCATGTGAGCGGAGACGGAGATTCCACACTATAGCATGGGCCGGGAAGCCTCAGCGGCTGAGTGAAGCCAGGAATGTCGCCCATTGCGCTAGTCAGACCCTCCTTGTTCAGTGTAGAACACCGAGTACTGTCACGCATTACTTGCAGATAAATACACTTGCTGCACGAGCAAAATGGATCTATGCTCAATACAATTGCGAGTCTGGCAAGACCGCAATTGTATTGTTCCGACTTATGCTATTAGATTTTATGCTATACATCAAGATATATATAAAATGGCTCTAAACGACAAATATACCTTAAACATATGACAAAAGAAACTTAAAAGGAGAGAAAGCTGAACCGTAGTTGATAATGATTCATATTGTACAGAACGGGTGTGCAAAGCACGGACAGATGGGAAGAAGAGTCGACAACACTTGTGTCCGTGTTTTGCACGCCCGTTCTGTACATTATGACAAACGAAAGCTTTTCCGAGCATCACGTGCATCATCAGAGCAGTTGAAGGTGTCCAGAAGCGCCGGGTAACATTTACATGCAGCCACTATACGCCTACAGAACTCACAATGTCTGTTACTTTCTGTTAAAATATTTCCAGTAAGGGTATTATCGATGAAAGAGCTAATGTACTCTACTAATATCGGTCCTTTTGTGAATAGTTCTTGTATTCGGGCCTGTCTCGCTTTCTTTCTTTTTTGAGATTCGATATTTATGTGCGTGAGACACCCTGTGCATATAGTACAGACCAACAAGTCGATCGTTTCTTTTTTTTTTTGTTCCTGTTCACTGCAATGTCGCGACACCGAAGCACTGTCTGTAGGAGCGGTTGCAAAGCGCTATAACTTGCCAAAACGTGGGCAGAACGAAGCACTGATTTTATTCAGGAAAGTTTTTGTGCGAGCACGCGCTATTACTCTCCGGAACGTGCAGGCTTCGTGCAATACGCCGCGGTGTGTGTGTGTGTGTAACGTGTCCTCTGAGCACCCTGCCGCACTCTCTTGCTTTTCCTGGCCCTGTGTGACTGGCCCCACTGTTCCGCCCGCAGCTGCCTGCCACCAGTGGCCGACTGTGCGCCCAGATAGCGGGAAAGGACTCTGGGAGAGGGGGGGGAGCGCACACCCCCCCCCCTCCCCCCACGAGTCCCCCCGTGGGGCTCACAGACGGCCCTCTGCCGGCGGGCCCCGTCGTCGAGGAGCGACTAACACATTTTCCTCTCTCTCTCGCATGTGCCCCCTTCACACGCACTCCCACACATGTGCCGGGTGCGCTGGTTCGAACGGTGTGTGTCTCGCCCTCAGAGACCCCCGCTGGGAAGGTTAAATTAAAAGGTACAGGGACTCCCCCCACCTAGAAGCAGTGTCCTGCCCGCAACGTAGTCCAGGTCCAAGCGCCGCCCGCGCAGCGCGCGTGTTGCCTGCAATAGAGCGCGCTAGACGGGGACCTCGTAGTCCGAGCATCGTGACTCGACCCGCTGTGGCCGGGACGCCGCTCACGACGTTGCCTTTCTTGCAGGCTTTGCGAGGGCTTCCTACCTCAAAACGAAGATTAAGAACAAGGGAGCCTGTAAAGCTTTCTGGAAGGCCGAGAAGCAATTCAGGTGCGTCTCTCAAGCACTGCATTTGTGGCGGTGACAAGAGCATGCCGACAGCATAGTATGATGCATGATGTGAATGCCGTTCCTTAGTGTACACACAGCGTTTTTCGACCAAGACAGTCACTCATTTGCAGGTGCCAGTGACTATGTATGAAAGTGGCGGTATCCTACGTACATCTGGGATCTCCTTTTCCTTCGAGAATTCTTTCCGAACGTGCTCAGTTCTCGATACATTGCATGAAAGAATTGGCCACGTGCTTCACAAAAAAAAAAGAAAGAAAAATATAAGATTGATCAAAATATATGCCCTGTAAAGGCCCATGTTCAAGCATTTTCCTTGCTTATTTTTCCTCCCAGGTTCTTCATTCGTCAAGTCGTCAAGACGCAAACTTTCTATTGGGTTGTGATTGTACTTGTGTTCTTAAACACTGTGTGCGTTGCAGTGGAGCACCATGATCAAGATCAATATCTCACAGACTTTTTATGTGAGTTGACGTGCCTCTATTCGCGCTCCCTGTCGTGTGATGATCAGCCTCGCTTTCACGGCGCCGTCGCTCCTTCTTTCTTGCAGATTATGCAGAATTTGCATTTTTGGGGCTATTCATCTTCGAGATGTTAATCAAGGTGTATGCTCTTGGACCACGCATTTATTTTGAATCGTCTTTCAACAGATTCGACTGTGTAGTAAGTACTGCTGATTGCCGTTTCTTATACATACGACTATATGGTAGCAGCCTTGTTTTGTTTGAGAGTTTGTTTCTTTATCACCACCTGTTCTGTCGAGAGACCCATTCTGAAGAGAGCGGAAACGATTTTTTTTTTCTTTTTACGCTCTAGGGTCAAAAGCAAACAGAGCAGGAATGAAAAGAATCGTTATAACATTCTTCTCCTTGAGCTGCGAAATAAGGCGCAGAATTCATAACGCCTAGCGTTCCGAAAAAAAAATAAATTCATATGGTCGACCGACTAATATCACACCCAGCGCCATACTTGGCTGACCATTTGTCCTTGCGAAGTTGCTGCATCGTACAGGAGGCTTTGTTGATGCTGTATAAGGCACCTGCGCGTATCTAAACCATAAATACAAAATGAAATATAGAGACTAACATTCGCGTAACTTTTATCGAGCCGCAACTGTTCGTAAGAATCGACGCCAGTCTCCCGCGACTTTATCGAATATGATAATAGCAATTAAATATTCACCACTAACGAAAGTCTTTCCGAGTCTGGGAGCAACACATCCTAAATGTTTCGTAATATATTACAAATGTCGCAATACCTTCTGCTAGTTCGCGTATTTTACGTTGCTTACGTCTTCTTAAACCATCTGCAAGAGAAGGGTTTCGTAATAAAAAAAAACATAACGGTACTGCGGTTTCATGGTGGCTCTTTGAGAAGAGCCAAAAAGATAAGGCGTTACCACGGTTTTGACAATTTACAATGTGCCTGGCAAGCGACGCTGCGATACACGGTTTCCGTTTCTCTTTGTTGTCCAGGTTATAGCGGGTAGTATCTTTGAAGTGGTCTGGTCCAGCCTCAAGGAAGGCTCGTTCGGACTGTCTGTTCTTCGGGCCCTTCGGCTGCTGCGTATATTCAAGTTTACCAAGTGAGTGACGAAAGCGAAACTAAGCTTACGTTCAGAAAAGGCCCTGCGTAGCCCTACAAGCGGTCGTCTTGTTGTGTGTTTCTCGTCCTTGTCTGCTCGCACTATGACATCACTTGTTGATATGAATCAACTAGCCCAAAAATGCCACATTGTCAACCTTTCTTTTTTTTTTGCGTGCTTTCGGCGATCGCACCTCACCTGATGTGCACGTTCTTTTTTTGCGCAGGTACTGGTCTTCGCTACGAAACCTGGTGATATCTTTGCTGAACAGCATGCGCTCCATCATCAGCTTGTTGTTCCTGCTCTTCCTGTTCATCCTCATTTTCGCGCTCCTTGGCATGCAACTCTTCGGCGGCGTGTGAGTGCCGAGCTCGACGCAGTGGGACGTCGTGCATCGCTCCCATTGCGAGCTTCTCCACTGTGCATGTTATTTCGAGCTTAACGTGATATAGCGACAGCGGCCCCTAACAAAGAGGCAGGATTTCAGCGAACCACTTAAATGCCGCCGCCGTAGATATTTACAAGCAAAACATTGTCGCTGCCAACCCCAATGCGATGCGCAGCTGATAATGCTCTCAGAGCAATATATTACGTTTTCGGGAAGGAGTTTAGCTCTGTATAAATATTTTTTGTGTGGTTAGGTCAAGCACACTTACGTGGTGTCATCAAGCAACACATTAGTGTGTCACACAATGATGAGCTACGCCATGTGTTACACAAGAAGCGTCGAGCGTGAACAGCGGTCTCTCCTTTATGGACTGTTCCCGAAACTTCGGCCTTTACGAATGACTCTGAATGATAAAGAAGAGCACGTTACGGAAGCCTACGTTTCGTTAGTACTGTGACCGCTAATAATTGTGCTTGGTCCGATGTCGAATACATTGGCGGCTCTCTGGCTCTTGCTTTTCTGATCCCTCGGAGCGCAAAGGCCAAAATATTATGCATATCCGACCTGTATCGTCCTAACCATGTGCTGACTACTTGCTCTTGCCTCATAACCCGTTGTTATGTGGTGCATAAAGATAACTGGGGCCATCCGGGAGTTTGAATATCTGTGGCCGAATTCACAAAACTTCTCTACTTTTGCTTTTGCCATTGGTCTTGCTTTTGCTTTTGCCATTGTGCTTTTTGCCATTGGTCAGTGGGCCTACCTAATTATATGTCCAACATCGGCATTGGCTGAATTTTTGTCTTAAGAACTTTTTTGCTCATAAGTTGTATTTGTGAATACGGGCCCTGGACATGTCCGCTATACCAAATCCACAGTCAAGTTGCGTGAATCTTTTCCAAAGGAAATTTGTATTCGAGATGTGAAAAATTATTTAATTACAAGAGAAAGGAAAACATTGACTATTTAATGCCTCTGATTGCTAAAAGGAGCGTTAGACGCGCATACGTGTTCAAATACAGTAAGACTTGTGAGTAATTAATGACTCGAATTGAATACTGGACAGTTGTACATCATACATGCTGGAAAGCCATATTACGATGCTCCGTTGCTCGGAGTGCCATTGAACAGATGTAACGAACACACGTAGAACGTCCACAGCCACGTGCATCACTGATAATTATAAACTTCTTTTATTTAAATGTGAAAATATGGGAAGGTATCAAAGTTGCAAAACCTAAATAAGAAGAAACGCAAAATCCTTTCTTTTTCTTTTTTATTTTTTGGCGTTGTAATCACGATTCGTAATACCAGACAACTAATTCGTCGTGCTACAGGCGCTATAAACAGCACTGAAAACCATTATTGCACTGTGTGACCGGGTATTTTGCTATGCGCCTCTTTTCTCTTTTTTTCTCATTTCTCTCTTGCTTTCAATCCCCCCCCCCCCCCCCCCCCCAATCCTTTCCCCTTGTGTTGGGTTGATAGCATACCGGTTCTCCAGAACTGGGTAACCTCCCTACTTTTTTCTCCGTCCTCTTTTCTTCCTATCTTATTCCAAACATTAATTCCCGATAGCGTAGATATTGGTTTCCTTAAAGGACTCACTCAGATTTTTAAAGTAAGGATAAGTTGGCGCAGCATCCATGGAACTCATTAGAGAGCAACCCTCGAACTAACCGCGTTCTGTCACATTTTCTTCTTTATTCCTTTGCGCAGATTTAACTTTCCCGAGGGCACGCCGGCGGCAAATTTCAACACTTTTCCAATTGCCTTGCTCACAGTGTTTCAGGTATGATTTACTTATCACCGCGCGAATATTGACGCAGCACTGGCAGTGCGATCCGTAATGCGATTTGCATGTCATTATCATGTATAGAAATTTCTCATCTCTAGCAGTGAGTTTTGTACAAGTTTCCAGACTTGCGAATTGTTTCACTTTTCTTTTTTTTTTCTTTTTTTTAAGAAAAAGTAACCGGTACAAGTTTAGACTTTTCAGTGAATGACGAACAACGTAAAAGTAACTGCGATGGGTCCATGCCCGGCAAGATATACGCGCCAATACTGCCGGGGCATTACTTGACTCATTTCGTGATAGGCTCCTTCAAGCTAACTAGCGTGGAGTCTTTTTTAGACGATTATCGCTGTTCAGCTTTCAGTAACCATAAACAATAACCTGCATTTATGGCTGCTAATAGATTTGCCCTTTGTATACTTCTCCATATACTGTCCTTCTTTTGGAAACGAGAAAGAGACATTGTATGCCGCCGCTTTAAGGTAGATGACGGAGCGTTCAAAGAAAAAAAACAAAGAAATATGGTACTGTGACGTCGACTGCGCCCTGCACTGCGGGAAATGAGAGCATTGCTGCTCTTTTTAAAGGCAAAGGGTATCTGTGACGGTCTGCGATTGTACAACGAAAGCTGTTGTGTGTGTATCTCGTGCGCGTATCTCGTGTTCTCCGTGTCCTTTTTTTCTCTGCCCGCTTTCACCTCCCCACTTGTATGACAAACCAGGTGTGCAGCCTGAAGAATAAGCTTGCCGCCTTCATTTGCTTCCCGTCTCTCTCTCTCTCTCTCTCGCTTATGCCAGTGCTTTCCTCTTTTTCTTCAGATATTAACGGGGGAGGACTGGAACGAGGTCATGTATAATGGCATTCAGTCCCAAGATGGAATTCATGGTGGGATGATCTACAGCCTTTACTTCATTATTCTCGTCCTTTTTGGCAACTGTATCCTTTTCGCCTTTGGTATGAAAACAGTGCTTCGAGGACGCGCTCGTTCTGATGCATAAGGGTGACGCAACACATTTGTGCACTCAACATAAAGTGCTTTAGCACAATATTTCCGCAAATGTTGCCGTCTTGTAGTCACCCACCTTAAAGCAAAAAGGAAAGCATTGTATGCGTGGTAATGTTTAGGACACACAGTATAGTAAGTATACTTCTATCTAATCTGTCTCGCTGTAAAGAAGCGTTGACATTGCGGGGTCTGCCATGCTCGAGCAACAAAGGAGGCTGTACACCGCAGTGCAAACCACTAAAAATGGCGTTATAATTTGCACCTCCTTCATATACTAAGCACGCTAGCCCAATTATACAAATAGACATGCTAATGTAACACACCACGCGGAATCGATGATGTTCTACTCACCGCAACAGGATGCAGAGCGAGTAGCGTTCGCCCATAACAGAAACCTAAGCCTATGTTGCCCGCGAGATATGTCTCGCGAACAGAGGCGCAATCGGAGAACGGCAAAGGCGTCCGCGGGATCGTCCTAGCTATAATTACTGTATATGTTCCCTTTGGGGAACAGAGTTGCGTCTCTGACAGAACTCGCCGCTCGCGCACCCCATTCGCCTAGAGCGCTCACGTGCGCAAAATGCATCCTTTTGAGGGAAAGGCATCTTCACGGCAGCGCGTGCGCTGACGGCCGCCACGCCACCACGGCGGCTACCTTCCGCCGCGCCACCGCTGTCCCATGTTCGACCATGGCCTCGGCAATTGGCGACGGCAGCTGCCGATCGCAGAGGCCATGGTTCGACGTTCAGGCATAGCTCATTTGGCTCAGCTGTCATCTAATAACGTTGGCTGCGGCAGCGTGATGTGTAATTTAATTTTGCTGGAAACTCTGTCTTCTCAAACATGTGCCAAAAAAAAATGAGGTGACACTCGAGGCAAAATGATTAAATGGTCGTGGTCGGTCGTCGAAATCGGCACAGCGGGTTATGTCGGCAGCTCGATGCAACCCAATATTTATTTCAGCTTAGTAGTACGTTTTATAATGCACATCCCTACATACGCCTCGCATAAGATATGTTTATATGGAGCAATTATAACTCTCATTAGTAATATTTTTGTGATAGTGAAATCGTAAAGGTACAGGATAAGTAGGACTTCACGTCTGCTTGGTAACAGCTGGCTAGCCGGTCACAAAAATCGCAGCGCAAAGAACAAAAACATGCCCGTTTGAATGTGCATACGGATTCACCTTGTATATATCTAGCACAGACTGCTACGCAGCATAAAATTTTGTAAGCCGTATCCAGTTTCCATTACGCCGGATATACCTATAGACCTGCGAAGATTCGCCGTGAAGGTAATCTTTTTTACTTGTGTTATCTGCGCTCATCGTTTTTCAATGTACCTGTTTTGTATTTTAAAGCCTTGAGTCAAGTACGACGTGAAACGAGAGATTGGTTCAGCTTATACATTTTGTCCAGAATAGTGTTTTCATTTGATATTTACAAAAAAATAAATAAAAACGCTCCTGCCGATAGTGAGGGCCATCGAACAATTTATGACCCCTTATGTCTAAATTGGTAAATTCATTGTTTGTTCGAGTCACATTGCTTTTTCATTTTTGGAAGCGATAGTCCCTCGGCCAGCAACGCGGAATGAACGAGCGAGAAAGCGCACGCCTCTGCTGAGCCGCGCCGTCTCCTACATTCGAGAGGA
The DNA here is from genome assembly GCA_013339685.2 of Hyalomma asiaticum. Lineage (NCBI taxonomy): Eukaryota > Metazoa > Arthropoda > Arachnida > Ixodida > Ixodidae > Hyalomma > Hyalomma asiaticum. Next base: position 221,165,275 of record CM023481.1, read on the forward strand.
GCGGCTTTCCTGCTTAACGCGAATGGATGGGCAAGATGGCGGACCTATGCGCAACTCTGCTCCCGTAGGGAGCATATATACAGTAACTCTAGTCCTAGCGAAGCCCGTCGCCACCGCGCGCGCGACGACGTCCCAATCCCAAAAAAGCGAGGATCGTTCCCCGTGGTCCAGCGAACCCTCGCCACCAGGTAACACTAACGCGGGAACACCGGCGCCATCCCCAGAGCCGCGGCGAGCTGTCGATGACGTCACGGCTTGTGCTCCGCGGGAAAGCCAACTTGGAGCAGCTTTGAGGAAACGCGAGCGCCACGTTATAAAAGCTTATCTGGGGATGTCAGCATTCCCACATATGCACCACTATTTACTTTTTCAAGAGTCACAAGATCTCAATTTATGAAGACATATAATTCAGTAAATCTCTCAACGCGCGTTCTAGACTGGCGGGGAGAACACACAGCGGTTCACTTAAAGCCTACGTGCACTCCTAATATGGCTCAATGCAATTCAAACATAAGATTCTAAACTACGCGGTAACTGTGAGCACTCCTGGCGCGGCATTTGGGAAATACGGCGCGTTTTGCTGTCGAGGAACGTATCACGACATTTAGTTCGGGAAGCAGAATGCACGAATAATAATAATAATAATAATAATAATAATAATAATAATAATAATAATAATAATAATAATAATAATGTGGCGACACACTCTGCATATGTTTACGCGCAGTCTACGCCTCGGTATCGTGCAGCCCAACGTAACACGGCTGCACTCAGCGCTTCGTGTCTGATAAAACACAGCGCTGCTGCAGCGTCACCGACAGTGGCTAAAAAACAGGCTGCCCGACGAGCGTAGCGTCGGTACGCTTATCAACTGTAACTGCTAATTGAATAAACAGTTGTTACGTTTCTATGTTGGGATTCGTCGCGGACATGATATTCAGTAATAATAATAATAATAAGAAGAAGAAAGCTAATATGCCGGGTCTTGAGTGAACATTGAAAAACACGTGACCTCGAATCTTCGAATGCGTCATATTTAATAGCCCCTGGTTTGTCCTTAAAGAAGCTTATTTTTAATTATCAAGTATAACAAGAAGAACTACATAGACATATTTTCTAAAGTACACCTTGGAGCTCTCTCTATGCACAAATCTCATTCCTGAAATCTGTCCATCATCAGTTCGTTGTCGTCGCTATCACCGTTTGCCTGTGGTGCGTGATATAATATACGAAATAAGACTAGCAGCTTTAGGGGCCATCTGAGTTGTAGCGAACGTGAGCTTATTAAGTAAGCATGCGAGTGTGCTTAGGCGTGGCCAGACTCCACGAACGGAATGAATGACCACGACATGCCACTCGCAGAAGAGTGGTACTGATGTGAAACGGCGCTCGTGGGCAGGCCGTCGAAAGTTATTTACGTTCCATGTTGCTGCTGTACGGTCAGCATTCCGTGTGTACCACGCCGTGGTAATAGGGCAGAGGAGAAAGCGTTCACTTTACGGCACGGGGGAAGGTAGCGTAGATGAAAGTAGAACACGAGCAGCAGCCTCGGCTCGATGTCGACCTCGCATGGCCGTGATGCGCGCCACAGTAGATCACACTGCACGCAACTGTGGACGCGCAGCCCGAGGCACATTTGCGGGCAGTTGCTGAGAGTTCGGGCTCGAGTGTGGTTTGAACGACAGCGTTGTAATGATGATATGAGAAGTAAAGCGCGTCTTGCTTCAGCGCGAGTAGCATTCTGCTGAAGCTCTTCGGCAAGCGTCCTGACGAGACGCGTTGGCATGATGGCCTAAGGTACCATATGACGGTCGAGCGGCACAGACAACCGCCCAGAAGAGCTGAGAGCTAAGTCATGTTGTTTTGATTTCTTCTAGTACGCGCTTCACACCGCGCTACCGCGCTAAGCAGCGTGAACTGGGCCCAGCACACAGCGGCTTCAAGTGAGCACGTTCCTTCCGGCACTCGCAGATGAATTCGAGCAAGCGCTACTTGGCGAGGGCATTGCCGGCGTTGCGACGATATGCGAGGCACCTGAAACGAAGCACGTGATCAAGACGCTGCTACGCAGTAGAAACACATGCTAGAAACGCCGTCTCCGACCCACGCGATGTAGTCGGCTAGCCGGCGAGGGCACCGCGTCCTCTCCGGCGAAACTACATGAAAGCAAGGGCTCTTCGGCGGAAGACTCCAAACGCTGTGTATCATATAACATGTACACGTTCAGTGCAAAAAAAAAAAAGAAAAAAAAGAAAGAAAAAGGGGGCACGCGTAATACACAGCTGAAGTTACCGCTTTTTCTTTCTTCGGCTTAAAAATATATCTTTGGCTTTACGTAATGGTGAAACGCATGCCTGACAGATCTACCGCGATAGTGTTGGAGAATGCAGCTGATCAGAAGTGTTGCGTGGTACGATCCTTGATTCGATGAAAAGATACCCTGTTGAATGTATTCTTGGCCATCGCTGTGGACAACCTGGCAAACGCCCAGGAATTGACAGCAGCCGAGGAGGAAGACGCAGAGGAGGAGAAGGAGGTGCGTATCGCTATGCAGGCCTATCGACATCGCACTCACGTTACCGGAGACTGCGTTCGAGTCTGCGAGCGCATATCTTTGCATCGACTCAGTGTGACTTCGCAAGGACCTTTCAACACAGCAACTGCAGCTGTGTATCCTGCCTTTTTTTTTTTTAGAAAGTTTAATTTCTGTTCCTCCACTATGATCTCATGCTTGCCATCTCCTGTATAGCAACTTCTACTTGGAAGTGAACTTGAGTGTATCAATACTTCATAAGAATATATAAACATCCTGATGCGACTACGTAGGTGAGCTGGCGGGGAGAAGACGGCGGCGAAATTTATTGAGCCCAGTCTGCAGTCACACAATGTGGCCTAGCCCTGACTAGTTGAAATAACCGTAAGAGGCCTACAGGTTGCTCACACCGATTGCAACATTTCACATTATGTAGCGACAGCTTCGTGAGAGCCTCGGTAATACATTAAATATGCGTCGAGCACTTCTGCGGCACCGGAATCTCTTTGTCCTTGTTTTCCGTTGATTTAATAAATTACTTTTGTGCTTGGCTGTATTCGTAGCGCCTACTATAAAAATGCTTGTCAGTGACACGGCTTTTCGCTTGTCAGAAGGGAACGCGTCTCAGTGACAAGACTTTCCCTCTAGCCGCAGATTTCTCTTCTATTATTTTCAACGGTGCGCTCAGAGGTGTTTCAGGTGTCGCGCTATTCGGTAGCGGTAATTTGGTGCTGTTCACTTGATGAGCCTTTCTTTTTTTCGTTACACCACCTTTACAGAGGGCTAAGGAGGAGCTGGAGAAGGAAATTGCTGATCTGCAAATGGCAACAACGGGTAGTTTAGATCCACCGCAAGTAAACATTTGCCCGCCATCGCCTCAGAGCGGTGCACCGGGCAAAGGAAAAACTTTCCCTTTGTGAGTGTCGAACGGTTCTCCTCTTCTTCCTTCGTAACTTATACAACGCAAACAACATCGGTGCCCGTTTTATGCTCGTTGCAGTCAAGAAAATCAGTTAGAAGCTGGAACTAAATTCAAGGGAACCAATGACAACAACAACATCGATGTTGATGAAGGTACGTATATATTTCAGCAGCAGCGCTCGAAACATATAGCACCCCTAATCGTCACTTTTCTATTGCTTAACGGAGATCCATTCCACATATTCGTGTTTCTTGCGTGTCTGCCTGCCCGCACGCACGAATATTTGCCGAAAGAAAAAAAAAACTCCGTAATTTGAAGTGCCCTGAGAAATATTTTTTTATAGATGTCACTAAACGTCCAGTGCTTTATATTTCACCGGTGAAACATTTGCTGAGAAATTATTGTTGCTACTATCCCCTACTTCCAAGCTGTCCGCCATAAACGTGCCTACTACACTCCAAAACATTGATCGTGGTTGCAGATAATGGAGCGTAGTTACATTGTCTAATCTGATAGCGCGCACGACTGAAATGATGGCGTACATTCCCGAATGTTACAGAGCGCGAGCGATCATCGAAATGTTCCTTGTATAAATAACGTGTGTATATAGTTGACACACCTGAGTTGTAGAGTTCAACGACCCTTCGCTCCGCACGCTGCTCTGAGTATTACTGGATTTCGGGGGCGCAAGTTCGAGCTCAGTATATAGAGCTATCATGTCTGTGGCAGCGTGTTGTCTTTTGCAGTCACGAGATGTGTGGCACTTTGCCTTGCGCATGTTGCAGATTATGCACCTCCTAGGGAGGACGACGATGAAGACGATATAACTGGTCCAAAGCCAATGATGCCGTACTCTTGCATGTTCATCTGTTCTCCGACAAATCCGTGAGTCACATTTCTGGCGTCCGCATATCGACTACGTCGCTCCTGTTAACATTATTTATTGGTTTCCTGCTCTTCTTCTTCTTTTTTTGTCAGAAAAATTCACTGTGGAACATACTCATCAAATGTCTCGAATATGGAAGCACGTTCTTCTTGTACTGAGTGACTGTTTCTCACCAATATAGGCAGTCATGTCCGAGGTAGTTGCAGGAAACTAAACTCTTTGTACATCTCTTTTTTTAAGAGAGAAAAGTGCCACCTAAATATGCATGCTTCAAATTATTGCTCTGTAATTACGAGTGAGGTGGAATTCTCGGCATTCATGCCTTTAACATTTCACCTTCAAGCGTTCAAAATATTAGAAATATAGTAACGGTTGAACAATACATTTCCAATTATATTTACTTCTCATTTATGTAACACAGTGTTCCCGACTCTGATGAATCCTGAAGCAGCTCGACCAATCGATCTAAAAGCGCTGAAACATCGTGGGAATTTTATTTCTAGATATTGAACCTTACTCATTCTTAATGCGATACGGATCCTCATTATAAGTCTAAAACCTGTCATGCAGCATGGCGTAGCGCGTATGACCTATAGGTAGATATTCTGCATTCTGGCAACCACGCAGCCGCGCTAGTTAATTAACACGAGTTGGAAATCGCTGATGTTCCTATGAGAAGTTCGCTGTGTTTCGCGAATGTCTACAAGAACAGGACGTGAAACAGAAATTACTGCGTATGGAAGGTAGGACATGGAGAGGCAGAAAGCAGAGAGGTTAACCAGGAAGGCGTCCGGTTGGTTACCCTTTGCTGGGGGAATAGGCAAGGAAAACAGAAAGATGAGAGAGAGGGGGAGGGAAGGCAGAAGTAGGAGGAGGAAGGAAAGAAAGAAAGAAAGAAATGAGCATTGAATCGGCTGAGGCGTGTAAAATTGGCGTTCGCATAATACCGTCGTCCTCAATAAACAAAAAAGTGCTTTCACAGCCCTTCATAAGCGATGGGGGACGGTGTTCCAGCGGCAACTGCACGGAAAGTGGCCGGTTGTCTCACTGTCGTTACACGTTTGCACACGTTGAGGGCAGTGACATATCACCTGGTCGACGGCGTTTTCGGTGTCATAGAACTCGCATGCTGCACCGTCGGTCGGTCGCTCCACTTAGGGTCATTCCACGCCAAACGTCCCAGACATTGCGCTCGACCCTCTCCAATTCTATTGTAAAAAATTGTGGACGTTCATATCAGTGCACTATTTATCCTCGGAAAGTATCTCTTGCGAAAAAAAAAATTTTTTTGCGTTTTACAGTGATGTGAACTTTGCCGTTGTGGGTGAAACCTAGGTTGCGAAAAAATACTCTAAAAAATACAATACTTCACGGAACAACTGAAATATCTGCTATTTGCTTGAAAAGGAATGGCACTATCTTATTATCGCCCATTGACGACCACTACTATGTCTCACGATGTGCTTTGTGGTGAAGCAATGCTGCAATTCTGCGCCCATTTTGATTATTTTTTAAAAATTCTATGAATATTACAAACACAATAGGACTATATCGCATGGCTGGATAGTTGGCAGTAAGCATGTTAAAAAAGCATTGAAGTCGACGACCGAGTAGTTTCGAAGTGGAAGGGGCGGAAACATTGCAAAATGCGTGAAATGCCCCATGTTCAGGCACATGTAGAGTGGTGATGCGGTCCAAGTAAAAATGCACGCTTGGTGTCATTTGGAAGAGTAAACAAAGGAGACTTATTTGTGAAAGTTTAATCGGAGTGATATTTGTTTTAGGCGAGAAACAAAATTTTATGTTGAGCGTTCGCGGCGTGCCTGGGCGCGGGCCCGTAAGTCCGCTTCACTGCGTCGCCACACTTCCTTGGGACAACGGAAATATGCCGCGCCCACGCGGGTGGCAAGATCGTGTGCTGCTGTGAGTTTTCACGTTGCTGAAAACTTGCAAACAGTGTACATGGCTGGCAGAAGGTTTCGGAAAGGCACTAAAGGCTGCCGGTGAGTAGTCGGAGCTGAGCGCGCCACGGCACTACATGCGCACGTCCGACAGACGCAGCACTCGGGTTCTGTGCCCGGTTTTCAATCTCTGCGGAGGTTGCAGTTCTTACCTCCGCTGCCGACGTGTGGTTTTCGCCACTTGAAATGCCTGTGTTGCCGAGTAGGAAGTGAGCTCGGCATTAAGAGTGGTCAGTGATGATGGCACGAAATGGTGAAACGTGCGCGTACCTTTGACGGAGATTGTAGATTCAAACCTTGCTGAGAGCTCAACTTTCTTTTTTTCAACCCTAATCTCTGGCAATCGGAGCACAAATATACCTTTGATATTTTCTTCTCACCAGGTAAAAAGCTCATGGGGTGTAAGGATATGTCCCTTGTAGGGTGTCTCAAGACTTGCCCTGGCTGCCAGCCGCTTCACGGTGCCGCCAACCCCATTGCAAGCGCTCTTAACATGAGAGGTTGCGAAAAAGTTCCACTCTGCAGCTAAAGTCTTTTTCATGGAAGCACTAGTTTACAAAATTTTTGTTGTTTTTGTACTGCGACGATGCACCGTTGGAAAAGTAGTGAACTTTTTTGACATCAGGAAGTTCATGTTTTAGGACTTTGAGTACTGCATCTTATAATGTAGCGACTGCAGCTGTAGTGTGTTCCGAGACAGTCCGAAATCACAACAAATGATTTTGCCCGAAGGGAGCCAGTTGTAATGTGCTTGCGTGTTTACCCAGTGGTATGACTGGGGAGCATCTTGCACAAGAAAATTTTAATTATATGCGAAGTGCAAAATATGAATCAACTCGTCGTCCTTGAGTTTCCTTTTGAGCTCTCTTACATATTTTGCTTGCTCCTTGCTCACGAAGTGGTGCAACTTTAGCTCTTGTAGCATGTCTACAAACTTTTCAGAAAATTCGGCTGGAGTTAAGCTAATTGTTTCGAGCTTGCAGCGGACACCACTGATACATTGCTGAATATGAAGGTAGTCAATCTTATCGGTATCGAGAGATGATGCGTTGCCCAGCATGCTTCTGAGGGCGTCGCTGCAACCCGAGTGCGGCGTCTGCCGTACGTGCGCATGTAGTGCCGTGGCAATGAAGTAGCGCTCAGCTCCGACTACTCACCGGCAGCCTTTAGTGCCTTTCCGAAACCTTCTGCCAGCCATGTACACTGTTTGCAAGTTTTCAGCAACGTGAAAACTCTCAGCAGCACACGATCTTGCCACCCGCGTGGGCGCGGCATGTTTCCGTTGTCCCAAGGAAGTATGGCGACGCAGTGAAGCGGACTTACGGGCCCGCGCCGCGAACGCTCAACATAAAATTTTGTTTCTCGCCTAAAACAAATATCACTCCGATTAAACTTTCACAAATAAGTCTCCTTTGTTTACTCTTCCAAATGACACCAAGCGTGCATTTTTACTTGGACCGCATCACCACTCTACATGTGCCTGAACATGGGGCATTTCACACATTTTGCAATGTTTGCGCCCCTTCCACTTCGAAACTGCTCGGTCGTCGACTTCAATGCTTTTTTAACATGCTTACTGCCAACTATCCAGCCATGTGATATAGTCCTATTGTGTTTGTAATATTCATAGAATTTTTAAAAAATAATCAAAATGGACGCAGAATTGCAGCATTGCTTCACCACAAAGCACATCGTGAGACATAGTAGTGGTCGTCAATGGGTGATAATAAGATAGTGCCATTCCTTTTCAAGCAAATAGCAGATATTTCAGTTGTTCCGTGAAGTATTGTATTTTTTAGAGTATTTTTTCGCAACCTAGGTTTCACCCACAACGGCAAAGTTCAAATCACTGGAAAACGCAAAAAAAATTTTTTTTCGCAAGAGATACTTTCCGAGGACAAATAGAGCACTGATATGAACGCCCACAATTTTTTACAATAGAATTGGAGAGGGTCGGGCGCAATGTCTGGGACGTTTGGCGTGGAATGACCCCTTAATGTAGAGCGTCTTCGCAAAGGAAACTCCTAACCAACGCCGGCGGAGAAGCGAATCACCTTGCGTTGAGGAACTCATGATGAAGATCGAGTTAGAGGGCGGGTTTGGGTTGATGCAGCCTTGTATGTCTTATATTTTGAGAGTTCCGCTCCTTTAGTGAGAGACCGCGTGCCAGCTATCGAAGGTGCCTTGCCGCATCTGTCCTAGAAGGCGGAATTGGAACGCAGTGTGCTTGTTGATGTAACGTGCGATGCGCACAGGTCTAACCGGTACGCCCTGCAGACACCACAGCTCACTACTTTCCGCCAGATCTCTTTCTTTTGTGCTAATTAACTCCGTCCGAAACTTAACCTATTTGTTTTCTCTTCTCACAAAAACGAATCAGTAATCATATTTACAAGTCCGACGAATTCGCATGGCATAGCATCCCACCACGTCGACGAGCTTGTAGGCTCCCCATAGGAAGGCTCATTAGGACGTGGCAGATTAGTCTCCTCTTATTCATTGCCTGCGCCATCATTTACAATCTAACCGGGCAGACCACTGTCCTCTGTACACTGCATGTGCAAGAGAAAGATGATATTTGTGTTGAGCCGTCCACACGCATTTGCTTTTTGCTTCCAGTGGGATAGGTAGTTGCTACTGTCACGAAAAGGGCTATGTTCCTTGAGCAATGCTAACGCTCCAAGCGAAATTGGCGAGGACAAGGGATTAATGAAACTCGAGTGCTATTAGCGTCAACCGATTTGTCTGATTATAACACAATCATCAAAGAGCTTACGGATGTGTGTGTAGAAGGAGCCATGCGATGCGTTCCCAAGTAGAAGATAAGGAAGCGCGGATCCTTCAAAGCCTTTAATAGAGTCTTTAAAACGCCTTTATTCATCGTTGCCACTGAAAAGCATGCACTAAAAAAATGTTAAGCCAATGTTACACTTGGGCCAAGCCGTAAATGCTGGCAGTAAAATTCTGGGGAACCAAACGGGGAATGCACTGGATAATCCTGAATAAAGGAAGTCGGGAGAAGCGAATGACCGGAAAGAGCGAAGACCATCGAAGGGGAACAATACTGTCAATGAGACGCAGTGGACAAATGGAGAGTAGACGTTAGGACGTCTTGGTCTTCAATGCCGGTGACAGTTATGAGAGTTGGAGAGTCAGTGAGTGAGGAACACTACTTGACGTCAACATTTAAAGGAATTTTCCTATAAAATGAAACTCTTCTTTGTGAGTGCAAAAGAAAATTCCTGTCTGTGGGCCACGGAAGGCTACGACCTGTTCAAGCGTCATCTTAAAGGTCCCAGTTCATCTTACATCGTGTCTGTGCCATGAAGGTGATGGATTCTGTTTTTCCTTTAAAATGTCTCTTTATGCACATTATTTTTCGACTGGTGACTCTCCACTAATTTAGTCCCGTCTACTAAAATGAAATTTCTCTTTTCTGTTGCAATTTAATTCTCTCATAAGCTTTCTCTATGCTTAACATGGTATTCTTTTTTTTTCTCTCATTTTTAGGATCCGACGAGCCGCCCATTTCATTGTTAATCTTCGTTACTTCGAGCTATTCATCATGATCACCATAACGCTTAGTAGCATTGCCTTAGCCGCAGAAGACCCAGTGGAGGAAGACTCGACAAAGAATAGAATATTGAACTACTTCGACTATGCGTTTACCGGAGTGTTCACTGTCGAGATGCTTCTGAAGGCAAGACACTTTACCCGTCAATGTCGTGCACACGACTTTTACGTGCCTTTGTATTTCAGATCGCCGATCAGGGCGTCATCTTTCACCCAGGAGCCTACTGCAGAGACTCCTGGAACATTTTAGATGCCATTGTTGTCATTTGCGCACTCATTGCCTTCGCATTTGCGTAAGTCTGTTCTGCTGTCCGTAAGAAAATAGCTTCAAATCTGGCAGTGTCGGTCGCCCTACTTTAGTCGAGTGTATTCGCTTTTGGGACGTTACACAGCCGCAAACATTTCAACTGTGTTCCGCAGTTCTGTAAAGACCTTACGTGCACTACTGTTCTACTACTTGCGTTCGTCAGATTCATCAAAACTTAGTGAGGCCATATTGCCAATTAGGTGACCATACGACACCATGTCGTTCTCTAACTTTTACTTCGTCTTGTGATTTGCGTCTGTTATTTATATTTTGTTGAAAAGAAAGAAAGAAAGAAAGAAAATGTAGGTTAACCGAGGCAGCTCTCGGTTTTCCAGCATAAATATAAGAAAATGGGAAAGAAAACCTTCATTGCACACACACACACACACACACACACACACACACACACACACACACACACACACACACACATTTTTGCACCGCCACGGCAATCTAGTGGCCATGGCACTCTGCTGCTGGTCAAAAAGTCGCGGAATCGAATCCTGGCCGCGGCAGCTGCATTTCGATGGAGGCTGAACGTTAAGGCCCGCTTACAGTGCTATGTTAAAGAACCCCATGCGGTCGAAATTTTCGAAGCCCTCCACTACGGCGTCTCTCATAATCATATCGGGGTTTTGGGATGCAAAACCTCAGAAATTAATTTTGAATACACGCATACACTAGAAACATTTAAATAGGTAATGAGAGGCGGTCCTGAAATGCCATCATGAATCTAAATATCACTCGAGTGGTCCTGTGCGTACATGAGCACCTCGGCCAATGTCGTGTTTTCTAAATGGTTCACATTAGCACGGGAAAAGCTCCTCGGCCCACGAAAACAGCGCGATGACATAAAAGCCACTGAATTGTTTTTTTCTTTTTTTTTCACACCTCAAGAAATACATCCGCTGCTGTTGCCATACTGATGAAGAACGAATAAGCGTTCACAAACACGACGCGCAACCGGACGCTACACGATAAGTGGCGTGGTGGTGTTAAACTCCGGATGGCAGGCGAAATCGCAGGCAAAGGGCAAAGGTTCGAGTGAGTACGAGCGAGAGCAGTTGAAACCCAGGATACATTACTGAAGCTTAGTAAAAATCAAGGGAATAAAGTGGCATGGTATCTGTTGGCGACGGGCGCATAGAGAGCGATTAGTGATCTTCCTGGCGAGCCGTATAAATTGAATGTTGGAAAGCTTATTCGTGGGCGGGGTGAGCGATTTCGTGCCTTGAAACTGCTCGAAGTGTTGTAAGAACCACTATCCGGGCGTACTGCAGGCAATTTCTGGCTCTATTCAGATCGCATAAACGGTCCATCGATGACGCGACCGTTAACACGGGTAATCGACGAAATTTTGTAAGCACGAGCTCTTTATCTTTAGCTGTTATGCTGTCTATAAACTTTGTCTGTACAAATAGCGCTTAATGAGTTATTCAGGGAACTAATACAACCAGTGCAACTGATAGAACCGTCCGTGTAAAAATGAAATTGAAGTAAGAAAGAAGCACAGGCCACAACTGTCCTCTTTGATATCGGGCTGGTCAGCTCTTAGTCGTCACGTCAACTGCGGGCAGTATGCATAGAGCAAATCATTTCTTCACATTCTGTTTTATGCTGTTCGATAATAAGGAATTCTGGCAAAAGTAAGTAATTTGTCGTTGTTAATATTACCACAGGGGAAGCTCCACAGGTCAGAACCTAAGCACCATCAAATCACTGAGGGTTCTACGAGTCTTGCGGCCACTTAAAACTATTAAGCGCGTCCCCAAGCTAAAGGTAAGCTGTCTTTTCATTTATTCTATTACTGTCACATTTTCTGAGCGTACAGAATTCGATCACTTGCCGTTTTTTCCGTCCTATTTGATGCTCACTGTAACACATCTGTTTTTTCTTTATAGGCCGTGTTCGACTGCGTAGTCACATCCCTCAAGAATGTGTTCAACATACTCATCGTGTACATTTTGTTCCAATTTATCTTTGCTGTGATATCCGTTCAACTATTCAATGGCAAGTTTCACTATTGCACTGACGCGTCCAAGCTCACGCAAGGTGAATGCAAGTACGTACCCTGCTATTTTTTGTTCAACTACACCATTCATAAATGCAGTGCAAATTAGGCGGGTTCATGTTGATTCAGGATTAAAATGTTACGTGACAGAGCCATAGTATGTGGAACAGCAAAAAAAAAAAAAAAGGGGGGGTGAGCACGCATCGTCCTTTTTTTTTTCTTCTATTTGTTTTATCGTTACGTCGCAATACGTATTTAAATAGCTAATATATATTCGGGAATCTCGCACCATGCGAGATTTCTGAAATTTTACGCGCATTGGAGGAACTCGTATTGTAGATTCACTTAAACACTGACGAACTCTCAGCCAGAGCGACCACAAAATTTTAAGGACATCCAGGCTTTTGGTTACGGGTTTGCACAAAGAGCTGTAGTTTCTTCAACCAAGCTAGGTGTGTGGCACCCTTTGTAAGTGCGTCCATGGGCACCGGTGTTAAGCTCGGCTGTTCTCATAGTGAAAACAGAGCGCGCGCGCACAAAGACGGAAGAGGATCAGAACAAAACGAACGCTTCGTCTTTGTGTCTGTGCGCGCTGGTTTCGCCATGAAGTTTTACCAACTCGCCCAAATTGCTACCTTGCTTCGACTGTTTTGTTTTTGCCTGATGGCGGCGCTCCAGCCTACCGAAGACTCTGGACGCGGAGGACTATTTTTACCCTCTCACTCTTCGAGCTCTGAAACTCAAATAGCCCCTCACCACACCCCGTTGCAAACTTTTGTTATACTGCGGGAAGTTGTAAGGCACCGCCTAAGGAGCGTTTTACTGAAAAAATTCCTCAAATTAGTTCGTTAGTGGAGGAGTGCCAAGCAAGCGGACTGTCCGGTTACCACGCCGCCGTGAGGCGAGCTTCCAGACTCTACTCTCGGTTAGCGTACACAAGCGTCCGCAGCTGGACGCCCACGTCCACGTGACTACTCCCGCCGTCTCTCCTTTCTTTTATTACTTTCTTTTTTTTTTCTATCGCAGTACATTTCCACTGGCGGAATCGCACATTGCGCTGTGATTATTAGTCGCGTGTCATCCCATGCGATGTTGCCAGCAGTGCGTAGGGCCGTTTGCGCGTATGACCACGCCGTTCCCTCAAGAGGAAGCGGCGTGCGGCCCTTCGTTTGGAATTTCGGCCGGTTTCGCGCCACGTAGCTGCTTCAAATTGTAAATGTGTAAACAGTTAGGCAGCAGGAGTGGAAAGGAAGTGACGGGACAGATGCTCAATTTACAGCTTATGCTTATCAGCAAGCCGTTCAGGAGAGACTGGAGTCGCGCATGTGCATAGTACACAAGGTGTTACCACGAAGAACCAACGGACCTAATTTAAATATCTTTTATATCAGAAGTGGTTAAAGATCGCCACCATAACTATTGAGAAAGCTTGTTTATCTCTCAGAGCTGCAGAGGGAACTCCGATGCACGTGGTTGAGCGTGAGCTAATCTGCCGAGCTTCAGTAAATCTGCATGCGCGATTCCGTGCTCTTGCGCACGACTTTCGAATGAGCACCAGTTGCAAGCTGATCGTCGGTCCTGACAGTTCTGTTCTAGTCCTGCCGTCTAGCCACTCGTACAAATATGTTGCATCAACTGGCCCAACATACCACCGTCATGAGCTGTCGCGTACTTGGTGAACGCTATCGACATCGCGTGGTCTACGCGTCGCGCTTTTTCGTTGGCAGTGCCCAAACCTGGTGAGAGGTCCTTAAAGGACACTCAGTAAGGTTGTTTGAGTTGAGGCATCTATGTATTTGACGAGGAGTGTGAAAGTTATGATAAGAATTCGGTGTCATAACATCTACGCCACTGATCTGCGACTGTGCTTTCACCATGCCTTCCGCCCAGGGGAGAATATTACGTGTTCAGCGACGCGGACAAGCCACCTAGGGTGGAGCGGCGTCAGTGGAAGCACCAGCCTTTTCATTATGACAATGTGATGGCTGCCATGCTGACTTTGTTCACCGTGCAGACGGGCGAGGGCTGGCCACAGTGAGTAAAATGGAACACATTCGCTGTTTACTTTAGCGGCTCGTGATTAAGCTTCTTTAACGAGAAGAGTGCGAAAATATTGTTGCTGAACGAACCAGCTATTTCGTCGCAAACGTAGCAGCGTGCTAGTTGTCAGCTGCAAATCATATCGCAGCTCGCATTCGCCCTGCTTTAGTTTTCTGCTACCCTCTTTTTAAGAGTCCATATCGTCAAGGGGGAGATAATGGCATGCTGAGTTATCGCTTACATGTCTGCAGCTGTGGAGTGTAGAGCTTAATTTGTGAATCAGATTCAGTGCACGTTGGCAGTTTGGTGTGAACTTACTAAAAAAAAATATTTACACAATCTATGCATCTTTTTTATTCACGGATTCCGAGATTTCATATGTAATGCGTAAATATGTTAGAAATTACATATCTTTTTAGTATGTTGGTAGGCGGTATAAATGGCTGTTTCAGTAAGGGCTGCGTCAATGCGGTCCCTGCTTTATGTAATAACATTGCATAGAGCTGTTTTCCATAGCAACGGGGTTTTATGCCCCGGGACGTGATAACTGGACGCATTGTGGCTTCATCATGAACGAATTGGTCAACTCTAATTTACGGGAGCAACGTGCGTGTTGTGGTGAAGGATAAGTAAGTCACTTCGACTCGAAAAGTGTTAGTCGAAAAGCCGAAACCAGGTCGACGATCATTATATTAAGTGACTGTCATTGTGTTTGTGGAGCTTTAGCTGACGTTTCTGTATCATTTGCATAACAACACGTGCAAGTGAAGAAGGGAATACTTAGCCAAAAAGGGCAGGAAGATGCACAGCAACAGCTGTCAGCTTGATTGATACGCGGGTGTGCCATGCAGAAATAGCGTGCCGATTTTGTTGCGTTGGCCTCGGATTCGACTACTTTGAATAATTGTATACGTTTCTTTAAGGTGCGTCTTTCCTAAAGACTGTGTCAAAGCTCTCTAGTTCTAGGAAAAGCTCGACGCGAGCTTTCCCAAGGTATATCGGTAACTGTGGTGGGATGTGAAATCGTCGAGATGCTAAGATGCTGGTTTCAATAAGGAGTAAGAAATGGTAGAATGGCTGACAGCCTGGTATCCCGCTCCATGTGTTCAATGAGAAAAGTGGAGCTGTGGCGGTAACAAATTTGATTGTAAACGTAATGTCACATTAGGGTGAGCGCGTTGTTAGAAGCATCTGCACACATCGCCTCATAGGACATACCACCACTCTTTTCCATGAAAATGAAGAATGGGTGTGTACAAGTTGTCAGAGAGAGTAATGCATTACCGTAAAAGTTATAAAAATGAACTGCTGTCGGACAATGTGTCTTTTTGGCTAGTTATTTCGATACATCAAAAGGTATCATAGCGCTAGCAGGCACGGACCAGAGAGACAGAACAGAACGATCGTTGAAAGTTAGCGCTCGTCCTTTCTGTCTCTCTTGTCCGTGTTTGCTAGCGCCATGACACCTTTTCAAATGCGATTAACCAGAAATTTTAACTCCGAATATAAAGGCGCCTTCTCATCGCGTTGAGAGAAATGTGCAAAGTCTGCACCCCAGTACACAGCAGTCAGAAAGCTTTCAAATGATCAGGCAATAATTCAAGAACGCAGTACCCTGATAAGATTTATTGGAATGACACAACGTGATAGCACAGGCAGCTTGTCGATAACCGTTTCATTCTCGCGAGGCAATTTTCGGGCGTGCCTGTTTCTTAATGTTTACTGACAACAAAAGCATTGTGTGGTCGGTTGCTCTCCCGGTCGCGAACTGACAGCTTGTTCTTTTCTGCAGAGTGCTTCAGAATTCGATGGACTCCACGGACGAGGGCAAGGGGCCCCTGCCTAGATACCGAATTGAGATGTCCATTTTCTACGTCGTCTTCTTCATCGTGTTCCCTTTCTTCTTTGTAAATATCTTCGTAGCACTCATCATCATCACTTTTCAAGAGCAGGGTGAGAAAGAGCTCGAAGAAGGCGAGCTTGACAAAAACCAGGTGAGCTGTCCAGTGTACTGGAAATCTTCCCATATCCGGTTGTGTCATTCATTTTTCAAGCGAAGCCTGTGTAGTCTAGCCTGTGTTGGAGTAATCGGCTTCGTTGCGGTCGTCACCCCAAAACTCCCAGTAAATTGTAACCTCCGGCGCCCTCTATGGCGCGGCGGAAGAAACTAATACCTTCCGCCACGTCGTAGAGGGCGCATTAAAGTGGGGGAAAAATGGTATCAGTGCTGAGGCTTAAACCCGGGCTCCCACCCTCCGAAGGCAAGTAAGTGTCTTAACCACTACACTGCACACCCACGCTTGCGAGATGTAAGCATACCGAAACTATATGAAAAGCGAGAGAGAGATTCTTCTGGAAAGGAAACTCGGTTCGGAGTGCATGGTGGCTGTCTCTCGACTGAGGACACCTCAGCCGAAACACTCACAGGGGAAGGGGAGTGAAAGGAGACAGTGGAAAGGAGAGGACACCTTCACGAGACTGGGAATTACCCACACCACCGAACGCCAGGTCAGAGTAAAATCCCTGAAAAAAAAAAAAACACTCGAGTAGCGCCAACTGCGCCCCTTATCCTCCTCTCCTAGCAGCATCTCTAGCGTGTCCACCAGGAAACTGCGGATGCGAAACCACGGTAGGCCACTTTAACCACGCGCCCACATGGAGTGCACTGCCAGCACCCGTGCCTCAGTCGCATCGAGGGTACCGCCATATTTCGGCACTTTTCAAATTCTTTCTATCAAACACCTCCCACTACGTCGCTTTGAACCACAGCGCCCTCTCGCGCTTCAGCGGAACAACTTGCACAAGAACCGTCTCAACTTCATTTACAATCTACGAAGCCCGCGAGAGAGGAGGTGCCTGCAGACTGAAGCGAATGGCGCTACTGTAGCTTTTTTTTTGGCGGGGGGGGGGGGGGGCTTTAGGTCAGGGTACCTCTCTCTCCCCATTAGGAAATCCGGTGGGTGCCCGGTGGCAATGGTACTCGAACCCGTTACCTCCCGCACTACAGGCGGACGCTCTAACCACTAGACCACCGATGCAGTTGCTTTAACCATATGAATGTCTTGGTTGTTCTACCACCTAACGGGAAAGAAAGGAACTAATATTTCAGGCATGCGCACGCCACGCTTCTCTTCCCCCCATTTCTTCGAGAGGGAAAGGGCTCCAAATTTTTATCACCACGCTTTCTCTTGATAATGGCATCCAAAAATGTGTGTATGAAGTCCGCCATCTATCATGCGTAGCCAGTGGTATGCAACCTGGCTGTGCTGCTGTTGTTCTTACTTTTTAATTTCTTTTTTGCATACGTATCTTTGAGCTTCTCCTAAATGTACTCACTTCTACTGCTCAAAAATAGAAAGAAGCGTCGGTGACATTAATCAGTTAAGGAGGCCATCATCATCAATTATGCAAATGTATGCCTGCCCCGCCACGGTGGTCTAGTGGTTATGGCACTCGGCTGCGGATCCGAGGGTCGCGGGATCGAATCCCGGCCGCGGCGCCTGCATTTCGATGGAGGCGAAATGTTGAGGCCCGTGTGCTGTGCGATGTCAGTGCACGTTAAAGAACCCCAGGTGGTCGAAATTTCCGGAGACCTCCACTACGGCGTCTCTCATAATCAGAGCTGGTTTTGGGACGTTAAACCCCACAAATCAATCAAATGTATGCCTGCTAGCGCAGGTGTGTCCTCAAAAAGTCGTAGCAAACAAGCGTAGTAATGGGTTGGGAGAAGTGCAACAGGACCTTCTAGAAGCCCTTGTGTTGCTTGAAGGACCACTTGATTCCTTGCTTGATGACGTCGTCACAATATCACTGCGTTGGCTTGGTGCTATCCGCACTGAACCACGCTATCGCTACGCTATAGATGAGCGCAGTAGCACCACTGTTAGGCAGTTGCCTACGTGTGTGCTTGCAGTTCCGAACACTGACGTTCTAAGGAAGGTCTTCACGACGTTTCTAACAGAAAGGACATCCAAGCTTCTTTCCACATCTCATTTCCTATAGGCGTCGTCTGCACACTTTGTTATTTATATATCCGATGGTGCGCGCACAGCAACATTAAAACACTCGTGCTATTTTTCCTTTCCAGAAATCCTGTATAGATTTTGCCATTCAAGCCAAGCCACTGCAGAGGTATATGCCAAAGAACAAAGACAGTTTTAAATACAAAGTGTGGAAGATAGTCGTTTCAACTCCCTTTGAATACTTTATCATGGTATTAATTGTGCTCAACACCGTTCTGCTCATGATGAAGGTAAGTAGGAACCTGCAACTTTCTCGTCCGACTGTCGTTTAACCCGTTGGACAGGCCCGTGTCGCGAAGTCGCGGTGACCAGCGGCCGCGCGACCCCGGCTCACAACATGTGCATTCGGGGTCGCGCGATCGCACTTGGTGCCGCGAAGTTCTTGGTTTGATGATGATTTTGATGATGGTGATGATGCGGCATGAGGCGGCGGGCGGCGGCCTGCATGAGGCCCCCTTGGTGTGTGCATCGGGGCCCGAACACGGCTGGGCTCGGCGGCCAAGGGCGCGCCGCCCTTGCATGCGGCCCCGCCCTGCTTCCTCCCTTACATATGTATATATGTATATATACATAGTGCTTGCTCTGTCATGGTCACCCGGCGCGCACGCGCGCACTGCCCGCGACCCAGACGCACGCAAAGCAGCACCAGCACAGGCGCCCGCAGCACACGCGCGCACCGCACGCCGCCTGCGCCGAGCTGCCTCCAAGGGTTCGTGGGCCCATGGCCACACTCCCACGCACGGCGTCTGAGCCACATTTTCACGTCGGACGACTCCGTGGCTGAAGCCTCGGGTTCGACAAGCGAGGCCACTGTGCATTTGCCTAGGTCGAGTAATATATTCGTACTCCTGCTTCTGGGAGGCTGTGTACACAGGTTATCTGTTCTTCATAGACGACACGTACGTTACGTACGTTATTCTGTTCTTAGTCATAAAACTGTACGATGTTCCCTATCGCAGAGTTTACATAGACGTACATAGAGTTGAGAGCACCGCTAAATAATTTACGCTCAATTTCGCGTTTGCAGCCAGGTACAAAAGAAGTGAACACCAATTGCGTAGCTACTATATCTGGGATTCAGGGCTTGTGAAAGCATTTTGCGTGTTAAGATAAATTCACATATCGAGGAATCTCATTTGTGCGTATGACTGACTTTGACAGAAAAGGAAGTGTAGTCTTGCATCTTACGATCAGCCATGCACCATGTTTGGTTTCTAGCAAACACTTAATGACTTTACACACGTTGGTGTTTTACACCTCATACCAAATGTGCCTTCGAGCGATGCATCCACCTCTCATTCCTTTTTTTTTTTTTTGTTAGCAACTCTTTCAATAAGAACCGCATTCCCACCGTCAGTGTCTCAGTAGAGGCATAGATGTTCCTCCAAAGCAGCAACTATAAGATCACCTTGCGCAATGATCGTGTTAGACAATTATTTCGCCGAACCATCCGAACCCTGGACCTACGACGGTGACATCAACGGAGCTTCTAGCCGCGGATGCGACCACACGGGGATAGGAACAAAAGACTCAGAAAGCCTCTGGTCTCGGACAGGCCACCATTGGAAACTAAACGTAGCGACTCTCAACACGCGAACTCTTTCAAGTGAAGCCAGACTATCTGAACTACTAAAAGAATCAAGGGGTATTAATTGGGATACCACTGGCCTTAGCGAGGTTAGGAAGCCAGGATAAGGATACTTATCGCTTAATGAAGGGCACGTTCTCTGCTACAGAAGACTGCCAGAGAAGCGCGAATACGGGGTGGGGTTCCTTATACACAAAGACCTAGCAGGCAACATTGAAGAATTCTCTAGCGTCGATGAAAGGGCAGCAGGTATCGTGTTAAAATTAAATAGGCGATACAAACTAAAACTAATACAATGTTACGCACCAACGACCAGCCACAATGACGAGGCTGTAGAACAGTTCTATGAGGATGTAGAAACGGCAATGAACAAGGTACACACCCAGTATACAACTGTTATGGGGGACTTCAATGCGAAAATAGGAAAGAAACTACGAGAAGAACAGGCGGTAGGGAACTACGGCGAAGGTGATAGGAATAGCAGGGGAGAGATGCTAGTGGAATTCGCAGAACGAAATCACCTCCGTGTTATGAATACTTTCTTTAAGAAACGTAAGAACAGGAAGTGGACATTGAAAAGCCCCAACCAAACGAAATAGATTTCATAATGTGCAGTGATCTGGGCAGTGCACAAGGCACGGAAGTGGTTAATAAGGTCAAAATTAGTGACCACAGACTAGTAAGGGCGAAGATAGCCTTTAATCTAAAGCGGACAAGGATAAAGCTAATCACGCGGAAGCAGGTCAACCTCGATGTCGTCTGGGCGAAAACAGAAGAATTTAGAATTGCATTTAAGAACAAGTGTGAGGCTCTAGAACAGGAAGGAAATGAGGATATAGAGAAGATGAACGAAGATATTACTAAGCTGATCACCGAAGCAGCGATCGAAGTAGGGGGCAAAGCACTGAGACAAGATGTAAATAAGCTCTCTGAATCTACTAAAAGTTTAATCAAACAACACCAACAGATGAGAATAACTAACTCAAGAGATAGGATAGAATTTGTCGAGCTGTCTAAGCTCATCAATAAAAGTAGTCAGGGACATACGTAACCATAACGTGAAAGAAATAGAAGTAGCCGTCAAAAAAGGAGTCAGCATCAAAACAACTAAAAGGAAGCTTTGTGCGGGAAAGAACATAATGCATGCAATGAAAGATAGGCAGGGCAACACCGTTACTAACTTCAGTGATATAGCCAAGGTGGCCGAGGACTTCTAAACTATACAGCTCAAATACGAGTCTCCCCGCCATGAGTGTATTAAATGTCGATCAGGACATCGAAATTCCATGCGTCACTGCGGACGAGGTTAGGAAAGCAATTCAGGGCATGTCCCGCGGAAAAGCGGCTGGAGAAGACGGCATAACGGCCGATTTCATCAAAGATGGAAGAGACTTCGTAACTAGAAAGCTCGCTACACTATACACACAATGCCTCAAACCTTCAACTGTACTACTTCAACTGTACTTCAACTGTAATAAGGGCCACACTTGAATTTAATCAACCAAGAGAGCAAGCAGGGTTCAGGAAAGGATACTCCACCATAGACCACCTTCATGTGCTCAATCAAGTAATCGAGAAGTCAGCGGAATACAACAAACCCCTCTATATGGCTTTCATAGACTACGAAAAGGCTTTCGACTCGGTAAAGATACCAGCAGTTCTAAAGGCATTACGCCGACAAGGAATATGCGATAGCTACGTAAACACAATAGCGAACATCTATAAAGATTCTACAGCCACTTTACTCCTCCTTAAGAAAAGCGGGAAAATCCCAATACAGAAAAGTGTCAGACAAGAAGATACAATTTCTCCAATGCTGTTTACTGCATGTTTGGAAGAAATCTTCAAAAGACTAGACAGGGCTAAGGATTAACGGCAAATATCTCAGTAACGATTTGCAGACGACATTGTACTCTTTAGCAATGATGGCGACGAACTGCAAAACATGATTGAAGACTTAAGCTGAGAAAGTTCTAAGGTAGGATTAAGGATGAACATGCAGAAAGCAAAGATAACGCTACGTGGCACGGCGAAAAAACGTGGCTTCACGATCGGAAACCAGACATTAGAAGTCGTAGAAGAACAGCTATATCCAGGACAGCTACTGACAGGAGAACCCGCCCATATAAAAGAAATCCACCGTAGAATAAACATGGGATGGCGCGCGTACGGGAGGCATTCCCAACTCATGAAAGGAAATCTACCATTATCACTCAAGCCGAAACTATATAACTACTGCATTTTGCCAGTACAGACATACGGGACAGGAGCTTGGAGAATTACGAAGTTCGAGAGGAAGTTAAGAACCGCGCAGCGGGCGATGGAACGAAAAATGATAGGCGTTACATTAAGAGATAGAAAGACAGTCGAGTGGGTCAGAGAACCAGACGGGGCTCGCCGACATAATAACCGACGTTAATAAGAAAAAATGGACATGGGCAGGCCACGTGATGGGAAGGCTAGATAACCGATGGGCAGTTAGAACGACGGAATGGATACCAAGAGAGGGCAGGCGTAACCGCGGACGACAGAGAGTAAGATGGGGGGACGAAATGAAGAAATTCGCAGGCGTCAAATGGAATCAGCTCGCGCAGGACAAGCAAGAATAGAGAGGATTGGGAGAGGCCTTCGTCCTGCAGTGGACATAAGATGGGCTGATGATGACGATGATTAATGTGACGCAACGTGACGTCCACTTTCAGCGAATGCCCACTTACGTCGGGACGCTTAATGTCGGCAAAAATGCTACCTCTCGATACTAGTTTTGCCGCAGCCTCTGCAGCATCAAGATACAGCTGAAAGTGATACCGCTTATACTATAACGTTTCTGGGTTTTCCAAGTCCCAAGTTTCTTTGACAGTACACCTTGAATGTGAACATAGAGCTGTATAGGATAAGCTAATAGCTGAAGCGGACATTTGTTGCCTGTGCAGTGGATGCGAGACTTCGTTGTCTACTTTTCCTTGCGTCACTACATACACCACCTTTAGCTTCTTCGAACTCTGTTAGTTCGGCACAGAGTTACTCGTGTGCTTGCTTGAAATTCTAAAAATTCTAAACATTGCGTATCCCATCAACCGAACTTCGCTTCGTGAGCTAATTGAGTTCGATCTGCTTTGCTTTTTTGTTGTTATTTTTTTTAGCCAGCTGCTAAGTCTCTGACATAATGCCCGGGCCTTTAGGATCCGTTGCCAAGTTGTCAAAAAGATTGCAAGATTGCAGATTGATTCATACAGCTAAATTGCACCGTACACCAGCTCTTGTCGGCCACGCATGACAATGCGGTGGGATATTTCCCGCCACGCCACGGGCGCCTCTTGCATACCTACGTCACTTTGCGACGCGTACTGATTTGAAATTTTCTATGTTGTTTCCTCGCCACGAGAGATTAAACGACTTTCGCACGAATCACTGCTTTTGTGCTGTCGTGCGCTGTCGTAATATGCAGCTTCGTTTTGCCGTTCTCCTACCAGTAAGCGGCAAAGTGCGAATAACCGCTATACCTATTCCAAGGCGCGCATACGTTGACCGCATAAGTGTTGAAAGAGCAAGTGGTTTGGTCAGCGCACAGCAGCACAGCGTACTAGCGAGCGTCCTCGAACCCCATCCGGCTGGCGCTGCGCGCGTCGTGGGCGGTGCAATGCGCGCGCGCGCGCCGCCCGTGACCATGGCATGGAGCTGGGCTGGCCCCCCAGCGGCACCCGCGGTACTTCGATGCCAGACCCCGCAGCAGGTGTCACCTGTGCATCGCGTGCTTGCATGCCGACGCCCCGCCCAGAGGTTCAGCGCCCTGGTCTCACGCAGGACGTGCTCGACTTTGTCTCTATAGGAACTGAACTGTGTGCTCCTTTGCGAGCCTCCGCGCTCGAATCGCCGCTCTCGAATGTGGACCAACTCTGAGCCTCGTGTGTGGCATGGGCGTTTCACTGCCGCTCACAACACATCTCACGCAGAGCATGCTGTCGTGTTACGCTCTTCGGAGTTGCCCCAATTTTCCGGGAGTTAAAGGCTCCGACAGATGGCGCCAGAAACGTGCCTCCCTTGAAGACTGACATTTGACTCAAACGGAGCTTTACGCTCGGGTGAAAGTATGTTCTGAATGCGGCAGCAGTGGACGGCGATCCGCTGTTGGCTAACGTTTACGTTGTCGTCAGTCGTTATATACGTTACGAAGTACCCGTCCGTTCGTTCAATCTGGCCTAAGTCTCTAGAAGTGAACCACACACCCGGCTGTCGTTCGGCACTAATGCGGGCTTAGGAAGCAGAACATAAAACAAATGCTTCAAGCCACTAACGGAATGACTTTTTTTTTATTTTTGTCAATTCTTAGAATACCCCCCGTGCAAATCACAGGCAACTCGTGGCAACTCCAAAAAGCGTAAAGCCATGTGTACTGACCGATGCTGCATCATGTCGTGAGCCTTGCTGTGGACATAAAGATACGCGCACGTGAAAGCTTGTCGCGTGATGGGCGACGTGACATCACCGACCCTCTCAGTAATTGGTTATCAAGCACTGCACGTTTTGCAGTGGTACGGCTGAGGTCTGGAACAGATTATTGCCCACGTAAGATGGGTTGCGCAAGCACGTAATAGCGTATATTGTTCGCGAGTAATAACATGAGTAGCCAGAAAAATAAAAAAATTCCTCGCCCGCGTGATTTACGAAGTCCCAGAGTAGTAGTTTTGTATTTCATATTCAAAAATACAAGCCTCCTAAACGTTCTTTTTCTGAAGTCAGCCATTGATTGACATTTTACGTTCAAGTGATATGTAAGCTGTCCGTACTCACCCGAGGACAATTCTTGCTGGCACTTGCTTATAAAACAAAGCGTCGGCGCCAGTGGCCAATATCATTTGTCCGTGAGTGCACTTTCACGCATTTCTTGCCTCACAGTACTTGTCTTGCTGTGCGTAGCAACATTATTCTGCAGGAGAGACAACACACGGATTCACTAGAGCACTTTTACTCGCTTACCCTGCCTGTCACTGTTACGTTTCATCGTTCACACTCATTGAACCATAGTTTTGCGCCTTCTAATATACCCGGTGAGTCTTCTATGTCCCACCCATTGATCGTCGCGCACGTAGTCAGAGCACTGTCTGAGCGCTCAAGCACCGTGCAAATCGGCTACTTTATAGGGAAGCTTTTCTCTCCTGTGTCATGCATGCGTTCGGTAATGTCGCATGTGAGAATTCTGACTCAGACTTCGGCCACGGGCTGGCTAAGTACTACGAACAGCTTACTTTCCAAAGTGTGACATTCGTCGTTGTTGCGTTTGTACGGTTGAACGTAGTTGCAACCGCCAGCGTAGCCTCAGACATGGCGGTTGTCCCGTATACTGCGTACAAGCAGAGGGCCACTGGTGATGAAGTTGTCATTCTTATGCCTGGTTCACTATCTGCATGACAGCCCCGAGTTCTGCAATTTCAGTTTCTTTTCAACAATTGATTGTCAGCTGTAGATAAATGCAGTTATGAATGCGTAACCCTAGGCAATAGTGAATGATCGCTGTTGAGTTTTCGTTGTTTTCATTAACGTCGATTACTAGGTAGTTATTGTTCTTATCTGGCGCCCAGGAAACCCCGCGTGATCGCTGCGCCATTATTCTTACGTAACTCGCAAAGTAACCACAAGCGTATGATATATGGTGAATGTTTAAAAGCGCTAAAAGACGAAGGAAAAAAAAACTAGTATGCGACCACACGCGGTTGATCCCTTTCGTATGACGAATGTGAACACGGAGTCCTTGTCAGAAAAGGAGGAACAGTGTCTGAGTGTTTGTGTGTCAAAGGAAAAGAAAAGCACCTTTAATTAAGCAGCTACCAAGCGCATGTGATTAGTCTGTATTTTCTCCATTTTCGTGTGTCCAATTGTGGCTCATATCGCTTGCACTTTCTGGTGTAAACGGTAGTTGAAAGTCAGCGCCGGTTTGTGTTCCATACTTCTTTTAGCATTAGTGCTGATGCGCTGTTAAACATTTCCTGTAATCCAGAACGAACTCGCCCACCAGCAAGCCTTAACAAAGCGCATGACGTAATTTATGCCAACTTAATGTCTTGCAAGTCTGTTGCCTCGAAAAAATCGAAGCAGACATTATATTTATTATTTATTTATTTAACAATACTGTCAATCTCATCGGAGATTATAGCAGGTAAGGCACATGAAAAATATTTGTTTACACAAGATCATGCATTATACATTGCAATAGAAGAACACACAATTGATACCGTTAGAAATACGAAATTGCGCATATAAGTGCGACTGTAATTATGCCAGAAAAATCTTGCCTGAGAGAAGGAAAGCTCTCTTGCTCCCTCTTATGATACATCACTTACTACATTCGCCGCATGTGTACTCTGCAGGGGAGAAAGGGTACTGTTATTTTATTTTATTTTATCTATCTATCTATCTATCTATCTATCTATCTATCTATCTATCTATCTATCTATCTATCTATCTATCTATCTATCTATCTTTTTGTTTTTCTAATGAACAATCAATTGGCCCGATTTGTCGTTCATGTAAGGCAGCTTAATCGAACAAATATTTATCGTCAAAGCGCAGGGTTCCAGCATGGGCGAAAGTCATCTCAACAAATGCTTTAAATTCTATTTCATGAATATATGCAGAAGTGCAAATGCTTACCACCTTGCATCGTGACACGACATCGTTCACCTCGCGCGTGTTGTTTTCCTTGAATATTATATAAGCCTCGGTTTCAAGAAATCAGATGCTTCGTGCATATTTCAAACTTTGGCGCCCTGCTTTGCGATTATACGACTGCGTAGACAGTAAGGCGAGCTCTGATGGTGTTACCATGCAGTTGTAATGCGTTTTAACGCGAAATAATCCAGAAAAAGTGCGCAGGTCAAGTTCGCTGATAAGAAATTGACATGCCGGCGCGGCTTCCAGGCCGAGGTGTAAAAACGGAACTATGCACCACGACTCTTGTTGCTTTTAATTCATATATTTTTTTGCAGATTTTGGTCTTCATCAAACTCGACGCTATTACATTAATGTATCGCGTCGTTCTGTCGCACCAGCCAACTACGAGCATTCGCTCCTTGTGTTATTTTGATTTGTGAATTTTCACGCCGTTCATTTCGTATCACCGCTCAAAGTAAGCGGCTGCTCACCGGACGAGCACCGTCGGTGGGTGTTAGATGTCAGGTTTAGGTGCGTTTTATATTCGTTAAGTGCTGCAAGTTTCGCGCGAAAATATCACTTCGATTGCTAATAGCGCTGCCGTCAATGTCTTCAATCCTGCCTAAAAGAGCTTGTGCGTTCAGGGCGTTCACATTACCTACCGTTTCCTTGCTTACTGAATCACAATGAAAAAACTTTGCGCTAAAGCAAAACGGAGAGCAGCCCTTATGAACTACGAGAAGCTCGCCCAATCTTATACTCTAGTACGACAAAAGAAAGAAAGGAAACTCAAGAACGAGTCCTCCTCGTTCCTTTTAGAGCAAAAGATTCACGATGAATCAATTCCAGCTAGGCCCACTAATAATACGTAAAGTAGATAATACGTAAAGTAGTAATACGTAAAGTAGATAAATGCTATTTGGCAACGTACCTCTGGCGTCGCTTGAACGACGTTGCAGAAAAATACGCACCATTCTTTACCCTGGCATGGTCGAACTTACGTTGCATACCGCAACCGAGCAGGCGCGGTTGCTCTGAAGTAACCACGACAGTTGTTTATCAGATGTGTCATCTGACGCCGATTGAGAAGTGCGTGCACAGCGATTAAGCAAATGTATATAAGAGACAAACCAACAGTGTAGCAAGGGCTTGTAGCAAATAAAAAACTACGATTTTTTACAGTAAAGAAACTAAAAACTGCGGTTTCCTCGTACTTTTTCCCTGGCCAAATAAGCAGAAAAACATAGGGCCAGTCATCGCTAATTGCTATTGAGCACCAGAAATTCTAAACATATGGTAAAATGGTTTACTGGTCCATAAGTGTAAATTAATTTTTAGAAAGGTTCTCGTAATGAATAATGGCGCAAAATTAAGGCAGGATATATAGTTTTGAATTGGTTGCAGAATACGGGTGTAAACTTATGTACTTCAGTGAGTGCGTCGACGATGCTGCCAAATGCGACTTTGTTAATCGTGTCGTAATGATAATCACAAACTTGATTACAAATCAAATGAATACCTTCAGGGATCTCACTTCCTAAGCCTGTTCAACGCCCGTGACTAGCCTTAGTGTTATAATGTTCGTAACTCTGGAGCAGAGCGTACATCCTTCTTCCAGAAATTCACAAGTCGCTGTGCACGTGATCAGAGGTTTTCTTCTGAGCCCTCACACTTTGGCATTCTCGGCACTCCAAATCTCGAAACAACTTCGAGTGACGAAGAAAACGCGCCTCCTATCAGAACCGGGCCATCTGATTAGTGGGCGTACATCCGTACATCCCTGACGCTCGGTTCACATTCTCCGGTGCACACGAGCTCCGCGGCCTCAGATATATTTGAAAGGCTTCTGCGTGTGGTTAGCCGCACAGTTGAAAAGAATTTTGGAGGGGACTATAGTTGCGAGGGTAACGTTCGAGTATAAGGAACGGTATGCGTAGTGCGCGCACAAAGTTATTCTTTGCAAAGAAGCGCTTTAACTATAATTAGGGCGCTCCCGAACCTTCCACGAGGTAAAAAGGGTAGGAAGTGTCAAATTATCGGCGAATATTCAGCAAATAAACCAAAGTTTGCTTTGTGTCGCGTCCAAAAAGTTTAGTTTATGTAGTTAGCAACAGTGAGTAGCTAAAATGTTTAAAAATGCGTTGAAGTGTGCATGGTCTAGTGTGCGTAACCTGCTACTCTGCGCTGGAAAAGTGGGAAAGGAGAATGCAAGAGAAGTGAACGATGATGGTGACACACATGCTAACAGGTTTACTTGGAACCTATGAGACTATATAGATGGATTGCCAATTATTCAAAAGGAACGGTGGCAAACAACAGTGAGTATGCACATATATGTCTCTCCTACTCGCCTGTAACGTATCGCCACCATGATATCCACATAACTCGAACATATAGTGGGCGAATATGACGTTCCTGGCCGGGCCGGTCCAATCAGCCAAAACCCGTGCGTGTTGTGCATGGCTCAGAGGTCAGGGCATCGATGTTTGTGTGTGGCGGAGAGCCGTGACAACACGTGTTGAGCTCTGTGCCTTCACCACGCGGCGGCCCAGAAACGCGCACCTCAGCATGCCAGGCGCGATAGCCGCTTATTCCCACGTTGCGCAGCTTGCTGCACAAACACACGACGATGCACACGCGTTGTCGCTCTGCCCATCGGGGCCGCCGCCGCCCGCGGGCGCCGGAGGCCAGCCGCCAAAGGGCAGCGCTGCATTACGAGTCCGTAGTTGTAGCCTCCGAGGAGAGCATTGCTGTAGAAGGTTGTTTCTTTCTGTTTCATTTGCTTGGCTTTTGTTTTTCTTTCTCTTTCTCTGTGACCCTCCCCCCGTGCTTATTCCTTGGTTCGGGTCCTGTGCAACTCTTCGTGGCCGGCGGCTAGTTTTACAATCAAAGCAAGACGCTGAAGAACACGCTCCACTACATGAACGCTGCCTTCACCGCGCTTTTCACGATTGAATGCATTCTCAAGGTGGCCGCATTCGGAGTCCGGGTAAGGCTCCCGCCTTAGGCAGCCCTTGGCCAACTGGGACAGCCAGCGAACTGCGGCCCCTCAATACCTGGAGCTCGCTGGTTGGACCCGTCGGCTTCTAGAATTGTAGCTCCTGTTGCAAGCTGGGCAGTAAGCGCCGCCCGAGAAGCTTTTAGTGTCTTTTGCTGTGACGCTGCCCTGGGCTGCGCGCTGGTGACTAGTGCCTCTTGAGAAGGTCCGTCAGTGTCAGCTCAGTGGCGGTAGCACGACAGATGGCGCCACTGGCAGGCCTGCTCTAGACCCAGGTCGCCTAGGTTGCGCACGCATGCGGCTGCGCCCACTGTTTGCGGAGAGAGCACGGCCCTGGGCCGCGGTCTTCCTGCAGACCAGCGGACGGTTCAGAGCAGGCCTGTGCAAGCAGCCCGATGCGCTCCTGTGCCATGCGAGGGCAAAAAGCCTGCCAACCGCAGCGGCCCTCGTGGTGTCGTCCGAAAAAAGACAAAACTGAGCTAGCTTCCCTTGAACGAGGGTGCAATTTGCTGCATGTGACATGGTGAAAGTGTGACATGAGTTTGTGCTAGCAGCATTGTAAGCATCTTCTAGGACCTCGACGCTCGCACCATGGAAGGCCCCGTCAGGAGTGGCGTCTCTACCTGTCCTACATGTACACACCGCCTCCCGTCCATGCTTCACCTCTCTCTACCCTCTTTCATTTTCACATAACGCCGGTAGTTTTTAGTTCCCTTCGTGTTTCCGCTTCTTCTTGTTTCTCCTAAGTTTGCGTATGTTCTCAGTTCCCCTCAGTCTGCCCTTCGGAGAACCCCTTGTCGCGCACCACGGAGTCCACTTTCCTCGACGCGCTTCTTTCCGCGCCTGCCACCGAGCACTGAACGGTGCCGCTGGCAGATGCCCCGTAGATCGCGAGGGGTTGTTGCGGGCTAGTCACGGTATAGGCGCGCGTACCATGCCTCGCCATCCCGCTGTGCGCCGACGCGCCTTCCCGGCTGTCGGGAGAAGCCCCCTCAGTTCAAGCCCCATTCGTCAGGCGCCCTTTGTTCTGCTCTCTTTGGAACATCCCACTTACTGCCTGCCCCTGTCCTGCACGCCAAACTGCATGCCAAGCATCTTCAGCACCTGCTGCCGTGTGGAGCACCCGCGACGGGTCGCCGGACGCTTGCCTGCCGCCCTGCTCGTTTCTTGGGCATGATCGCTGCACGTTACTGCTGCCGCCGTCATAATCAATGACTCTTGGGAGGGGGGGCCTTCTGCGCGCATGGCACCGCCGCCGACAAGGTTACGAAGCGCCCCTTGGGTCGGTCTCCTTGTGAGGCTGGCAGCGGCCCTTAGCGCTGCGACAGACACCCCTGATGTAGGAAGAACATCTCCCCCAGACCTGACACATCCCAGGAGAATGCCTAGGGTCTGCTTGAGGTGCTCCACTGAAACGCGGTGCCTTCTACCAGCAAACGCTTGCAGCTACTCGGCAGTGTTTGATGCACATTAAGGTATTTTTGCTTTGTTTATTTAATTAGAGACGAATTTGGGTTGTTTGCGGCCGCTGCTGCATTACGTGAACGAACAGTGCTATGTTGCGAAAAGATCAGAGCCTTTAAAAATGGGCTCACGTGGTACAAGCCAACTTTGTCTAGCGTGAGTACTAAAGAATGTTATGGCCTAACAATGTGAAAACCCAGTTTACGCTAGCTGCTAAAAAGCGATGTCAGTTATGTTATAGTGCTCACGTGTCGCACACACAGGTTTTGTCTTTTCCGGTTGGGCGATCCACAAAGTGCGCAAGTAGCTGCAGATTAAAGATACCATGACAAACATCTTTATGCGTTTCGAAACTTGAGACTGTTATTTGGCTACTCGAACTTTTTCGGTGATTTCCACTGTTCGAAAATCGGCTAAATAATGGTTCGGTTTCAGCACATTTAAGCGTGAGCCAAATAAGAATAAAATGTTACATGGGCGTAAGTAGGCGTTACTTACTCGCTTAAAATAAAGGAAAGCACTGTGCGTCCGTGGGTTTGTATTTCGGCAAAAATGAGAAAAGGGAACGGTGGATCGTCGCAGGAAGAAAGATAAACATGACATGCCAGAGCGCCTTCAAACCACAGAGATCTTGCCAGCTGGTGACAACATGCGCAGCACCCAGGTGATGGCTCGCTGCTGCGCTGTCGTCCGGCGCAGGTGCTGGTAGGACACACTCACCGCGCGTGCGCACAGGCAAGCAGCTCGCTCGCGCGTCACAGAGCCGCTAGCCAAGGGGCGTCTCGTGGAGAACCTGGTGCGGACGCTGCCTCCAGGCTCCCTTCCGCCAGCCCCGCGGCGGCGTCCTCGCGGGGCGTCCGCGGACAGGCGCTCCGGAAGCAGCGTCCGCCGTCGGCCGTTGCCGGGAGAGGGTGTTTTGTGGGATCGCGCTCCTCCTCGGTGGCTCATTACCGTCCTTCTGGTTTCTTCCCTTCCCTCCTGGTGGACCTCTAGTACCATTATGCCAGCGATTTATATTCCGACGTACTAAGCTACTTAAACATGGCCTTCACTATCCTTTTCCTGCTGGAATGTATATTCAAGTTCATGGCTTATGGATGCAAGGTTTGGGAAAATCATATTTTTTATCGTTCCCTTTTTGTTTCGTTCCTTTCTCTCTTTTTTCTGCTGTGGTGACTGAAAGTGTGCGCAGCTAACAATACACGCAGCTTCCTTGTACCGCCGCGCTTCTCGCTTTTTCTTTCGCCTTTTCAACTGCGACCCAACGCGCCCTTCAGCGAAGTGGTCTGCTTAATGAGGACCACGTTCGTATTATGCTAACCTTGCTAGGAAGGGCAGAAGCGCTTGGTCACCCCTTTATCCGAGACCATCCCGTCGCGCGGGCAGCTCTATCATGTCCCCGCATCATGCCATATTATTATGCGATGCATTCTAGTTCCTCTTCTTTCTTTCTTTTTGCACCCAGGCGTCGCCGTTAACGACGGCACGGTCACTCTGATCGAATAGATGCCAGGAAAGAAGACTAGGATATGAAATGGGATCGTTGAAAAATAAGACGGCCAGTGGTTTCTGGTTGTAGCACTAGGATACCCGTAATTCGGTTACCGTTCTGTTTGTACGAATGGCTATCCCATTATCATTATAGTCTTCAAACAAATTTGCTGTGCACGGCTTACTTTTCGCGCCTAAGCTTTATTAAAGAAAAACTTTTTGTGTGTGTGTGTGTGTGTGTGTGTGTGTGTGTGTCTGTATTTGGCACTCTTACACTGAGATCAAGGCGTATCAATAGATCCGTGCCCTAGGCGTTCGTTTTCAAGCTATTTTACGCTTCTCCGATATACATGTACTGCTCTCAGAAACATTGCCTGGCGCCGACAAGTTGCAGCCAAGGTGGCAGTGAAGGTGGTTGCGCGTTATCGAATGCATTATGGAAATGACAACGCACGCGGACACAGAAGGAGAGTACAGAACACACGGTCATGTACTATTTTTTGCATCCGCGTTGTCATTTGCGCAGTAGCATTCGAAAATTACAGCGTCCTCCATCGGCAAGCGAAGCCAGCTGATCAGTGAACTGAAGCCACTGAAACTCCGTTAGCGTTGGCGTGATGCGGGGATGCGACTGAGTGACGGAGGAAACCGCGGTTAGAGAGCTGGACTTTCTCAATTTTTTTCCGCGTTACACTTCCGAACAGATGACGTCACTCGCTGCCGCTTGTTAGAGCTCTTCCATCTTGGGAGCACCATTGCCGGGTTCATTGCCGGGTTCAAAACTTCCTTTACTTTTCGTACTCTGCGTCATCATTTATTTTGTCATTAACAAACGGCTCCTACCCGTAGTTTCACAGTTAGTATCGCCACAGTAAGCGTTTTAGTTATTCTAACACAGTGTTCTCAAGCCTACTGTAGTTTCCTTGCGCACCACACGTGTAACTTCAGGTAGACAAGACCTTTCTTGCTGTTTCTTAACTGCAAGTCATCGATATCGTACAATGTCTCATTTCTACTACTGTTACAGTTGCTTCCTTTTACCGAGGATTCCCCATTCGAAGAGACGCTTTCTCTATTGCATTTCCGATAGTATACCGCATAGTGTGACGGGTACGCGCCGCGGCGTTGCTTCCTGGTGAAGAAAAACGAAAGCAATAGGCATCCATCACAAAGCGAGGTCTGTTGCTCCTGGCAAGGTTAATTATACCGGCGGCTACAGGTTGCTGCTGTACCGCACCAATGACTTATTGTTCGTATCAAAAGGTATGCGAGGGACGTCATGCCGGAGAGATCGTAACTGCTGTAGCTGCATTGCTGTAGCTTGCAGACAAGCCTATGGTCATCATGAAATACAGTAAATGGTTCCTGGATGCAGTGCGTTTCCTTATTGATCAAAAAGCTAGTGCTGTCCGTGCCTCTCCTCAGTGTATCACGGCTCACATTAGTATTGCAGTACTTCAAGAACTGATACGCTCATCTGTTGCGGAAACAAACAGCCAGTACCCGAGCGCCGAGGATGTGTTTTCCTCTGAACAGAATGCACCAACTGTGGGGTGAGGTAGCCAACGCACCGGATGTTATTAATGCAATGAAATAGCACAAGTGAAACAGCAAAGACATTTAGCTCAAACTTTATGATTTAGCGATATCTTGTGTAGTCGTGCACCATAAGCTCTGTGTTGCGAGCAGTACACTCTTAGCACGGTAACCTTTACTTTATTTTATAAGTATAAAAATGTGAAAATATTCTCCTTTATAAAGGTTAAAGTGCTTTAACCTTTAGTAAAGGAGCATATTTTCACATTTTTGTGTACCTGTAAAATAAACTAAAGGTTACCGTGCTAAGAGTGTAATACTTGCACGTCATGCTTAAGCATACATATAGAGAGTGTTCACCTCGCTCATTTAATTCTCCGCGTTTCATTGGCTGAACTTTTTCCCTAATTTATACTATAGACAGATATCTTTTATGCGGGCTTCATTTGGGAATGCACAATTATGGAATTATACACAAGAATGATGGCTGATTTTGGTGTCACTGCTGTGTACAGCTATATTAGCAGGTGAAAAGGTTAGGGGAATACCGTATAATTCTCCTCCGAATTATTGCGCTTGGCAGCTAGTCGGGCTAAACCCCGCTGTAAGCCTCGTAATATGTGTAAAAGGACTGGCATTTCGTTAGAAGCGTCCCTAAAGTACGTTTTCAGGTTAGTTAGTGGGCGCAACAGAGGTATATGGCAACTCGCCGAAGAGTAATGGGTACTGAAAAGGCACATTTGTAAAACAGCGTATGAGCCCAGATCAAGGGAAACAGTAAAAAGTTGGACGAAAAAAATAAACAAGACCGATATTATTGGCCACACGAGCCGGAAAACAAGGCCAAGTGTAGATTGTCACTCAACGGTAGCAAGAAAAAGCAACGGATTTAAACAGCGCAGCTGTTTAAGCGCGGGGTAACCATCGTCTTTTCAAAAATACTCGGCGGGTTGCGCCACGGAAAGCGGGTATGGGGCAAAGAGCTCCTAATATAGCATAGTCATGCATGGTATAGTATAGCAAGGGGGTGGGAAAGAGAAGTGAGGCTCAGAAGTGATGCGACGGTGAGGAGGGAGGAAAGCGAGTATGTGCCAAGCAGCTCTTGGCACAGCATATCCATAGCAAGGGGGCGGGAAAGGGAAGTGAAGGTGAAAAGGAGTGATGCATGAAGGTCGCGGGGATCGAATACCAGCTTCAGCGGCTACATTTCCATGGAGGCGAAATGCTAGAGGCCCGTGTACCGCGCGATGTCAAAGCACGTCAAGGAACGGAGCCGTCCACTACGGTGTCTCTTATAATTGTATCGGGGTTTTGGGATGTAAAATCCCACTGATTGATTGATTGATTGATTGATTGATTGATTGATTGATTGATTGATTGATTGATTGATTGATTGATTGATTGATTGATTAGGAGTGATATGTGGGTAAGGAGGAAGGAGTGGAGGAAGGGAGAGTTTAAAGCATGGAATATCCTAGTATAGTGTAGTTTATGCGCCACAGAAGGTGGGTATGTGCCAACCAGCTCTTAGCAAAGCATAGCCATGCATAGGCGGTAATCAGAAGTGACGTTAACGAGGAGTAATGTGAGGGTGAGAAGGAAGGAAGGAGGACAGAGTGCACTATAGAAAGAAATAATTACAGAAAGAAAGATGAAAGACAGAACAAGATGATGAAGAAAGAACTCAATCTGCGTTCGCCAGGTGGTGGCGCTTGCCTGCCAGCTCCGCTGAGGCAGGGATGTCCTTTGTCGCCGCTGTTATTCATGCTTTACATGGTTAGAATGGAAAAAGCGCTAGGAGATAGCAACATTGGTTTTAATCTGTCACACAAACATGGCGGCGTGATGATTGAGCAGATGCTTCCGGGTTTATTTTATGCTGATGATATTGTCTTATTCGCGGACAGTCGAGATGATATACAACGGCTGGTGAATACATGCGCAAAGGAAGGCGAGGCTCTAGCACTAGGATTTAGTGTAACAAAATGTGCATTGATGGTATTCAGTGGTCCCAACGATGAGGCGGCGTCCGTACATGGCCAAGAAATACCGAGAGTAAGCGAATACAAGTGACTCGGGGTATGGGTAAATGATGGTGATGGATACATGGAGGTACACGAAAAAGCCTTGGCAGCAAAGGGAAAGAGGAACGCAGCAATAATGAAGCACAGAGCGTTAAGGGGATACAATAGGTACGAGGTGCTTAGAGGTCTGTGGAAAGGGGTGATGGTACCGGGGCTTACATTTGGGAACTCAGTGGTGTGCATAAGGCCAGAGGTACAATCAGGAATGGATGTAAATCAAAGAACTGTGGGACGCCTCACATTGGGTGCTCACGGGAAAATGACAAACGAGGCTGTCATGGGCGATATGGGATGGGCGAGTTTTGAGGCAAGGGAAGCTCAGAGCAAAATAAGGTTTTGAAGAGAGGCTAAGGAATATGTAAGAGAGTAGGTGGGCAGGGAAGGTGTTTCGTTATTTATATAGAAAGAGCGTTGACACGCAGTGGAGAAAAAGAACTAGGAGGCTCACCAGTGAATATACGGCTCTAGGACAACTGACAACAAAGAGCGTAAAGCGAAGAGTCAAAGAGACGGAGAAGGTTTACTGGATGGCAGCGATGGAGAATAAAAGAAAACTGAATAACTACCGAAAGGGCAAAAACGAAATAAGGAGGGAGGCATTTTACGATAATTTAAGAGGAAGCGCTTTACTGTTTCAAGCGAGATCGGGCTGCCTTAGAATGCGTATTTATAAAGCGGAATTCAGTAAAGAAGAAGAAAAATGCACATGCTGTGAGGAAGGTAAGGAAACGACGGAGCATGTTCTGATTGAATGCGGAAATATCCACCCAGGTGTACGTTTGGGCACTACCCTACATGAAGCATTGGGTTTTAGGGACAACAATGGAAAGCTGAACGTACCCGCGATTGAAATAAGTAAGCGACGGTTAGAGTATTGGTGGCAGAAAACTAGAGAGAACGGACAAAAATAATTATAGGGGAAAAAAATAAGGACTTTCTGTCATGAGGGGCAGAGAACTGGGCTATGAATTTACGTTTTTACTATAGTATGATCGATTTAATTGAAGTAGATTAAAAGGCATGAGCCGGAACTTAAAGAGAGAGGGGGAAAAAGGAAAAGTTCTTAAATTTTTTACGAGCCTGGTGGCGCACATGTCACCGCCCCGTTACTAAGGGGACGCTCATAGCATCCATCCATCCATCCGCTGTTTATTCAGGTTTCACAGGCGTGGAACTAGATTTAATTTTTCATTGTTGGATTTTGTTGTTGTTGTTTTACGAGGACTGACCATGAACGTGCTGCTCTCTTCCCTCGCAAAGGTAAATCATGAATGATATCGTGCTATTCCTCTACTAGGTGCGTTTTATCTACAGAGTACTGCCTCAAAGAGACACCCTTATACCATCGTAACTAATGGATGCACTTCATTCATTATCATTATTAGCAACCTGGCCATAGCTGCCTTGGTAATTTCTTCTCATCTAAATTAGTGGTTGTGTAGCGATCACACAGCTCCACAAGCAAGGTATGTTGATCTGGTTTTGTGCCAATCAAAGGTTATGTTTCTGAGAAATCCGTATAGATTTCCTTATAGCCTTGATGCTGCAAACGGGCGGTTGCTAATTTTCTCTTTCGTAAGGTTATGTTGTTCGCAGATCATTTCTTCATTTCTCGCAAATTGAAAACAGTTAGTTTTTTTTTGTTTTGTTTTTTCACACACGGAGTTTTCATAAAATGTACGGGTTCCTACTGTCATGTCAAACATATTAGTTCGGAAAATCAAGCTCATATAAATACCGCACCATGACCCACCCTCAGGATGCAGTGTGCCCAGCGACCCAGAGCACAGAATGTCCCTGTTCAACACACAATTCTCACGCCGTAGAAAGGAAGACATAACCATCTGAAGAATCGCTATACTCATTCCCATTATATCAATCGACTTAACTAAGAACGGCATGATCCAATCAAAATTTGGTGAGATGGAAGCTGTGCACCAGCATAATATGTGCCGACATCAAGATCCGCTTAGTTATGAAGGATCGAGGGGTGTAATATATCACTTACCCGCGATAGCAAGTGTAACTAACGCAGTAGCAAGTACACCTGCATTTCGGTGTATTCGGGAAAGCGTACCCTGCTAACAACGTGCTGCGGTAACAATATTAGCGGTAACAATATCTTACTGTAGGGCAATGGTCTTTACTATCTAATTTAGTCTCTTGAGCTTTACACTCTGTAATAAGAGAAGCCGAAATATTCACACTCAATCACCTCCATAATCTATATCACCATAAGAGATTGTCAAGTCAGGATGTACTGCGAAAAATCTGTTTATCTTTTGCAAGAGCGCCCTTGTTTTGGTCCTCGTTTATGTGGCAGATGGCCAAGAGTTTCTTTACCCTATCTCTCTATCCTCCTTTCCCTCGCTCAGCAGTTACAGATGATAACTTTCTTGGTTGGCGAGGCTATCCTGCTTTTTAGCATGTCGTTTAGGTATCTGCACTTGAGTACATCATTTTCTTGTTTTCAATTTTGGTCGAATACCACCTACGCAAGTTTCTGCACTTCAACACGAGTAAAGTATTTCCACCTGATTTGAAATGTTCGTACGAATATCAAAATGAAAGCGTGACGGCCATCTTCGTGGAGGAATTTAATCTTTTTATTCATGCATGAACAGATATCACTGCCTGTTCGATCAGCTTGTGACTTGACCGCTCTTAGAGTTTCCCTAAAACGGGAGACTACCGCACACACACACACACACACACACACACACACACACACACACACACACACACACACACACACACACACACACACACACACACACACACACACACACACACACACACACACACACACACACACACACACACACACACACAGAGATATGCTAGTCTAAACAATAAAAAAGGAGAAATAAATTTGTTTCTCCATGAGAACCATCTGCACAGTATGCATTACTAGCAGAGTGAAGTTGCCCGCTAGCACAGGATTTCAAACGTAAGAAGTTCGTGTCTCATGTACAGGATGCATAAAAGAAAACACTGCTGGTCATTCAGTGACAATACGTGCCAGATATAACGAATACTAACGATTCGTCAGAAAATTATAGAATACTTTATTATAAAACGTGAGTTAACAATTTTTATAGAATGATATGATCCCATTCTCCGTGAGCTATAGGGGCACTGATATGTCTCTATTTGTTTATAGGAAGCTTTCTGTAGTAACGTATACAGAAAATTTTCACCATACCTCTGCACCCCTGTGTCCCTAGCTTTGCTTTAAGGTTTGTTTTTAACATAGTAACCGTTCGTAAAATCGGCTTACCGCAAATATTATACGTTGACATGGCTAATTTTCTATACCTGTGCACTTTGAAGAGTGCAGATTTTTGTGAGGCAATTCCGTACCATTCACAAAGTGCCCGATAGACGCCCCAATTCTACTTCACGCTAGCTTTCACTGTTTCTTTTTTTTTTACATTTAGCTCTAGTGGTGTCCTCCTCTCTTTCATTTGATGTTCATTCGGGTAACCATCACGTCCATTCCCGAAAGGTGAACATAATATACTAGGTCATATGCGAAAGCCTAGTGACGGTGGTTTGGTGTTTCACTCTTTCCTTGCATTCTTTGGCGGCTAGCCGCAGCACGGATGTCGCGGTATGTTCACATCCCACTTTGGTATACATGCACCCTGGGGACAGCCACTTCGTGAACAAGTCCTGTCTCGCCACATATTTTTCACGTCGTACATTTAGTGAGCTCTAATGAAGTGCAACCCAAAAAGCTCTTATTACCGTGCTGTTGTTGTAACACTTACATTGCTGACAGCGCGGAGGGAGTGACTAAAAAAATGAAATTACAGCGGAGTAAGGCGGCACCATTTTAATGTGCGAGCATCGTCGATATGCGTTAGCCAAAATCGCTCGTCATCCTTGTTACTATTAGATACCCCATTAAAATCCCACATAATTTTTTCTCCTTTGCTTGAACAACGGCCACTTCTTTCCCGTGGACATCGTTCCGGCAAACTTCTTTCTTGCCTCGGTTGCTTTTTTTTTTTATGAAACACTAAAGGTGCAATAAAGAAGTTCGGCTTGTGTTACACCACTGCAACACTTGAAGGCAAAAGCCTACTGTAGATACGGTAATACATGAAGGTATGCATTATGCATACGGTATGCTTTGCAACATACATCACGCATCCCGGGCACCCGCGTCTCCCGGGTTGGGGCTGGGTATGCGCCACATGTGATCTGGTAAATGTATTCGCATAACGCTTTTGCTTCACTATATAATGTGGCTCACCGTATTTTTCAGGGTCACTGCTCAATGAGGTGTGTAAGGATTTCGACTTGAAATGCCATTTCGCTCAACTGCAAAGGCACTTCTCGATTTTTTTTTTTACCCGTGACCACTAGCTGAGGGGAGAACTAAGAGGACAGCAACTGAACGTTGTGTCGATTTGTATTGGTCACGCTGGGCGTACGTGTTCTGCGTGCGCTGTGTCCTTGCACCCAGGAACCATTGAACGTGTCCGTGTTGATGTGTCTGAACGACTTCGAACTGTAAGCATCGCTTATATATACGGACTTGTAGAACTACTGCGAACTCAGAAAAAGAAAAGAGAGAGAGAGAGAATCAGGGTCATTCACGTCTAGAGGAAGTAAGCAGCTGATATGAAACCGTTGCACATGCAGCAAAGTACTCCTGAGAAGCCAAGGGTTGCTTGTTGACTCTTGGGTTCTCCTTTATGTTTAGGGCTTCAGGAATCAGCCATGTTTCGTATGGCATTAATACAATTCCTCAAGTGGAGTGCAACGGGCAGTGTTGTTTTCATTTTCATTTTTATTCTTGTTAGATACCAGGAAGTTGTTCTTATTTGCATGACATTGCGCATCTTTGAGAGTTGTTCAAAAGCGCAGTGCCCCGCACTTCATTTCATCGTCGCTGTAGAAAGCTGTAAACTTGCACGATGCGGAAGCAGTGTTCCCAGTATCTGCATGTTCAAGCGCCTCTTTCCAGGCAGGCTGGAAGTTCGAAAAATAGGTGCATACCTGTCTGTGAAATGTACCACCAGCAATGTCTTCCAAAATAAAAATCTTTCGAAGAAAGCTCAGCTGTCAGCATCATATTGAAGTCAGAGAAATGACAGCGCGCACAATTATTAAGGACGCAGGGAGGCCAGCAAAGCAGAAGCTGTTTATTAAGACGCAGGGTAGCCAACGAAATAGAAGACTTTATTAGGCGCTCAGTCACAGCCGTTACTGCAAGCACCTTACGGTAACGCCGTCAATAAGTAATTTACAACACTTGGTATCAGTTGGATGCATACAATGGCGAATGAGCTTACACCCTACAAAAACTGTGAAAGTGTTACTGGCGCATATCCTCCTTCTGTATACATTTATCATAACGTAATGATCACTTTTTCTGTACCTTAATCAACTTATTATGAACTAAGTGAATGTGGTGTTCGAAGAACACAGTGGCTTTTTTATTCAATTTGACAAGCATCCGCCCTCACACAAGGTTAAATCTCGGTAAGCAACCAAAAAACGTTGCTAGTTTTTATCTTTGTTTAGTTTTTTTTTTCAGTTTTCATGCACATTGCTTTGATTCGGCTTGACGTACCACTCAATGAAAGCTTCCAAATCGCGAAGATGTAATCTGCAGTCTGAGGACACTGGCTGCGCTACGTGCTTCATCGTGCGCGCTGAAAGAACGCTTGTATGGTACTGCACGCTCTCACATGTATGTAATTGAATGAACTTCGTGTATATAATTATACAGAGCGTCCACTATCTAACTTATCTAGCAATATATGCGGGGCACTCTTATCTGAACAACCCTCGAAAAAAATGTCTTGCGTATAGTTTTATATGAGCCTCATGAATGCACATCGAATGTCGTGAAAAGTTTGCATTTTAAAATCGGACGCACTAAGAAAGTGCCGCGATGCATGAATGCACGTTGCCTCGTCAAAGATTTCCAATCACTTACAATTGTCTTTGTTGTCCTCCCATTTCTACAAAAAAAAAAAAGAACTTCTTCAAGAATCCATGGCATACCTTTGATTTCATCACCGTTATCGGAAGCATCATCGATGTTCTAGTCATGGAGACGGGGGTAAGTAATACAGCCACTTATACACATTACAGTAGTTCTGCTAAGCATCACTACAACCTAATTTTAATTAAGTCGTTTTCACTCATCAGAAATAGACCTCTGTGGCAAAAAAAAAAAAAAAGTCGTACGAAGCGCAATATTTTGTAAGAAACGCGTCAGCTTAACACATTGTGGAATCTTCTACGTGAATCTTCTTGCTTTTTTTCTTAATATATTTTTTTCGTGTGACGGCATATGTACCTGAGCCGAAATTCATTAGCGCTTTGTGAAACGGACTAACCTGTCTGTCGTTACGTTCCAGCTGAATTTTTTCAGTGTGGGGTTCTTAAGGCTATTTCGAGCAGCCCGCCTGATCAAGCTACTCAGGCAAGGCTACACCATACGGATTCTCCTTTGGACGTTCATTCAGTCTTTCAAAGTGAGTGCTCACTCCGTTCTACCCTACGTTTAAAATTGCATCGCAACGCGAATATGGGCGAATTCACTTTCCGAATACGATGTACATTCAATGTTCCACATTGGGAGCGGTGTTTATGATGTACTGCAAATAAGAAAGCGACGTGCTCTAAATGAACCGGCTTCATAATTTCTGACCAGAAAAGCTTGGAAACATAGGTGCGGTGCTTCTTTAAGGGATTACGTTGTCAATGCATTTTTACTGTTGTTAGTGACGAATGAACGAGTGCACTGAACTATGGGCACTACAAAAGAATACTACATATACTGCACCGTAAACGCTCGTAATCACCGTAGACGCTGGCGTTAGCTTATTTTTCGAATGGTTACGCAGTACTAGTACTAAACAAAATTATTGCAAGTATGCTACGTTTATTCCTGTTTTTGTTTGTTTTGAGACTGCAATGATAATTTAAAAAGCGATTAAATGAGTGACATTAATTTTATCTCGTCAATGGAAGTCACGTAACATGAAACCCAGTCACTCTCTCCTCTAATACACTGTCACATTTCATCGTTTATTGCCAGTAAGAAAAATTAATACAAGAAAAGTCGCGTGAGTCGCCATTATTGTCCTCTCTTGGAGACACCCGCGGGAAATAAAGTTGGTAGACACATGTAACAAAACATTTCCAAGCGTATAGTTATGGGAGTGCTTTCGCGTTCAGTCCGAACACTTTTTAGGTGAAATATGACGTCATCACAAGTCATGCGCGCATGTCGTGGCGACGTCACTACTATGTTTACATGATGACCTCATCACATAAATCATCGCTTTTGGGACGTACCATCTGCGGCGTATCTGTGGCGTATTTATTGCGACATTCGTGTTAACGTCGATTACTACGACCACGATTCCAGATTTTTCAACTCATGAGACATATAAGAGCATCGCCTTAATAATTATCGCTTAAGCATGCGAGTGGTACCACAGTTTTTTCAATTTTTATGGTGGTACTTAGCCAGCATTGTCGCTAC
Source organism: Hyalomma asiaticum (assembly GCA_013339685.2). NCBI lineage: Eukaryota > Metazoa > Arthropoda > Arachnida > Ixodida > Ixodidae > Hyalomma > Hyalomma asiaticum. The sequence goes on from CM023481.1 coordinate 221,208,855, forward strand.
GACTAGGTCGCGCGACTAGCGACCGTGAAGCAACTTGATGTGACCAATTTGTCACGCCGGCAGTCGGCAGGCGTAGAATGTGTTCAGATCTCCTCACCCAGCCGTGTTCAAGTAAAATAATTGCCAGCCAGCGTATTCCAATGTCTCGTTTATGTGCGCATGATTTTTTTCATCAGCATGATGACCACAGCCGCGGCGCTGAAAACAAAAATCGAGCATCCAGAAACGATTAGGAAACGATTGAAAGACCAAACGAGCTCCTTTCAACCAATGCAATTACTCGCTGCTGGCCGCTACGAATGTGCCCCCTAAACATTCGGACAATGCCTTCAAATAACTTTCTTGGCGTAATTTGCAGTTCATCATTGTATATTGAAAACTTTCGTACGTGGCCGCCCAGACCAGCCTGCTATCGACAGTCCTCGCCCTGAGTGCTCCTCGGGTCATCGACGCAGGTTTCTTCACGATCTTGCCCTTCTATGTCCGTCGTGAACGTGTCAGTCTGTCTGTAAAAAGAACAGAGATTAGTCTGCAACACAAAATGAAAGCATAAAATTTAAACGCTCTGTCTGTTGGTGGTAGAAAATGGCTGATTCGTCGATAAAGTAAGATCCCCTGGTATCTGCTGTCCAGTCACATGAGTATGTCTTTTTTTTCTTGTCAGATAAGTAACTTATCACAGGTTGTTTAATTGTGCCTCTCTTTTCTTTCTAGGCTTTGCCTTACGTTTGCTTGCTCATAGCTATGCTCTTCTTCATCTACGCCATAATCGGCATGCAGGTGAGTCATATCCTAACGTCTTTCTTTCTTCGTTTGCTTATATCCCGTGGGGTAGCTCCTCTAGTAAACTACGGGGCCAATGGGCTCGATAAGTTAGATCAAAATTTCTCAGTGGCGACAATGTTTATTTCGTCTATGTGTGCTTGTGAACGTTAAGCATGCAAAAATGTAAGATCACATCTAAATCAAATCACACTGTGTTCTATTGAGAGGCAATTGCATGAATGCGTACAAAATACTTGGACCAATAGCCTACGTGGCTAGTAGCTGGTCCAGCATAGGATGTACATAAAAGTTGTACAACGCACATGATTGGTCACGAAATGATGGGTTTTATGCATATGCAAGTTTTAATGGTGTACATGTCTGCGAATGAAAAGGTGTTAATATCCATAAGACAAGAAAAAGCGTTTACAAGCAAGGTTGAAGTTACACGCAATTTTTATTTCTAGAGGCGCAGTATTCCAGGTCACGGCTCCAATGAATTCTAACCATCGTTCACCATAAACATTGTTGCAGGAAGGAAGGTTTAACATAAGGTGACTTGCTTGCCTGGTGTTTGCACGCGGGAAGTTGAATATGGTGATGGGTTGTGGAAAGTTCGTGATCAGTATTTTGTGAACTGGACAAGCAGCCTTATAACTTCTTAGCGCCGTAAATAAGATCTTTGCTTCAACAGAAATAATGCGAGCTGTGCAACTGAATGTCCGTTTTATCTCCCTTACCCAGACATAATAACATAGTGAGTTATTTATTTAATTAATAATTTTCCTTGAGTCCTTCACAACAGAACTAAGAATGAACAAAAACGAAGTGACGGTTGGTTTGGTCGAACCACAAATCCTTTTGGCACTGATTTGAGGCTCCCAGAATGATACATGAAGCGAACATGAACGTTTTTCTTGACTTCACTGCATGCAAAGGCTCACGTACCTACGCTTATAACTAACACTCTACTAACACGCTCGGGAAAACTCTTTTTGTAAAATTTTTGTCCGAGAATGCATTCTATTTGATTACGGGTTAATGGTTAGATCTTGCGATGTTAAAAATGACGACGTGGTAACCAAGATACATCCCACGAATATTCGCGACACAACCATTAAAGACATGTAAACTAAAGGTCTGATGTCAAAAGGCACGGGAACCTTAATTATAGGATAAAGTTAAGGCTATCTCACACTTGAATAGTCTAATCTCAGTATTGGAAAGGCAAGTCTAAAATATGTACGCAGCCCCGCCACGGTGGTCTAGTGGTTATGGCACTCGGCTGCTGATCCGAAGGTCGCGGGATCGAATCCCGGCCGCGGCGGCTGCATTTCGATGGAGGCGAAATGTTAAGGCCCGTGTGCTGTGCGATGTCAGTGCACGTTAAAGAACCACAGGTGGTCGAAATTTCCGGAGCCCTCCACTACGGCGTCTCTCATAATCAGAACTGGTTTTGGGACGTTAAACCCTACAAATCAATCAATCAAAATATGTACGCATAGAGCAAGGTACGCACATATAGTTGACTAAGTGCGAGTGTCTTGCTCGATAATTATGCCCTGGAATGCCAACATTTCGTAATTCTCACACCAATAAATAAGGCAACAGGGCTCTCTTTATCCATATACGGGGCTCTCATTGCGTAATCAGAATGGGCACAGTTGCACTGAACACGCATGCGCCTCACTGTTGTCGTAGCAAATGAGAGAGATGGTCGTGAGATGGGTGATGGCATTCCATCCAGCTATGTAGGTGGTGTACTCCATAAAGAAATTTAATTCACGGCATTATTGAAAATTTTGCTGTGATTATAAAGCTTGAAAATAAGCTCCTCACATTCTTCCCCATGTAAAAAAAAAAAAAAGCAAGTTATGTAAACACACGGCAAGCGTATGCCAGGGCCAGTCGCAAACATATGGGCGAATAATTAAACTGCACCGGCAGCCTGCTGTGCACACTTTTTTTCCCATGCATTATATATTGAACAACCAGTGAGAAATGAAAATAGTAGATTCGCTTTGAGCTAATTGACTTGAGAAGTAACGCTTGCTGGCTCAATTACTAGCTGTTCGCTTCAAAAAATGACGATCCGTCAACTGTCCCCAATTCTGCCAGATCTCAGTACTAAAGCCATAGAATGTGTTGGGTGGGCAGTTCCTGATCCTACGTGTGCCGCAAGATTTTCGAGGTATTCGTCATTTTATTACACCTGACAATAGATGTACGCTGTGTTAAAACACTTGAAAAGATAAAGTGACCTTATAGTTTCGAAAAGTCATGCTGTATCCACATGTGAAGGTAAATGCTAGTCGGCAGTGGAGATGAAAGTGCATTTTTGTATTTGTGTTATTTCACAAGCTGCCGAGCAGCCGTGGCCGGCAGAGAATCGCGCGTGGCCTGGCCACGGCTGCGCGCGGGTTTTCCCCAAGGCGGCGCGATACCTCAGTGCCTGCATCCCTTGTGACGCTCGTGTTTTGATCTTGACCCGTGCCCGCAGGTTTTCGGCAATATCAGGTTTGACCCTGACACAGAGATCAATCGGCACAACAACTTTCAGTCCTTCTTTCAGTCCTTAATACTGTTGTTTCGGTGAGTGCGTCACCCCCACCCCGGCAGTGCACCGATGGCGCCTTTAGCTAGAAGCCTCGGCAGCAGCCGGAACGGGCCGGCAGCACGGTCCGGCCGCGTAGCAGCGGCGGCAGCGTAGCGTCCCCCTCCCCACGTACTACATAGAGAGAAGGCGGCGCACACACAAAGTTGCGCGTAGACGCCATGGATGCTCTCTGACCCGAGGCGGCGAGAGCGCGTAGCGTTTGCCCTCCCCCACTTTTCCTCCCCCCTTCCTCACTCCTCGCGGCTTCCTTCGTGATGCTGTTTGTGTTCTTTGTCCAGGTCTTTGGAAATATTATGCTGGCGTCGGACAGTCAAATAACGAGGCACAATAACTTCCGAACTTTCTTTCAAGGTCTAATGCTTCTGTTCAGGCAAGTGGAATCCTAACCTAAGCACATATATGCAGTCTACATAAACCAAGGGCATCCACGCCTTTGTTGCACAAGCTGTATGCGCTCACGCGTGCCATGTTAAGCCCTGTATCTGGCCACACGTTTGGGTCTTCCTAATTTTACTGCATTTCTGTGCGTTATTTTCTTTTGTATGTTTGCGCCTTCCGTTCCTTGTTTATTATGTTATATATACATACTTCCATTCCAATGCGCTCTACCCAAGACACCACCAGGCTGCTCCTCGAAGGAAGGCTTGCATGGCGCCTTCCACAGTTACCGTTCGTGACACGCTTCATTTCGAGCGGCTGCCCGCGCGAAGCGCCCCACAGCCCAGGCCTCTTCGCGCCTTGTCAAGGAAACCCACTCCGCGACTTTTGAGGCATTACATCCAAACTTCCAAGACACCAGTCGCGCTACAGAAGCGCCCAACTGCTTCTTAATCGCGAGGAACCTCGTCTGCACAGGTATCGCCATAGCCAAACCGCTACTCCTTCAGTTTCAGTTCTAACATATTCTTACATACTCTCTAGCTAGTTTCTTACCTAACATTCTCCCGACTTCCTTCGACCCCCACGAACACTGTAGTGTCGACTGCTGTCCCGAGTCCATGGTTCCCACTCGCGATTGAAGTTGAGCACGGCCCCGATGCAACCACCCACTGTTTTATTTGGCGTCAGCGCGCTCAGTGCAGTAAATCGTCACACTTCTATAGAACGTGCGCTCACCCACAAACAGATACATCACTGAAAACAACCATTGGTGATGTGCTTAACGAAGATGAAAAAAAAAAAAAAAAAAGCAGCGGCGATTGATTAGGGCTTCGCTGATAATGCGCTGAGAAGTTATAATCTGGGCGAATGATGGTGTTCATGCCTGGAAAAAGATGCCTTGAAAACGTTGCAAAAGCGAAGGATAGTTGTTATTTCTCGTATCATAGCGCAATGGCAGAAGCGCTATAGTATCCCAATTGTTACAATAATTGTATGCTGCGAAGTGCTTGAGCTAACGCCTTGACACGATGAGACCACACACGTGTTCTCACAGTCTGGCCACAAAACTTACACGCAGCTTCTCCGAATCTGTGTTTGGTCTCGTCTGTGCAATTAGTCCCTGTAATTTGGTATACCTTCAAAATTTGCCCACTTCCGTGAAGTACATAGCCAGTGCGCCTTCGCGTTTGAGTTTTAATTTATCTATGAGCAATGATATTGCTTCGTATTTTATGCTGATATTTGACGAAGGATTCATATCTGTCTAATTTCACCTACGTGATCAAATATCCAAAAAGCAAACACCCTTCTCCTTTTTAATTTCCAAAGCCGCCTTAATGGCTCACAAGCATTCGCCTTTCATTTAGTTCTAACTCTGCTAGAACTTTCTTAAAGCACCACATGAAGGCATCCTCCAGAGCAAGGCAGCAACCACACACAATACAGGTAACTAGGCGACACAGCGTCTCTGTCGCGTGGTTGTCTGCATCCTGAGTGATTGTGACCTTGCGCTACAGTACGGGATGTATAAGCACGAACTATAGCCCAGCTACCTGTCCTTTGAAACGGTACAGCGAGCAGAAAGGTACGTGACTGTGCGATGTACAGTTCGGATGTGTGACCGGTTCGTTCGTGTATAAAACTGTTTGCTCAGCTAACGCTCAGCACGCTCGGGTAACGGGCGAAAGAATGAAAAGAATGCAGACCACAATGGTGCGTTCTTAACATTGTTTTTCATTCTCCTCTTGTCTTCGTCGACTGTGAGAGTATGCCAAGAATCACAGCAGTAATCACATACATATATGGGATGTTTGCACGGCAGCTCTCCTTGCCTTCAAGACTAAAGGCATGCGTCTTCTTATCTCCGGTGTGCGCTAGACAAAGCATCGCACTCAAGAGTTGCTGGCGCAAGGGTGGTTGATCCGAAGGCCTTTTCACTCTGTCACGCGTGGGAACCTAGGTCGGCCGCGGACCCCTTAGGCGTCCAAGCGCCCTCGCCGTAGGATCCGCACTGTCCGCGCCGCCGAGTCCCGTGGACATCTCAAGTCAGGCCACCGATCGCCTGCCAGTAGCGGGAACGCACGCGTGCCCCGCGGGGCGGCGCATGCTTCTCCGGTCGCCCTTGAGATGTCCACCCAGCTGGCAGAATACAAGCTGGGACTCCGAGAGGCGAGCAGTGCGCGCCCAAGGTCTGCGTTAGTTGCACTGTATAGGAACCCCTATGCGTAGGATGAGACACGACCATGTCTGCCCTCGGCGGCTCAGGCCCTCGACACCGCTTGAGCTTTGCTGCGCATGCCTTTCTGCTTCGTGCCTGGCTAACACCTCTGGCTGTCCACTGCATCCTGCTTAGCATGAATCACGCACACCGCTTTTGCACCTATGCACTGGCACAAGCACGCGCACACGCCGAGCCCTTCTCATCCCGAGTCGTTCTAACCCTCGACGGCGCTGTCTTTGCGATGGCCTGCAGTGCTGAGCCGCGTGGGTTCCTCCAGGCATCAAGGCATGAAAATGGCTCTGCGTGTGCGCGGACGCGCTGCACAATGGCCACACGAAATGCGCTCATTGATTTGCAGTGCTGTGAGCAACGCAGTGGCGTAATGCGTTTCGGCATTCTGCTGTATCATGGAAGGGAGGAAAAACGGGGTCACATAACGTAGCTCACTAACAAATCATGCATTGTCACTGCGTATTAAATTAGCTGAGGTAATTGTTATTCAACAGCCACAGTTACGTCTCCTCCATTCCCATATGCTGCACGGAGCATTAGTGAGCTACAGATCTACCTAAGCGTCCAACGTAAAAATGCTGGGCGCGTACCTTCCTTAACTGCGTTGCCGCAACGTCTGCATAATGAAACGTGTAACAGTAACCATGCTTTGAGTTTAAATAGTCCTAACTACAAGGAGCAAGATATTTGCTAGGGAAGGCAATAAAGGTCGGCAATTGGCACGTAACTCAGCAACCCTGAAAGTCTGAGCCATTTTATTTTTCTTCTTTGGAAGCAATCGGGAAACGTGGTCAATAGATAATTTGCTCTTTATTAAGCACATAGTGTCTACTGTCGCGATAGGTTAGCAGCATTTGGGTCCTTCAGATTGGCAGACTATGCCGCCATAAAAGGTGTATATATTATGTGCCAAGAGCGTGACTCGGAAAAAATGTCTCTTGTAACGTTCATTGTTTCGTTCCATTGAAGTAAGCCGTAAAATAAAGCCGCTAGCTAGCGCACGTAACGAAGTAGCTTCAGTAATAGCGAATCAAGTTTTATTTCCGAACTTTGCACATAAGCACGAGACTTCTACTGTGCGAGTGCATTATTAAGTGTAATTATCAAGTGAGAACCGCCAACTGTAGCAAATATTTGAGTATGCACACCAGCGCCCCTTCGCTCTCCTAACGCCTGCTTTGCCTACGGTACCTGTCCAGATGCGCAACTGGTGAAGCGTGGCAAGCTATCATGATGGCTTGCGTGAAGGGTCGCCCCTGTGACCCTCTTTCCAAGAAGGAGAAACCTGAGTGCGGTAGCAACATGGCCTATGCCTACTTTGTCAGCTTCATCTTCTTCTGCTCTTTCTTGGTACGTATACTTCCCTGTCGCTTGTTATATCTCTTGGCTTGGAAACGAAGTTAAACTTTTTCTAGCATCTCCCGAAGGTCTTGAATACACTCTAGGAAAAGAAAAAGCATGTGGGGAGAATTTTTGTCCCACAACAACTATCATCATTCGCCTTGCTGGTATATTATTTTTATTTTTTTGAACACTCGGCGCTCGCCACATTTTAATCAAAAATGATATTTCAAGCTTCTGGCGCCACGCTGTTCGTGATCGGGTAGGCGATAACACAAGGAAAGCACGCGATGTAGATGACGATTAGTGCCGCGGGGCAGACAGACAAGCTAAATACACCTTTATGTAGCTAGTTACGAGCGTGTATTCCATTTGGTACAGTTTCCGTGCCCCTAGAAGGGCATGTGTCACGTATTATGCTTAAGCGATGGTGGAGGCTGCATAGGTGTAAATTTTTACGACACTCCTCACGGAGCACCGGTCGCCTCTATATGACATACAACAGAATCTCGTTGATACAGTCTCCACGCGATCTGGAAACTAAAGCCTACCGCCCGAAAATGGCATTATACAAAGCAGGCTCTAAAAGCAGGAAAACGCGCTTACTTGGTGGCAAACTCGCTAGCAGAGCTTCCTCTGGCACCAAGTGGTACTGCTCTGCATAACACGCACGTTATCCGGAACAGCGTCACTCGACATCACATGAACCGCAGCCAACAGATCTTAAGTGCGGAGCACTTTATTGGCCCTTGATGTCGGCGTCTACTCCTGTCGCGCTCACGCTCAGGAAACAGCAGTTGAAAACAGGGCCCTAATAACTGAGCGAAACCGGTCAGAATGGATCCACATTAAGAGTGGTTAAAATAAACCAGATTAGTACTATAAAGAAAAGATACACATTAAAAGTAAACAATTGCACAATGAGATCAAATTAAGCAAAAGCAATTTGAAAACGCCGACGATACACACAAAATAAACACAGGCCAATCACTGCTCCGCACTTCGTACAGCTTTCGCTGAAGTGGAACTGGCTCAGTTTTTTTTTCTCTCTCTTTTTATTCAGCAACTCGTGAATATGGCTCGCCAATTTCTGCGGCACTTTATTTTTTACAGCAAGGCTATATTAGTGGACCGTATATCGCTGTCTCCGTTGTAGTAATCGTCCAAAAGATTCCCATTGGCTAAGCAGTCAAGCCACGTGATCTCGCTTTCAGCGATTGGGTGCAAGCGCGTGTTTCAAATATAGCGGTGGTTTCTCCTCGCACACCATATGTGCGCCTAAGATTGTGTGCCCAACAAAGAAAGAAAGAGGATTTGTTGCCGATGCTACGGTTAGAACCATGGGCCCCCATGCCCCAACGCCGTGCCTTAACGACTACGAAGTTCTTTTGAGAAATTGTTTCCGCATGAAAACGTAAACAAGTTATTCTATGAAAATAGCGCATGCCACAAATTTCCCGCGCGTACATCACTGAAGGGCCGCTTCTGTCTGGTCTCCTTCGCTCGCGATTTGTTTGCCGCCGCTGCGCGTCGCAATTTATATCGTACCAGCACCGATAGCTCCCGCGTCACGAAAAGCTTGCTTCGTGGCAGCGAAGTGTGGTGCGCGTTTCGCCGCCTCCGGCGCGCAGCGCGTGTTTTTCCGCTAGTGTGATCGACGTTATAAGAGGCCGGTTGTCGACGTAGTTGTATTATTCGATTTAATGCGAAAATGCGACTGTATCAGCCGAATCAAAATACCTTTCCTCATGGAGCGCTTGCAGAAAAAATAAAACGTATTATCCAGCAAGTGTATTAAGCGGGATCGCATCATCGATGTTCCACAGTACTTGCCTCTATGTGTCTTCGACGTCGCATGGCCGACAGAGTGTGCGTGTGGATGGTGTAAGTCCATATAGAAAACGACGTGCCTTGTCATTTTTCAGATGCTCAACCTGTTCGTCGCCGTCATCATGGACAATTTCGACTACCTGACGCGCGACTCATCCATTCTCGGGGCCCACCATTTAGACGAGTTTATACGGGTCTGGGCCGAGTATGACCCGAATGCCACGTGAGTTTCCGCTTTCACTGAGCAAGAGTGGTCGTTGTAGAGTTACAACGCCGGCTCCGGCACGGCCTTCTTTGCAGATCGTTGGAGCTATTGTTGTCCCTGTGAAATGCTTAACGTACCCGAGTGTGGTGGTGAAGAATTATCGAAAGTTATGCGATGTAATAAAAAGGACATGGTTCAAAGGTCTTGTGTAAGCAAAATACGCTACATGGTTTAATAACGTCGCTGGAAATTAGCAAAGCTATGTTAAATGCACTTCGACCTCTGCGACCTTTATTATGTCGTTTTGTCCAGGAACTAACCGGCTTTTTTTCCCCGCCGTGGCAGCGCATTATGTGCCGTGCACTTTTAGGCTCAAATTCGCAGTTTCAGTCTTGACCGCAGCGCCCGCATTTGGATATATGTCCGAAAACGCTAGCGCACCTAAATTAGGCGTATTCGAAAGAGCTCCAGCTCGTCGAAATTGATTTAAAGATATCTCTCGCCCCATAATGGCATAACGATATTGCACTTGCAAGCTCAGAAGTTAACTTTTTAAATCTATATTTCTGAATTACATTTTCTTGGAATATAGTGCGTCTTGAGATGAATCAAGTCTAAATTTGAGGTTGTCGGTAGCTCAGGAGCTGTAGTATCCATTATTCAAATTAGTGCGCATTAATGGTTTGTATTTGAAATACAAAGCACACCACAAATGTAGCGCCCGTTAGGGGGATACGATGCTGGAGAAGCTTTAAAAGTAATGCGGCTTTGGAGACACCGTAAGAAATTTGAGCAGTGTCCAGCGTAGTGTCTCAGGCGATTTACTGTGCAGTGAAGTAAATTTTACAATTTTTTCGGCATGTAAACGGCTCACTGTTACTGCTAGATACGTAGCGTACATACATGGGAGCATGGCACAGAGGATAATGGTGATTTAACGTATATCCTTGAGTCTTCAAAGCGTTACAGTTGAGGTCGCTCACGCTTTCCAACAAGGTCGCATTGCTGAGGCATAAGCTGTGGCTCAGGGCGGCACGCGGTTGCGCTGACGATGGTGCACGCAATGTGTGAAAATCTGCTGAAACCGTAACATACGTATTTGGCGAAGAAACGTTCTATGACAAGGAGCGCACCGGATGCCACCAGCTTTGTCTCGGGGTACTGCGGCTGGAATTTGGGTTGTGCAAGGTTGCTCAAGTCTGCCGCATCTTCTTGCAGGGGCTATATTCATTATACGGAAATGTATGACATGTTGCGCAACATGGACCCTCCCCTGGGTTTCGGAAACAAGTGCCCTTACCGACTGGCCTACAAGGTAGGTATACCCTGCACCTTGTCTTTCACGCTTGGAGCTTTCGTGCGCCGATCTCTGTACAGAACAGGACTGTGTTTGTTCGTGGATCGCCATAGAGCGTGCAGAATGCAAAAAAGAATGGATAGGTCACTGCGCAAGGAAGCAATGTTGAATCCAGTCGGTGCCAAATAAAGACTGGCTCGCAGAAATGCTGGCCTGGTTTGCAGGTATACTACCGGCATTCGTGCTGCCGAGTCGTCATGAAAGAGCACTGCGTCAACGCGTGCGCGACCTGTGCTTCCACCAAATGTGTAGGATCTCGCTAAGCTTTCTGTCTTCGCTTATCTTTGCTTCGTGGCTGCGATTGCTGAAAGTACCAAAGGGCCACGCAGCAATAGAGCATGACATGCTCTCATTCATCTCACCGAGTTCTCGCTCTTTCTTTCAGAAACTGATTCGTATGAACATGCCTGTGACTGAAGAAGGAAAAGTGAACTTCAGTACGACATTGTTTGCACTCATTCGGGAAAATCTGAGCATCAAAATGAGACCAGGTAAGGTTGTCCGCTAAAGCCTGCTAGTGCGAGTTATCCACTAAACAACAAGCGCTTGTTGGACTTGCACCGTGAAAAGCTGCGGACAAACACGCGCTTTTATTCCACGCCGTCTTTAGGGGCTCCAGTAAAGGCTGTGATTGTTCAATCCCGTTCGTGTCGTCCGAAGCGCTAGGGTGCCCACCTGGTACTTGCACTGCAGTGACAAATGACAAGTTGCGTCGGTGTGTGCCGTTATGTTTACGAAGCGTCTCGCCATGCTCGATGAGAGACGCTCTGTGCTGCGCAAAATAGCTGCATAGTCGCGCTTGTCGCTCTTAATTAGCGTCGTAAAACGACAGCCGTACCGTGCTCAAATCGCACCCGTAATCTGCGCAAGCATGTACAATTTCTGACGAAAAATATAGGCCTATCCAGAAGGCAGTGCAGTCTATAGAAATGTGTCTATTTCATGGACCTCAACTACCGTGTTTACTTGCGTACTGTTATCGCTCGTTAGCACCGACTAATGTTGGCTTGTGTTGGCTAAGTTATGGAAAATGTTGGTCAGTGTTGGTTAGTGCTGATTAATGTTAGTTAACATATGTTATAAGGTGGTCTCTTCTGATAACATTGTCTAGACCTTCTTTTATGGTGGCGTGGATTTGCTCTGTCGTGGTTCATGCATGAGTGCGCACTGCATGCCCACTTGCAGCAGAGGAAATGGACCAGGCAGATAAAGAGCTCAAGGATACCATCCGAAAGTTGTGGCCTTTGCACGCGCGCAAGGTCACGGACAAATTCATGCCGCCTGATTCCGGTAAGTAACACGGCACCGCCACTACTCTCGTCGTGTACGCACGTTTAGATGACAGTGCGCCATAAATGTTCAAAATGTTATCTGCTCAGTAACGCTACAGTAACAGCACAATTAGGCATAGCCAGAATCCGCGGCGCTATGTCATAGCTCCACAATCGCGTGGCAAAATGTTTTACTTAAGCATCCGGTCGGCTTTCCCTTACGAAAATGGACTTAGTGTTTCTTTAGAAGTCCTAATGAGTTCCTGTAGAGTCTAAGGGAACTGAATAGGAACTCGCCATCTATGATGTTTTCCATAGGACGACTATAGAAAGTCTAAAAATACCTGTCAATAGAAACACGTCATTTCACTCACAATAGAAAGCGTATTGACCTCATACGTACTGAATTCTATAAAGTAACTTTTATAGAGCGTTTTTAAAACATTTAACGCTTTTTTTCTATAGATTGGTTCACCATACGCACTCTATAAGGGATGTATCTACTAAATTCTATAAAGTAACCTTTATAGAGTACCTTTAGAACTCTTAACGCTACCTGTCTATAGACTGCATTTCTATATGTCCTCTATAAGGGATCTATAGACGGTGTATTAATACATGTAACATTCTTATGAAAGAAAATGTTTCATCAGGGACCCATCTACGCCACTGGAGGGCAAAAATCTCTTCCATATTTTTCTACAATTAACATGGTCATGTCGCCACTGCGGCCATGTGTCGTCACAAACATTTTAATCTAATCCGACCAGCTAGCGTCCTGCCGCCTCCCGCCACGCTTTTTTTCCCTTGCAATCCAATCTGTCGCCTTTAATGACCATTGGTCACCTCCCCTTCGCACTACATTTCCTTCCCATATGCTAATTTCATGACCTTGACTTCGACTAGCATATGACTACAATTTGTGTAAGGAAAAACAAACGCAGCGGTGGCGCAGTGGTAGAGTATCGGCGTCCAGTGCGCGAGGTACCGAGCGCGAATCCCACTGCCGGACCCAGGACCATCGGTTTTTCTTAAGGAACGCACAGCGCCCGACCTCGCCTTCTGTAAAGTACAGTATCCTCTGGAGAGGACATCGCCCAACGTGGCGAGCAAGTGGCATAAAAGGCTCTTTTTTCTTCAAAAAATTATTGCGAAAGGTTTCTATTGCCATCCTAAAGAAACACCATAGAACATCTCTATAGAAATGTGTCTTTACACTCTCAAAAAGAACTAGGTATAAATTCTCTATTGAAATATGTACGATCTGTACGATCTCAAAAGGAACTTGATAGACGTGTTCTATAGGAAAACATCTGTAAAGTTTCTATTAGAATGCGGTGGCCTAATAACTTTTGGAACGCCATAGAAAAATTCTATAGGGCGTCAAAATAAACACGATAGGATTCTATCGAGCAAGTTCAAAAGGCTTTCTAAAAAAACGCATTAAAATTTTTCGTAAGGGTTCAACTCTTGCGGGCATCGCCCCGCCACGATGGTCTAGTGGTTACAGCACTCAGCTGCAGATCCGAAGCTCACAGGATCGAATCCCGGCCGCGGCGGCTGCATTTCGATGGAGGCGAAATGTTGAGGCCCGTGTTCTGTGCGATGTCAGTGCACGTTAAAGAACCCCAGGTGGTCGAAATTTCCGGAGACCTCCACTACGGCGTCTCTCATAATCAGAGCTGGTTTTGGGACGTTAAACCCCACAAATCAATCAATCATCAATCTTGCGGGCATGTTTCTTTTGCGCGTAACAGTAAGTGGCCCATCCGACGACTCGAGGAAATAATGTGCTAAGCCGGCGACGAATTCCAAGTGCAAGGAACAGTGGAAGGTAACGAAGCGTCACAGAGCCAGGGGGTGCGATGCAGGAGAACTCGTATGGAAGAGCGCGCAGGAAATAGCGTCCCTCACTCGCTTCGACCCACATCTCTCTCTTCGCTCTCTCTCTCTCTCTAGCTAACGGCGACAACGCGGGTACGCTTGGTTGACACGGATAATATAGGTGTGCGTATCTGGCCAGCTCGTCGGACGCCATGACGACTTCCCGGGAAAGCTGCCTTGACCTCACGTTTAAATCTAGATGCCGAATTAGAGGCGTTTGTTGTGTTTCGAACTGCGGTTTACTGGCCAGAGGTGTACTCAAAGACCCATTCTGATGGACGCAGGAGCGACACATTATGTTACGATGACACTCTTTGTGGTCTTCCAAAATCCACGGAGTGGACGAATAATGTTGTTGTGAACCGTTAGTACTGGATGACATAGCTACAGGCTATCGCTTTTGAAATCCTGAATGGCAGGCAAAAACAAAGGGAAGAAAAAGAAGGGGAAAATGGGCAGTAGGAATAGTGCGTTATATAATGATTTGAAATAACAAAGGCTGCACATTTTATTACAGTGGTTTACTATCTTCCCTAATGGCACTTCACACTTCATAAAAACAAAGACGCACACCAAGAATGCAGGAAATGTCAACCCTTAAGAAAAACGCGTCACTAACACACAGTCGAAGCTTCTTAAAACATTTCAGGTGCAATGCGCAACAAGATGTAGCACCCGTGCGCTTGCGTGCAGTCGGCGTTCACCGAGCGAAACATCAGTGTCATTAATTATTGCTCTTCTTGTATCGTTCTGCTTGCCTTTCGCACCATCCCTTAAACGAGTCCACTCTATATTAACGGCACAAAATATTCAGCTGTAAAGTAACTATAAGAAAGTCGCTTCTTGTTTTATGATTCAGAGTAACATGGAAGCACGTCAAGACACTTCAGGACGCAAAAACGTATCTGCGTTCTCGTTATTGGCGCCTTTGACGTCACAGACTATTTGCCTCTCGTAGGTGGCAAATTTTCCGTTATTCGTTGTTTCAGACACGGGGGTATTGATAAAGAGAACTCTCGTAAGAAACCTGCCTCATTTGTCGAGTTTCATTTCCTAATACTATCTTCGCTACTGGAGGTTGGTAAGCACGCGTCGTTACGAAGCGCTCTTCAGTGTGAAATTATTTGCGGGCACGGCCCCGAGTTTTCTACTGTCATTATTATTCTTCTCTTTTTTTTTTCCCACCTCTCTAGAATTGGGAGCAGGCAAGTTAACTGTTGGAAAAATCTATGGTGGTCTCCTTATTCTCGAAAACTGGAGAACCACAAGATTCGGACAGGCTCCTGGAGCAGGGAGTCTAACGGTAAGAGACGGTCGCTGCAGCGTTAGCGCTAAGTAATTCCGCATAACAATCAAACTGGCGCGCGTTGTATAGCAAAAGCAATGAAACAGAGAAACTTCACGTGCAGTAGTTCTTCCTTTGTCGCTTGTGCAGATATGTATGAAAGTATAGATTAGGGTCGTCGCGTCAATCGTGTGATGGTTCAGTTAAGTTGTACAAATGTTGAGAGCAATATCTGCTTATCCGACAATGCGTTTAACTATGGTGATTCAGTGACGTTTCTTCTTTATGCATGACATCTACTACATGTGATTACCAGTATATTATCAAGCCCTACGAACTTACATTATATATAGCCTATAGTATTGCTACCGTGTTGCAAACCTTACAGATAATGTTATCTTTTCACGGCATGCTAAAATGTACTAAAAAAAGTAGGTGCTTATTTGAACGACTGCAGTTCCTCAGCTGCACTTACCTTTTTCGTGACCTTAAGGTGAAAGCGAGCGCGAAACCTCATCTGCATTTCGTACTTGCGACACAAACGAAAAAAAAAAGAAAAAAAAAAAGAAAAGACGGTGCGGTTACAGCCCTTCAAGCCAGTGCAAGGAAGAATGAGCTGCCGTGCGCGATTTCGTGCGTGCCTCCATGTCTGGTTCAACAGCAGCGTACAACAGGCCAGCAAGGATGCCTCGGCCTATTGCTATCAGGACGCACGGATCACACTGTGAAGTAAAAAAAAAAAAGCACCCTTGACCCTACCTTTGCGTGCCCCCTCTAGACGAGAAAGCGCCCGATATTTCATGCACCCTCCAAATGTGGCTCTAGTGTTTCGCAGAGTGCGCTCGGCGCGCGCATAGATAGAAGGAAACACACCTTGCCCCGCGCGTGGCGGCCGACGACGACGCAGCGCGAGTGCGCGACCACGAGTTCGAAAGGCGCACTCGGGACTGCGCCATCGCGCGCGCCGCTGAGGAGAGCAGGCGCACGTGCACGAGGCGCCCTAGCGCGCCTTGCTCGTATTCATGTGGTGTACAGTCGTCGCTTTGTGCTTGGTTTGCTGCTCTTGTTGCCTCGTTGTGCGTCTTTGCCCGTATGCCTCTGTAGTGGATCAATGTGGGCTCTCTGTGTTTCTTGTTTGCAGGAAAAGGCGAGTCCGCCATCGCCGCCAGATTCTCCGGTAGTATAGATATTGTTGCTCTTTTCCTCGCTTAAAAAAAAAAATATGCCCCAGTGTCTATATAGTGTTTGTCGCACACCACCGGCGGCTTGGGCCGAGCGAAACCGCTCGCCATCGCAAGCTGCTAGCTTCGATGGCCCCAGTGAGCCGCTCGCCCAAGCCACCGGGGGTGAAGCGGGCTGCCTCCATGTTGGCTGTGTGACGCATTGTCCCGAGTGGAGTGTCTCCGTCGGAACGCAGCCAAGGCTGGCGCCCTTACCGCATGGCAGAGTCCCACCCCATACGTCACACGGTTTTCCCTCTCTCTGCCGTGCCGTATGGTCGCCGGAAGTGTGTTAAGTAGAGTCATAACTGTTGCCGAGATATATATTGCATGAATGTTAAACCCATGCTGTTCGATGTGGTCCAATATGGCGGTGCTTATAGGCCAAAAATATCTATATAGTGGGATAGAGACTTGAAGAAACGTGAATAACGTGTAGCTATTATTTTCTATCACAACAGGTCTGTAAAATGAGACAGAAGCTAAACACTTTTTGGCTGCCTATTGCTGGCGTGCTGAAGAATGCGCTCACGAAAATTCCTGTGAGGCTACCTGGATTGTGTATGCTGATAAAAGCGTCACCATCGTTACTCTAAGCGGAGCCGGTCATTAACGCGATATGATTCCATGCAACAAATGAACTCTTCTTCCCCTTCGGCGGTGAGGGCGACTAGGGTTTATTGCGTTAACCGAGCAACGCACTACGTAGTACGTACACCCACACCCTGACTCACAAAATCAAAACATTTCTCACCGACCTATTTTTTTTAGGGGCGAAGCTCCTTAAGGTTTGGGTCTGTCCGTCCGTTGTAGTAGCGCGTTACCTACTAGGAACGCGCTACTAGGAGGGCGCGTGTGGGAACGCGCTACTAGGAGGGCGCGTGCCTCCCGGCGCGCGAGCTCTCTCACTCTTCCATCTGCTGTCTTGTGAGAGAGAGAGAGAGACAGAGAGAGCGAAAGGCGCGCGTTGACTATGGAAACGCTCTTTCTTCGATGAACGCGCTACCAGCTCGCAAAGAAGGAGAACGCGCCCTCACCCGCGAGAGACAAGCTTGACGCCGTCTTCTAGCGAGTTTCTTGATTGAAAAATACCGACTGCTCGCGCTGGAGAACCGTTCACCGGTCACCCATATATATATATATATATATATATATATATATATATATATATATATATATATATATATATATATATATATATATATATATATATGCACTGGATCTTGACTTGCAATGAAGTGCCGGTGGGAGATTTCACTTGTGCGTAGTTGAACCATAAGGATTCGTAGCGTGCGCGTTAACTAAATTAATCCGGAACTCGGCACGATCTACGATGAACCTCCGGAGCTTCGCCCACTCATCATCATTCACTCCGTGGATGTGCTGTGAATTTTTCTTTAAAACACCAGATCAGATTGCTTAACATATACAGGTAGTCTGCACAAATCACAGCTGAAAAGGCAAATCACCTTTAGCATGTCATTAAGAGAGAAGAAAAAGAAGAGAGACAATATGGACAATGTAAGTGCCACGTTTGCAGCCAGTCTTCTAACCTGAGCTTGAGAAATGAAAACAGGAAGTGTAAATATTAGAGTAAGTAAATGCGACAGGTATTGAATGGAGACACGCACAAGTGCTTGAGTGTCACATAACAACCATGGAATTGACTAGGTGGTTTGTGGCAAAGAAAACTTCGGCTCAAAACAGGCGAGGACAAAGAGGCACAAGAAAACAGGACCAGCGCTGACTCAACTGAATGTTTATTCACATGAAGTCACATATATGTTTTCTTTTCCTTTTTTTTAGGATGATGATGTGCGCACACATATGTTTGTGAGTTCAGGTGAATGAGCATTCAGTTGAAACTCAGCGCGGGTCCTGTTTTCGTATGCCTTTTCGTGTGTCCACGCTGAAGTTTTTGTCACCTTGCTTTATTCTTCGCCGTGAACCGGCTTAGACGAGTTCTTACGAGCGGCAACTTCACACCGAGATGCAGTGTTACAGTCCGTTACCGCTGCGCAAAGTTCGTCGCCTAACAGGCTTAGTCTAACACGGAAACAAATAATGGGCAGTGAGAGAAATATTTCGAGTCATTTTTTTAACCGTATATATTATAACACTGTACAAGACATATCGATATAATAGACGGCAAACAGAGTGAAAATTATGCAGTACATACAAATCTTGCTTCATTTGGTGTGTGTCAATACGTAGAATACCGTCGTTGTCATGAAATATCAAGGCTGGCGCTTAGTCATCCACGACTTGCTCACTACGTTCCCTAAAATTAAGTCGTTCCTCAATTCTGTTATCCGTGCTGTATCGTTGTAAACGGCGAATGTACATCCGTGTGCCGTATACTGTGCCGCTCGCCGCGAGCCCTGTGGTCCATCGTTCTCGTGAGTGCATCTTCAAGCACGCCGGTCAAAGCTTCCGCAGTGCTCAACAATGCGCCGTCATCATTCGGTGTTGCATTTATGTTAACTGTTGTTTGGCTTGTATGTGGGTGTGCGCTGATTGGGCCCGAAAGTGTCTTGTGCTGGTGCTCGGAGAGCGTTGTTCGATAGCAGATAGCGGAGCGTCTAAATCAACGTGAGGCAGGTGTCCTTAAGATAACCAAGCGGGAGTGCAACGATTAAGAAAAAAAAAAGAGAGCATTTCTCCGCAGAAGGGCCTCGTGATTGAGGTATGGGTGACCACGAGCAACATTGGGCGCACCTTGCCTTCGGACGACAGGTGTAGAAAGAGAGCGAGTTACTGTATAGCGTGTGACCTATATAGAGTAGCTAGCCGCAGAAGCAGTGGTGGCCGCCGCGCAGCGTCCATTCTTTCCGCGTGGCGGCGGCCTCTGCTCTGTGCCGTTGCTCGGCCCGTTAGTGTGGGTGGTGCGCTCCTTCCGGGGGACGTGCCGACCCGTAGAAGAGTGCATTCTTGGCCACGCGGCGTGCTCGCCGCCGCGGGGGCGTAGTGGGCAGAGAAGGCCCGCTCCCGAGCCGGGCGAGTGTGTCTGGCCTCGGGGGCGTCGGTGAGCGGATGGAACCCAGGGCATGCCCCCTTCTCCCGTAGCTCTAGCGTCTTTTTCTTACTACCCTAGGGCTGCTCGTGCAGCGGTGCATGGCCCGTAGTCAGGCATGCCTGCATCTCCTAGTGCCTTGTCTTGGCGGACAGCTCTGCGTAGCCCTCTCCCGCAGGAGACATCCCCGTTCTTTGTTCTTTTTTTTTTGTTTCCTCTCCCACCGGGCGCGCAGCCCGACCGCGCGCACGGCGTTTGACTTACGACCGCGCGCGCCACCCTGATTCGGATCACGGCCGAGGTGCCGTTCTAAGTCAAATGCCGGCCGAAAATGCCAGGCAGCGCGCAAGCATGCCTCACGTCCGAGCTCTTCCGATTACAAGTCGGTCGTCCACAACCAGGAGCGCCAAAGGTTATGCGCATATTTTACGTACGTTCTTCTTTATCAATCAGTATGCGATGGGGCTTTCTTTTTGGTCTTTCTCTTGCTTTCAATCTCACGCTATGTTCTCTATTGTCACTGAGTTGTCTTAAAAACCCTGTACGAACTTTGTCTTGTGCGAGGGCTGTTGCACATTTTGCGAAACCAAGCGCACGCTCCTGATCCGACGAGCCACAATCTATGTCGAGTCTGCGACCTGGCTACGGAGACTTTTCCGTCACAAAAATACGTCGGTCGCGAGTTCGCTTTGTGTGAAGCAGCCCTCATGCTCCGTTGCATGCAATGGCCAACGCCAGCGCTGTGAATCCTACCGACCCTCGCTTTAGCTCTCTGCACTACAGGCCTCTGATGCACATTATCAGTCGCGAGGGCATTTTGTCGTTGGTAGTCTGCACAGCGCTGCCACTCGATAGGCATTTCTCGACAATCTCCTGCAACAATTCCCATTCGTTAGTGGAACTGCTCAGCGTTCGAAAACCCTGAACGAACCTTACGCGAACTATAGATGGGATTAATGCCACACAGTGGGGGTGTTTCTACAAAATGCCGAGAGACAGAAAACTTGATCTTAATGCTTGTTCTACTCGCGTTAGCCATCATAGTGAGCATGTCTGGTAGCCAGACGTCAGAGACAACGTGCTGATTGACGACATGTAACCCTAAAGCATAAAGCAAAACGAAATGAGAAATGTTAAACTATCTGTGAAAACGCTGCTGAGTAAAAAACGAGCTTCTTCAGCCACGTCATACTCTACGCACTGCAAAACTTTGTCCACGGTTTAAGCGATATAACACAGAATAAATAACTGAGCACATACATACATACATACATACATACATACATACATACATACATACATACATACATACATGTATGTATGTATGTATACATACATACATACATACATACATACATACATACATACATACGCGCACATCCGCATGTTTACAACACAGGCCTTAATGTTAGTATTACTGTTCTTGGTAGTGCTGAACAAAAATATATTTAATGTATCGTATGCGTGAAGCTATGGCCATAAAGTTTTCAAATTGTGTCTTAAAAAAGTGATAAGTGATAGAGTTATTACTAAACATTTTATGCAAAGGATCTAAAATTTGCATGATGTCTGCGCCTATCGTCAAAGTGCATGTCTGCGCTGAAGAGAAGCAAAAGTGCGCAATATTGGCCGTACACACGATTACAAATAGTGGCTTGTGAGAAAAAGTGTGCCATGAAGGTCTCAACCGCTCTATTTCTCAGAGGAGCGATCAAAGCGAAATCATAGAGAATGCAGCTCACGGCACATAGGATATGCATACCTAATATTTCATTAAAAGCAGTGGCTTCCTGCCTATTGGGACAATAAGAAAACGCGCTTAAAACAGTGGCTTCCTGCATATAAGTAAAATAGGAATACGCACTTAGGCCTCGTTGTTTAGGTACGAACGCCCTCTTGCTCTGGCAAAGACGTTTTAATCCACGCCTGTAATTATACAGCGAGTGCCCTTTTACCGCTTCACTTTATTAGCCATCATCTTAATGGACCAGGGACATTACTCGCCAATTCCAGACACCTCTTTCTAGCTACATTCGCAAAGAGTTCTTGGAAATTCGAAGCAGTTGTACAGCTGTCCTGAATTCTCGCTTTTTAAGTTGAATACTTCCCGCCACAAATAACACATGCAAGCATACATCCCTGTCCATGACTCGGTGGCAGCCACCTTGTAGAAATCCTAGCTGACGCTAGCCGACATCTACGCAATTGGCGTTCGTTGACGACTACACAGGCCAAGTCCACGCGGAACATGTTACAATTCGCGGCATGACCCAAAAGCCAGATTGGTCTTCTTTACCACGGCTTTGCTGCATCGGAGCATCTGTTTTGTTCGTTTGTTTGTGTTTGTGTCTCTTTGATGTGTTCCTCCAGATATCTTTTTGTTTGTGGGACATGCAAGCTGAACCACTGATCTGCCTTCCCCTTAATGTCCTAACTGGTCTACGACATTCGGTGCATACGTATAGAGCGCTGCCCCTTATGGAACAATGTGTCTTCGTGAATCGACAGTCACACGCTTTTCGTGTGAACGAACAACGTGGGCTACAGGCTGACAAAATGAAGAATTTCAGAAAACCACGACAAGAGAAGCACATTTTGACAGCACTTTGTTCGGGAGTTGGCGAATACAGATAGAAATTCTACTGGCTCACAGCGAGAACGGGTGGCATGTATGGGCACTTTCGCGTCAGTATACGAAGGTACCCATGCACGCCACCGAGTAGGCACAGTGAAGGGGAAGGCAGCGTGGCGGCGCTTGCGGCGACGGCCGCGCCCAGCGGCAGCAGCTCTATACAGCGCGTGCGTATTTCCTCGCCGGGTCCTCCTCTGCCGACGCGTGCGCGGCCGCAGCGACCGTCCCTGCTCCAGCGCTTGATGGGCGCCGTGCGCAACTCCAACACCCGAGCCAGCCACGGCAGCCTGAACCAGGACGAGGCACACCTGGACGACGGGCACCTGCAGCCGCCTTCCAGGCACGGCTCGCTACACCGATCGAGCCTCAGGTGAGAAACTGTCTCCACCTATTGCGAGCCATGCATGACAAGTGCAGTGCAACGTACGACGCCCAATGCGAACTTGTGGCATGGTTATGCGAGTCGCTGTGATTGAATGCCAAATGAAGTGATTAACACCCACAGCTGCCGCAAGAAAGCAATCCCCGCTGCTTTAAAGGCATTAGAGACACCGAGGAGGTCGGAGATACCTTTTGTTTAGTGTTCTCGCTATACCGCTTATCTTATAACGTTGGTGTATATAACATTCACAGATACATGAGATCCGGATACTTCGATTCGATTTGCCGGTGGTCCAGTATTCCCACTGCCGACGTCTCATGCTACATGCATTGCCTTGTCTATGTTTTATTCAGAGTTTGCAAGTGCAGCGACCATTCCCAAGCTACGAGTTCACGTGAAAGGGCTTTACCCACGACGCAGCTCGTGTTCTTGTTCGTCTCAGTAGAAGTTCACTCGAAGACGTTCGTCTCCGTATCTGCGACGGCCACTTTACACGATTTTCTGTGTTGTCTGCGGCAGCGCGTGAGCGTCGCTGGAAAAGAGGCTGCAGATCCATTTACTATCACCCTCTATTTCCTCGCGTGACCAATGCTCTACAAATTTTCTTGGGCGACGTAAGCTTTACCAGCTGGTCTGAGTGTGGTCGTCAAGCTGGCGGCAAGTACGTAGAAGGAAATGATCGTCCACTCATAGTGTTTATTACACTGAACGCCACTTTGAGCACTGACACCGCGCGCATCGCGGATATACTCTTAAAACTCCTCTTTTCGAGCAAAATTAAAGCTGCTTGGACTGGACAGGTCCGGATGCTTTTGTGTTGGGTTTTGTGCAAAGTTAACAAAAAGCGAAGGAGTCCACATATAATGGCGGTGTCATGTGGCCTTTCCTTCAAGGCGAGCCTGTGCAATCTGTAATGAACCTGACTTGGACGCAGTTACCAGTCAGCTTTAGCAGTTGCTGCAGTGCTGCCGTTGCTTTCTGAGCCACCGTCGTATGCAGTTACGGTTCAAGGAGCTTCACTTTCGAAAGCGGTCCCGAGCACATTCGTAGCTTAGTCTTCTCCGGATAGGTCCATGCCGGACGTCATACCGCGAGTTGTGTCACAAAATGTCTTCAGTATTGTCACGTGGTCGTGACGCACGCAGCACTCAAGGCGAAGCACGCAGGACTCAAGTGAAGTCAGGCGAACTGTTTATTGGGCGAACTTGTGCCCAGCAAAACAAAGCCAATGACAATGCACAGCACTAGCGGCGTGAACAGTCGTCGGTAGATGGAAAGACTGACAAGCGGCGTAATGCGTCGGCTTTTATACACGCGTCATAACGCGTTCTCGCATTATCTCTGGAATTCCAGAAGTTACTGAGATGTGCGCGTCAAGCATGCAAAGCTTCAAGAATGGTCGACACGGTTCCAGAAGTGGCATGCAGGATAAACGCGGCCTGTGATGCGCGTAACAGAAAGTGATAGCGGCGCTCCCCGCTATCAATCAAAACTAGCGCGCGTGTCACTGGGAAGCGATAACGGCTTTAAACTTAAATCAAAACAACCGCACGTGTCACTACCCCCCCTCTGAAAAAGCATCGTCCCGATGCTGAAGACAGAACATGAAAGTGAGAGTACATGCAAAAAATTACGTTAACAATGCGTCACAGTTAATCAGCGCGCGTAATAAGGTTTAAGTCGCACCACGTGTACAACTTCAGGTCGGGCGCGCCGCCGCTGGGATGGTGTTAAGCCATCGGGTACGACCTCATAGGCCAGTTCACCACGACGTCGTACTACCTTGTAGGGTCCAAAGTAGCGCCGCAAGAGCTTCTCACACAATCCCCGTCGTCGTATCGGCGTCCAGACCCAGACGAGGTCGCCGGGTTGGTATTCGCTGTGGCGTCGTCGAAGGTTGTAGTGGCGCCTGTCGACCATCTGCTGGCTCTTGATACGCAAGCGGGCTAGCTGTCGAGCTTCTTCGGCGCGCTCCAGGTAGCTGGCAACGTCGAGATCTTCTTCGTCGGTGCCGACCGGTAGCATGGCGTCAAGCGTCGTTGTTGGGCTCTGTCCACAAGCTTGTATGGAGCAAGCTGCGTCGTTTCTTGCATGGCCGTGTTGTACGCGAAGGTCACATACGGAAGTATGGCGTCCCACGTCTTGTGTTCGACGTCGACGTACACGGCCAGCATGTCGGCGATGATCTTATTTAGACGCTCGGTGAGGCCATTCGTCTGCGGGTGGTAGGCGGTGGTTCGTGTGACTGTACCTCAAGATCGCCTGAGTTAGGCCAGCTGTAAAGGCCGTACCTCTGTCGGTGATGAGGACCTCCGGTGCTCCGTGACGCAGGACGATGTTCTCAATGAAGAACTTGGCGACCTCGGCGGCAGTGCCCTTGGGCAAGGCCCTTGTTTTGGCATAGCGGGTGAGGTAGTCAGTCGCTACGACGATCCATTTATTGCCGGATGTCGACGTCGGGAACGGCCCCAGTAAGTCCATGCCGATTTGCTGGAACGGCCGTCGAGGTGGTTCGATGGGTTGCAGAAGTCCGGCTGGCCTAGTTGTCGGCATCTTGCGTCGCTGACAGTCTCTGCATGTCATTACGTAATGGGCGACGTCGGCAGTGAGGCGAGGCCAATAGTACTTCTCTTGTATTCTTGACAGTGTGCGGGAAAAACCGAGGTGTCCGGCTGTCGGGTCGTCGTGTAAAGCTTCCAGAACCACTTGACGTAACGCTGAAGGCACCACGAGGAGGTGGTCAGCGCGGAGCGGCGAGAAGTTCTTCAGGAGAACGTTGTTCCGCAGGAAAAACGAAGCCAGTCCTCGGCGGGATACTTTCGGCACGGCGGCGGTCTTGCCTTCCAGATAGTCCATGAGGCTCTTGAGCTCTGGGTCAGCTCGTTGGCGTTCGGCGAAGTCGTCGGTACTTATGGGTCCCAAGAAAGAGTCATCGTCCTGGTCACCCTGTGGCGGCGGATCGACTCTACAACGCAAAGTATTTTTCGTCGATGTACCTCAAAACCGACTACTGGCATATCGAAGTAGACGAGAGAGACCGAGAGAAGACTGCCTTCCTAACACCAGACGGCCTGTTCGAGTTTAAGGTCATGCCGTTTGGTCTTTGCTCAGCGCCTGCGACGTTCCAACGGGTTATGGACACAGTATTGGCAGGCTTGAAGTGGCAGACTTGCCTCGTCTACTTGGAAGGCGTAGTCGTATTTGCTTCCAGCTTCGACGAATACCTCCGGCGCCTTGAAGCTGTTCTTCTGGTAATCAAAACAACCGCACGTGTCACTGTTTATTGGGCGAACTTGTGCCCAGCAAAACAAAGCCAATGACAATGCACAGCAATAGCGGCGTGAACAGTCGTCGGTCGATGGAAAGACTGACAAGCGGCGTAATGCGTCGACTTTTATACACGCGTCATAATGCGTTCTCGCATTATCTCTGGAATTCCAGAAGTTACTGAGATGTGCGCGTCAAGCATGCAAAGTTTCAAGAATGGTCGACATGGTTCCAGAAGTGGCATGCAGGATAAAAGCGGCCTGTGATGCGCGTAACAGAAAGTGATAGCGGCGCTCCCCGCTATCAATCAAAACCAGCGCGCGTGTCACTGGGAAGCGATAACGGCTTTCCACTTAAATCAAAACAACCGCACGTGTCACTATAGTCTACTCGCTTCCACAAGAGTCGCACGTGGCCATACCACAAATTCCAATAGCAACGCTTTAGCCTCCGTAAAGACTTAATAAACCACAAGTGTCATCGCACCCTTGCATCAGAGGAAAACGTTTGGTGGCACTTGAAGCTTTTTGGAGAACTAGGGTTCGTACCGACAAGTCTGCGTGTCGTAGTTCGAGATTGAAAATACGGTCTCCACACAGCCTCGATCCCGGACATAATGAATTGATTTTTTTTTTTTGCGTTTCTCCAGTGGTGGACCAGGCAAACTTGTCTGCAAAGTTATTGTAATCAACGCCGTTGAGTGCAGATAGCCACTGAAATGCGGTGTCATATCTGGACAGCTTGCAGCGTGCACTAATAAAAAATTATGAGACATAAAACGCTCAAGGAGTGCATATGTGTGCTTGTTAGGAACGACAGGAAGTTGAGCTAAGTGGAAAAGTCTCCGTGCAAAAAGTTGAGCGTGCAGACACGGGCGAATGAGACAAAAAACAGACAACGCAAACGCTGACTGAGGGTTGCCACTTGGGCGGAAAAGAAGGTAGACAGCTTTGGGCCGTAAATATTTTTAAGCCTTGCTTGAAACACGCATACATGTTCAGACCACCGCGATGCTTCACTAGATTGTGCTCTAAAGTACCCCTGCGTAGCATTTAGGATTCTATCGTAACCATCACGACATCTCGTGCTCAAGTGAATGGGTATGATTCTATGTGGCCTTTGATGAATTACTTTGTAAAGAGGCAATTTAGGCCTGTGGAATACAACAGGGAAGGTTATTTTCTCGTGATATTAGGAAGCAAATTTTCACTTTATAAAGGCTTTGTCAGCATTTCATAAGAATGCTGATACTGTGGAAACTAACCCGTCTGTTTATTTATTTATTTATTTATTTATTTATTTATTTATTTATTTATTTATTTATTTATTTATTTATTTATTACAATACCCACAGCGCGTTTCGGCATTACAGTGGGGGGTGAAGACAATAATAACATAGCCAACTAAAATCAGCTTGGCATCTGTAGCTCATGTCTCATCAAAACATAGGCAGCGCATGCTGCCTGTGTTTTGTAGTATGTTTTGTATGTTTCATCTGTAGCTCATGTCTCATCAAAACATAGGCAGCATGCGCTGCCTATGTTTTGATGAGACATGAGGTGCAGATGAAATTGTTGCTAATGTCAAGTAGGAAAAATGGCTTGCTTTATAACTGGTTTTTCTTAGCCCAAAACTGAAAAAAAAAAACAAGACCTTCCCTTCCGAAAACTTGTCTCAAAGGAAGAAACCTGGCAATATTTTTCTTCTAGTTATTTGCAGTACTTTTAGCATCGCTAAGTTCTTATTGAGACCCGTTTCGCAATCCTGATACAATTACAGCACAGGTACTAGTTCAACTTTTGACTTACAAAATATTCTCGGGGATATGCAGCTTTTATAATGAACGCGTTGAAAACTTTATTAATTCCCGCTGTTTCATGACAAGTTGCTTAAATGCGTTTAGGAGTGGATTAACGATTAATTTCAGGAATCGGTCTTCACGTAAAAATGTGCAGGAAATGTTTCCAGGAATCCTAGCCCTGTGTTTAAAGTCGACTCTAGTAGGCAGGAACACGGCGTCACCCAACACAGGTCAAGAGTTCGCATTGGTTCTAAGATCGCCATTTTGGTTAGTGATCTTTACCTACGGATGATTGATAATGACTTAGACTAAGGCTTGGGTGACTATACTATGTTCCTAAAGTATCTTTTACGCGGACTATGGCATGATTATTTTATGATAGGGGTGAGTTTGACACCCTTTTTATACCCGTGTCACACGGCGCATGTAAACGTCATTCGCAGCAAACGACATTCATAACTAATGTCATGGTGGTTTCGCGTTCCTCGTCTACACGGTTATACAATACGACATTGGCCAGTGATGTCGTTGTTTACCCGCCGGGTACTAGGATAACAAAATGTTACAAATTACGCCTTTTATTTGCATATTTTCGCTTTATTGTTAGAAACACAGTAGTAAACATTGGCAGGCTATGTGAAAATATATTGCAATACGACAAGGCAGCATTAATGGGGAAGAAATCTGCACAAGTATCCAAAGCAAGACTAGCCCAAAGTTTCTTCGGTTTCTTCCGTAGTCGGCGGTATCGTGGACCCTGCCTGCGTTCCTGTCAACGTGATGGACGACGATCAGTGCAAACGAACATTAATTGCTCTCCAAGTGTTCGCAACAAAGCGCCGAAACCGGCTGAAGCGGCTCAAGCAACAAACGCGCGTTTGTAAACATTGCCGGCAGGAAGCGTTGGAGTAAACTCAGAGTCTGGGAACAAGAACAGATTTGCACAGACTGAATCAACTGTCGTGCTGTACATCTGAAAGTTATCAAAGGGCCACAAAAGCAACTAATACTAATCGTAATTTTCTTTTCCTTACTAAATTTCATTTTACTGCGAAGCCCCTGTCGTCGAGAATACGCATGTCGCGACTGCTTGAGTTCGGCGAACGCATTCAGTGGGTGAACGCCATTAGGTGTGAATGTCATTCGCCATGCCCATGTAGAAACAATAAATATGACATCAACACCTAATGCCATTCGCTGCGAATGTCATTACACGTGCCGTGTGACAGGGGTATTACTCCTGTAATCAAACAATTCAAAGAGAAAAAATGGATGATTGAGGCTCACTAAAGAAATGCCTCAGCATAAAGTAGCGAAATTTCTGGGCATTTCCCTGACGTTTCAGGAAAGCCATGTATGCGTTGGCGGTACTCTCAAAGATACTCGAAACCGTTGGTAAACTTACCACTCGCAAATGTTATAGCCGTGTCTTGCCATATCTCCCCTCTTACCAAGTCGTGTGTGCAGAAAAAAAAAGAAAAAGAAATAATAGTAATAAATAAGTGTCAGGGGTCAGTAATAACAGTAATAAAGAAGCGTCAGTAATAAGTAAGCGTTCATTAGACGGAGGTTATTCTTGCTGTCTCAGTATCTGCTTCCGAGCTCTCTAAAAAGACTGATCGTTTTTTTCTTTTTTTTTTTCGATTTCGGATATTCTTGCAGAAGTAAATTAGAACACGAGAGTCGTATTTCCTACAGCCATTCAATTCCTTATTTATTTATTTATTTATTTATTTATTTATTTATTTATTTATTTATTTATTTATTTATAAAAATGCATATAGGGCCGGAGGCACCACAAAAATGAGTGTTGAAAATGGCAAGGCGTGCATCTAATAACAATATATTACGAGGCATCTTGTAACCCGATCTTGAACTCGCGGTCATCATTTACGCTTGCAATTGTGGCGGGAAGGTAGTTCCACGCGACGATTATTCTGTGAATAAAAGAGGCATATATACAGTTTTGTGAGACAAGACTGTAGACTCACCGTAAAGTGACGATCGGTCCTTGCAGATATGTAATGAGGTGGATGAAACAAGATGTCCTTCAGGGTGTTGTTATAGTAGTGGTTTCCCTTTAAAAGACCAAGGGGAGATTATTTTCGGCGCGATGAAAGGTCCGACAAATTTAGGGTTTTCTTCATAGACGAGACCGTGGAATGACGCGAATAATTCGATTAGATGAAACGTGCTGCGCAATTCTGGATGGCTTCAAGAGTTTGAACGAGAGTGGTCTGAGTAGGATCCCATGCGCACTCTAGTTTCGAAGTATGGAAGTTTCCCGAAGTGCGAACTTCAAGGGCGATAAGGCGTCAGAAAAATTCCGGAGCAGATTACAGAGCAAGTGTTTCGCGTTGGTAGTTATATATTCGACATGCATATTCTACGAAACATTGAAATAAGTGTGAACACCTATAGATAGTGATGGAATATTATTGAGGGAGTAAGCAAGCGGATAATTGGGAGCAGTGTGTCGAGCCTTTTTCGGTAGCCATTTACTGCGCCATTAAAATGCTCTAGATCGCGTATCAGATTGAGATAACTGGCATGGTTAGCAATTTTCTGGTAATCCACACAGTCATCTGCAAACAGTCGGACTCAGGACAAAGAAAAGTAAGTGGAAGGATCAATAGCATAAATCAGAAAAAGCAGAAGGCACACAACACACCCTCGTGGGACACCAGACGTTACAGCAGAAGTAGGTGAACAAAAATCATTACCATTCGCGTACTGGCTACG
Source organism: Hyalomma asiaticum (assembly GCA_013339685.2). NCBI lineage: Eukaryota > Metazoa > Arthropoda > Arachnida > Ixodida > Ixodidae > Hyalomma > Hyalomma asiaticum. The sequence continues at coordinate 221,239,081 of CM023481.1, forward strand.
ATAAGAGGAAGAAATTCCTGAATCCATGCAAGAACGCTAAGGTTTATGCTGAGTAGTAGCTGCTTTGCTTTTACGTGCCAAAACGGTATGATTGCGAGACACGGCGTAGTGGAGGGCTTCCGGAAATTTAGACCGCTTTGGGTTCTTTAACGCGCACTGACATCACACAGATCTTCCCAGAGGGGAAAAAAAAGCGTAAAGGGGAGGGGGGGAATTTTGTTGCGCGCATCCGCTGTTCGCATTCGCACGACGAGTGCCTTGGGGGCCGCGCCAAGGGGATATATACATATATATATATATATATATATATATATATATATATATATATATATATATATATATACGCGTTACGGTGTAGGCCATCTTCTGTCAATAAATTACGTCACTAGGAGCACAGCCTACTGACTATACTTCGCTTGAAGGTAGATGCATACATTTTCTTTGTGTGTTGTACCCAAAACGAACATATTAAGCTTTCTTGAACATGTTTCTGCGACATAGTCGTTCTTGTTCATCCACGCAAAATTTTATCTTGTTTATTGATATCCTCAAGGCCAAATGTCATTACAGAAGTGATTGAGAACGCAAGTAAAAAATGCAAACAAGCAAGAAAGCGGTACAACATTTCTACCTTCTTTTCCGCCAACCTGGCAGTTAACAGACAGCGGTTCTGCGGTTCTTCTGTTGTGTCCTTGTCCGCGCACCTGACTTATCAATGGTGCGCGTTTGTGGCTCACTTTGTCTCGTTGTCATGCCCCAATAAGCTTTTCGTATCGAACCAATCTGCCTGGCTTTTTCTTATTATGATGTCGCGTTCCTTATTATGTTGATGGTATTACCTCTCTTATCTCGTGTCTCGTGTACTAACACTAAATACTTCGGTCAATTATTGAACCTGGTAGTCGCTTGCTCCGTTATTAGGTGACATTGGCTCCGCTGTAATGACAGTACGTCCGTTGACGAAGAGTGCGCGTGGAATCGTGGCATTCAGAATAAAGGCAAGTAACGCGTGCCTCTCAGTAAACTCAGTACAGAGTTGCGTTGGGGAATCTCGCACAAAAGCCTCACTTGGAGACATGGTAGACATGGCACTTTTAATAGCCTTCTCTACGAGCGAGGACCACCATCGTCACTTTGCCGATGCACTTTCTCAGAAAATATGGGGACGCGGTGTCAAGTCCAACAGGGGTTCTTTCCCTCATAATGAGGTAGTGTCATCCGAGCTGGCTATGGTGACCAGCCCCACTTGGCTGTTTAAGTCAGTCGTACTTTTGTCATCTCTCCTTCAAGGTGCTCCTGGCGGCATATATGATGCCGGCATGGTCTCATTACAAAATTTCAATTGCGCCCAGTGCACCTTCGAGTTATTTTGCACGTGATAATGGCACGTCCATTTCACAGACACGAGAGTCAGGGGCACAAATTCATCTTGGTGACATGCTCGTCAGCGATTTTCGCACAAAATTCTATCGCCACACCGGGATGCGTTCGGCATAGATAGGTGGCCAGAGTTGCAAAAGGGTGACCTTGTTATTGTACGATGACCACGCATTGTACTCCATATAAGTGATAGCGGCAAGGGTTAATTGATGCAGCGATTTGCAGTGCTCCGCCTCCAGTTTGTCTGTGGCGCCCCTCCACAGTGGTCTAGTGGCTATGACACTCAGCTACGGGTCCGAAGGTCACGGGATCGAATTCTGGCCGCGTCGGCTGCTTTTCTATGGAGGCGAAATGTTGAGGTTCGTGTGCTGTGCGATATCAGCGCACGTTAAAGAACCCCAGGCAGTCAAAATTTTCGGAGTCTTCCACTACGGCGTCTTTCATAATCGTACCGTGGTTTTGGGGCGTAAAACGCCAGGTATCTTTCAATCAATCGATCAATCAATCAATTTGTCCGCGGCGAGCTAAATTCCCTTCTGGGAGTGCCGAGTGCCTGGGAGATCACAGAACAGCTGAATACATCCGTGCTGTCGTTCTGCACACCGTCAACTCACCCGAAGTCTCTCGAGTTCATTTTCGAAGTTTATTCCGCTTTACGGCAAATATAATGCACACTTCACAGTTTTCATTACATCTAAGATGGCATTGTTGAAACCGCGGGGGCGTGTTTCATACGCGATGTCAACGTAGTGCAGTCAATTGCTTTCAAGGTTCCAAATTAAATACAAGCTTTGCACGGCTGAGGGTATGATGACTCCCTTGGTTCGACAAACGTCCGAGAAATTTTGACGAGGCATCCGACATTTCGTTAAGTGTAATTTGCTGCCTTCTCTTAGAATAATTGCTGTCCTAGAGATGCTCCGTGCGCTGTTCCTAGTTTGTTTTCTGTGAATGCAGCGTGACCGCTACTTCATGCCGAACATTCCGTAGCAGTGGCAAGCGGATTTTTCTCTCACGTTTCGCGTCTCAGCTAACTTGTTATTGATGTATATTTGATGTGCTGTCATCTCTCCGACCTCCTCGGTTGAATTTAGTTTTCAACCATGAACTGTGTCCTCACGGCTGCCACGAAGTTCGCCTAGTGAACGAAACTAATGTCATCAGTTAGCAAACACAACAGGAGAGCTTCTAAGCAAGGGGCAATGCTAGGAAACATCTCAACTCGTCTGTGAAAGCCTTCGCTAGGTTTTTGTATCCCGTGTGGTACTTTAGTGACCCAGTGTTTCATAATAAAGTTCCAGGAGCGCTCAGTGTACAAAGGAAGGAATTTGTGCTGCGAAAGAGCATTTCCGTACAGTTACTAAAAGTAGTTCTTCCCGTACAGTTATGAAACGCAAGTTTTGATCAATCCACCAGATGAATGGTGCTGTTTTTCAAGTTATCTAGCCGAAAATTTTTGAGCTATGGCATGCGTAGTTTCTTGGAGCTCTAGAAATGCGCGAAACTTTGTTTCTTCAAGCCTAGTAGTTAAAACGGCTTTTCTTAAAGCTGAAGAAGTCTCAATCTTCTTTATTTCGAATGATAGATATTATGTAATGCATGAAATAGGCTAGACGGTAACGCGCGGGAACGCCAAGCAATCGTTGAGAACGGGTGTTCGTCCGTGAGGGAAAAGGCAACTGCAGCAAATCTTCCTTTCTATAACGCGTTTTTTTTTCTGTTGTTTTTTAAGCACCTGCAAAATGGTCATGCCCCTGATACATAGAGTGCGTATGTGTGCATTTTGAACACTGTTAATCTCTCTTTTTTTTTTGGTTTTTTTATACACTCGTGCACTGAATAGCACGTTTCCGACCTCTCCTCGGGCCCTTATCGGCGAGCAGACTTAACTCGCACAACGAATTGCAATGAGCGATTGCATTAGTACATTCACTGCCTTTTGAGAACACACATGTGTAGAAGATTTGAAGCCTGTCGGTCTTTAACTTCGTTCTATTTTTACAGCTGTTGTGGATCTTTGTGTATAGTGTCGGGACCGGGCGTAAAAATATCTCTCTAATCTGCCATTCCATCAACCTCATTTTGAATAATCTCGTGTCTGTTAAATCGTGGAACGATTCGTGGTACCGCAACGCCAGCGTACTGAATCGCCGGCCACCACGTTCAACAGCCTCTTACCGGTCGCCAGCCTGTACTAAGGAGAGTATCGCGGACAGCCCGTGCGTCAATAAAATCGGTGAAAGGCAACACCTAGCAGCGCTTCACTATTTTTCGCCACATCCATTGAAACTTTTTCCTTCGTTTTAGCGGGGCATATCTTGTCATATAATAGATATAGCGATGTATTTTCACAAAATGTAATCCTAATGAATAATCCTAAGATGTTTCGAAATTACCGCTGCGTGCTCTTAGGTCCGTAACTTAAAATTTTGCAGGCTATTGCTTTGTCTTGTCGGCGTGTTTTGCCGTGGAAGTTACATCCGTCGGTCCGCGTGTCCGTACTGATAATGCGTAGCCGCCATAAACGCCGCAGAACATGTTTCAGTAGTCGATTATGATTCCAGAGCAGTACACTCCGTATGTAGTCTTGCCCTTCGTCACTGAGGCAGTCATTGGATGTTCAGACTACGGCTGATAGCGCATTTTTTTTTCCCTCTTCGAGCATACGATCACGAAAAGGGCAGCCCCATCAGGTCAAATAGTTTTTCTTCACTGCAAGCGTTTCAGATACTGATTTCATCGGTGTACCACATCGAAATTTTTGTTTGTTCAGTGGTTGCTGAAGCTATAATACATGACACATGTAGCTGTGCGCAATCATTAATTAGTCTACCGACGTGACGATGTGTTCGCTTTTCGGGGTGATTGTATTTCAAGAACAAAACATTTTGCTTTTTTGGACATTCGCTCGCATGTACGAACCTCATGCAAAGCTCTAAGGCCAAAATTAGAGCATGCTGATCTTCATCAACAACAGTTCACTTCTTAGCCCTGAGGTTTATTTATTCGCCTATTCGCGTCCATGGAGCATGCCCGCTCATAGAAAAAACTGGGAAAGCTCCGCCCATAGCATGACGGTGTTCCGATTAATGGTGTTCTTTTTTTAGTTATCATTACCATGATAATGTCGAAGTACCGCGCCAACGCTACATAACGAAGCCGTTCAGGCGCCTTGATTGAGTTCACTCAATCAAAAGTTATGCAATCATCTAGCCACCTCAAAATACATCAATATTCCCATTTTCTCGCACTATTTCATTATGGGACAAGTTATCAGAGGTAGTTAATGGTAAAACAACACCATCGCTCGTTTATCTTCGTAAATTACATATTTAGTATTGTTAAAGTTAGTGCTATAGTACGCCATAATGGAGGTAATTTATTAACCCGCGTGTGCATCTTGTGTTTAAAATCGATAACTGAAATTTGTATTACGCGAGACTCTGGCTGCAGCAAAACTATTGTACGTATTTGGTGCATCACTGCTTCGCGTCTGAAGTTGCGCGTTATATTTGATGGCCTATTATTCCTGCTTTGCATGTAGTGTTGGACTGATCAACGATAGTTCCACATTCCAAATGAGGGTTTCCTTGTATTTTATTTTTCTAGTCTTACTTTTTTCCGTAATTTATCCACTCGTACAACGGCCACAATAGGGCCCACAGTATTCTTAAGCACAGAGTGGCCGCGCAGTTGGAAAAAATGCTAATATAATCCTAATTCACAAGAAAGGTGACATAAAGGAGTTAAATAATTACAGACCAATTAGCCTAATCACAGTAATATACAAGTTATTTACGAAAGCAATTTCTGCTAGGATAAGAGAAACACCAGAATTCAACCAACCAAGAGAACAAGCTGGTTTTAGGAAAGGTTACTCAACAATGGACCACAGCCATGCTATCAACCGTGTAAATGAGAAGTGCGCTGAATATAACAAGCCTCTTTATATGGCGTTTATAGACTACGATAAAGCATTCGACTCCATAGAAATACAAGCAGTTCTAGAAGCTTTACGTCGACAAGGGGTACCTGACGTATACGTGCAAACCATAAACAACATCTCCAAAGATTTGCACAGCCACACTACTCCAACATTAGAGAAGCAGAGAAATCCAGATCGGGAGAGGTGTCATACAAGGAGATACGATCTCCCCGATGCTATTCACCGCATGCTTGGATGAAGTGTTTAGACGTCTAGATTGGGAAGAAAAGGGAATTAGAATAGGCGGAGAATATCTCAGCAATTTAAGATTTGCAGACGACATTTTGCTCTTTAGCAATGATGGAGACGAACTACAAAACATTATTGATGGCCTCAACAGGGAAACTAATAAAATTGGGCTAAAAATGAATAGGCAAAATACCAAAGTTATGCTCAATAGCCTAGCTAAATAAGAGGAATTTAAAATTGACACTGAACCCTTAGAATGTGTAAACGAATACGTTTACCTGGGACAGTTACTAACAGGAACACCTACCCATAAAATATAAATTCTCCGTAGAATAAGGATGGGCTCGAGCGCATTCGGAAGGCATTCCGAAATCATGACTGGAAAGTTGCCGCTGTCACTAAAGCGAAAAGTATTCAGTCACTGCATTGTCCCGGTACTAACGTATGGTGCAGAAACGTGGAGGATAATGAAAAAAAAATCTAGAGGTGAAACTAAGGAGCACGCAACGTGCAGTGGAAAGAAAAATGATAGGTGTTACGCTAAGAGATAAAAAAAACGAGCGGAATGGATCAGGGAACAGGCAGGTGTAGCTGATATTATTATATCACTTAAAAGAAAGAAGTGGACCTGGGCAGGACATGTCATGAGGAGGAAAGATAACAGATGGACTGTAAGAGCAACGCAATGGATACCAAGAGAGGGAAAACGCAACAGAGGTAGGCGAAAGGTTACATGGAGCGATGAAATTAAGAAGTTTGCGGGCATAAAGTGGAAACAACTCGCTCAGGATAGGGTAGATTGTAAATCGTTGGGAGAGGCCTTCGTCCTGCAGTGGACCTAAACAGGCTGATGATGATGATGACAACGACGACGACGACGATGATGATGATGATGAGGAAGTGAATAAATAATCGTAATCGAATCAAGTCGCATTGTTTAAGCATCAAGCGAGAAGAAAATTCACAATAGTTTTGCTGAGAATCTGCAAGCAAAATGCAAAGAGGCGATAACAGTTTAATACGAATAAATTACAATGTTAAGTCATTGCTTCAAATTAAGAAACAGAAAATATATGTTTATTGTACGAGTCACGAGGTACGTTCGAGCTTATTCACACACTTTCGTGTTCTATCCGATCCAAACAGCAATGGGGAAGATGGAGACTTTAACTGAAGAAAAAGTCTTGAACACGGGATGTCGCCAGAGGCTAACGTTTCGACACGCGCACTCATCTTCGTCAGGGGAGCAAACGCCTTCCTTTCCTGCGAGGTTTATATATGCCAGAAACTGCAGCGCTACCCAAACCAAGACGATGGTATGCCAATGTTGATAACGCATACGAAACGCTCCTGGAACCTTATTATCAGACATCCTGTATTAGTCTATCCGAGCATTTCTATCGCAAAGCCAATTACAATGCGCGCAGCACTACGGGCAGCGAAACTGCATTTTAGTATTGATGTCACGGTATCAAAAATAATTTAGTGTTGTAAGCCTTTAACACGGTCTTATCATTACAGACATCTCAGAATGTCGCTTAGCTCGTTTTTTTATCGAAGTGTACGTATACTTACATTAATGGCTTCTAACTGCGTAAAAGATAGACTGCGTAAAATAGAAAGTCTTTGAACACGCTATTTTCTATCATGTTATTTACTGTGCTCTATGAATGATCCAAGAAAAAGTTGGCTCGTGAATGTCGTATATCTGCTATTGCGAAATCTCCATACTTAGGATGCATGCGTTGCCAAGATGCTGCACTCACTGCAATCTTGGCCTAAATCACGCAATTTCTAGTTATTCAAACTGAGGTACATTGAGAAAGGCACTGCTAGCAAGGTTACCCATGTTAAGCACTCCAGAAAGCGTCTACGCCCAGTAAGACTGTACAAAATGGAGACAGCAGGGAAATTTGTCGTATTTCATCTCGCTACAGAATCTTAGCATTGCACAGACAAATTGCTAAGTAGCGTCTTCTGTGTTACTCGCTTGCTTTCTTTGCTCATGTGTCGCTAGCATGACACAGTATGGTACGGATAAGCGCAAGTTATAAGTACAGTCAAAGCTAATTCACTGTGAAAAGCTTCAAGCGACTCTTGCTCGTTGCGCGTAACACGGAACGCTACAGTAAGTAGACGTACCATGGTAGAAAAACCGCGCAATTCCGGATAAAAAGCTTGTCCTTTTCTTCAGTGGATTCTCCCTAAAATGGCTGAATAAAACGTGCCAGATAATGCATGTTATCTGCGAACACGGCGGCGTCGCCGTGATAGTCGCGAAACGCATCTTCCTGGGGTAACCGCAAGATACACTGGCCCGCAGCGGTCAAACATGCCCAAAGCGAATTTTCGTCGATGTGGCCGTAAGCAGCCCTTGGTTCGAAGTTTCCCGTGCTTTCATAGTCACGATAACGCCTCGCGAGTAGAGCACGAGACTAGCTCACCGATGTATATGAATGCGACAATCTTCAACGCGTCAGTAGCCTCTATCATAACCATGTATGCAAGGCCTTGCGAAGAAAGAGTCCATTAAGTGCAGTTGAAGTCTCGTGAACGCGTCAAGACAACATAATTAGTCATCGACTATTTCGGTGGTGGGAAGGTAAATAGTACGAACACGCAGCTCGTAGAATTTCAATACAACCACATAGGTGATGTCTTCTGTCGTGGATTCGCTGCACAGTTCCGAGCTTGTCGGCAGCATGTTGCAACGTGACTCACTATGCTGAGATCTCACGAAGTAACTGTATGCGATAACCCGAAAGCAGCCTTCTCCGCACATCTCGCAAGTCATGAAGAAGATGCGTTTTTTTTTTTTTTTAACGGTACTGTACTGATCTTCGCCTTCGTCCTCCCTGGCTATGTTACTGCCATAGGAATTTAAGGGCACCCGCTGTCGATGACGGCACCGTAATATATATATACATTGTTGAGTCCAAGTGCTGCAAGGCAGCAGCACACCAGGCGAGCCATAAGCAGTGAGGGCGAGGAAAGAAGTGAGCGCGCGTGAGCGAACAGAGAAGCATCTGCGCTATCTTTACACGCGCTTTGAGTCTCTGAAAATTGAGCCAGGTATCTTGGCTCGCCCAGCATTTGTGGCCGCTGCAGACTAACTGAAAAGTACGTCGCGCATGCCGCTAAGCCGCCACGGCTTTGCTAGGTAGATGAAGAGATGTGCACCCACACCTCAGTCCATCGCTGTTGTCAGTGGCGGAGGTTACACTTTATCTTCCCCTGCCCATTTACACCACCCGATTTGGCTGAGGTGCGAGAGCACGTCTCTTCCTTCAGCTAGGCCGTCCGCGCGGCTGAGCGCATAAGCGGCCCATGCGCTGTATCTCGCAGTTTATCTGAAGCTCCTACAAGCGCACTGTCTCAAGTTTAAAGCGATTCCTGCGCTGTTCATCAAGCGACAAGAACTGTTACTGTAAACGATCTTTTGACCATTACCTGTCCGCGTGTAGCACTGTGCCTGTTAAATAAATTAGTGAACGTGTTTTGCTGGGATGTATCAGATCCATAAAACTAAGTACATTACATCGCGTATTATTTTGTTATGGCTATTAATGTTTCCTCTAATAATCGCATTGTTATCGCTATTAACGATTTCCCTTTCGGGCGACACTGCGACTTTAGCTCCGCCGCATTAATGGTAATGCCGTGGAGAAGCCCGCTTTCGGTGTTCTAGCGCTGAAGCATTTGAGGGGCAGGTGTTTTCTGACTGGGTGCCGTGTCTCTGCCCCTGACAGCATGGAACGCAACGGCCAGTCATCGGAGAAGCCGTGGCAGCGGTCCCTGAGCTTCCTTCGTCGAGGTAGCAGCCGGCGGCACCGGCCCCAGGCTGGGCCTCCGCCGCTGCCGCCCACCGCGCCGCCGCCGGCCACCGAGAAGGTGGGCGCCGGCCCTGCGGGCGCCGGCTTGCCTGCCGCCGTTGCACGCTGCATGCGCCGCACCTGCACGCCTCCCGGGGGGGCCTCAGCCGCGCCTCCGCCGCCGACGCCCCCAGGGCAGCACCCGCCGCACTGTGCACGCGAGCGCGAACTGCCGCCGCGCGAGCCCCCGCGCCTGACGCTGCGGCGCCGCGCGCAGGGTGACCGGCCGCCAGCCCGCCTGAGGCCGGATTCCATCGCCCTGGGGCCGTCGCCGCAGGGGAGCCGCTGTGCGTCGCCGCTGCGCCGGTCACCGTCGCCGCGACGATCAGCTGCGGGGTTCTCGGACGCTGTGAGCGACCTGGTCGACAAGGTCAAGTACGAGACGAGTCGCCGTGGTCGAGCCAGAGGTACGCCTCCTAGCCCTGCCTTCGCCAGTGGACATGCAGAAAGACGGGGCATCTCTCTGAAAAAATACATACGCTGTCTGTGTAATGATTCCAGCCTTACGCGTTGATCAAGTTCGTTCAAAACACACTTTCTATGACTGAGCTACCTTGCACAACGAATGTATATGCCTATAGTAGAAAGCGTGCTTGTGTAGGCGTGTGCTAGCTTTCGCACTCGTATTTTTTTAGGATGTAGTAGAAAAAATGCAGTGTTAGTCTAAATCTTGTGGTGGAGCTTCATCAAATCGTGCCGATCACACCAAACACGGCCCTTAACTTTGTAAAGTCTAGTATGTATTGAACACGCGGCGCTAATGGTGATGTCACACCTCGAAATTAGAGAGCTGCTTCAGGCGCCACATTTACATTGCAACCACTCTGTGAATTAATGTATTACCCATCTCAGTGTAGGTGAGTGAAAGTAACTGCATATTTTATCCAATATATAAACATACTTATAGTATATCTAGTAACGATAACAACCTTCTAGAAGCTCAGAAATGCAAAATGTGCGTGTAAAGTTATAATTCGTCAGCTCTTTATCAAGGTATCTATTCAAGCAAAAATCAGACGCGGCATCTGATGCTTAGTTTTATTTATGCGCAACAGTATTTAATGATTAATTACTCGATTAGCGTCGCAGAAACATGTGAGGCCGACAACGAGAGCATTCTCCCCCAATCTAATACCGTCTTTGAGGGCATTTAGGGGTATTTTGAATAAATAAATAAAATAATTTACACTATTAACCGTAAATTTGCTAAAATCAACTTTTATATATGGAAAAAATGTGTAAACTGAACAAGAATTCGCAAAGATGGTAGTCACTTGTTTATGAACAGATCCGTATCGCTAAAAATAGCGACCACCGCATAATAGTTACAATGGCCATTGATGCAATCCCAGGCACAGCGTCTCATTTCTTCTTTCTATCTTTTTTACGTTTTACGCGTGGCATTGCCTTGACCGAACAAAAGCGCGACAAGCCAACGAATGCAATCGGGCGATTTCACACACCACGATAAGTGATGTTTACAGAACAAAACTCCTGAGGTAAGCTGCGAATTAAAATCGCCTGTCCGCCAAGTGAGATTTGGAAGTTGCTTGCGATGGTGCTTTTGAAGTTGTCGCCACATAAAATAACGGAGCTGGCGAAGGCACAGCAAAAGCTATGATCTAGCACTTGGCCATGGCTTTGACGCATATGCAATGCTATACGTTGCAGCCCTGCCAGTTAAAAACAAAATTCGACCAACAAATGCAATTCAGAAGTGTTATCAAGCAATTCTGAAAAACATTTCTTAGAACAGTGGCATAGTTCGCTGCTGTTGGCGGATCTACAAGCACCGTGTAGCCATTTTAAGTGTTTCGTTCGTATGAATGTTTTACTTCTTCTGTAACTCTTCACTTAGTATGTTAATATCGGTCTTTTGTTCAAACTAATCCACTGAGAGTTTCTGTTGTCATATATGCACATATTACACATGCAAGGTCATCAAAGTATATAGCATCATATGCATGAGCTGTAAACGTTCACGGAACAAGAAATCGCCGGCGTCGCAGTCGCGGGCCAGCAATTTTTTTTTCATCGTGTCACTAAAATAAATGACGCTTTCACAAAAATGAAGTTTTGCTCATTTCATGTGACAGTCTTGATGCATATGATAATTTATTAAGCAATATTGCCTCTTCCTAAAATTTTGTTGACGCCGGCGGCTGTATCAACTTCCACATCCGCTATCATGTCTGTAATGTGGTGCTATCTGAAGCTACCATAGCTAGGCCTAGTGCGAGTACGCAAATACACAAGAAAGTGGGTGGGAACGCAACGTTTGCCGTAGCTATATTGGTAAGATTGGGAAGATTCGAGTTCGGCTCCAGCTGGCGGAAAATTCTCTCTACATTTCAGCCAAAAGAACAGCTCAGTTTTCTTGTTTTCCTGGGCTTCAATGTGTACCTAGCTGTCACATAAGTTGATCCCTTCGGTTCCCCTAAGTATCTATTCGCTTTTGCTCGAAGCATAAAGTGTGCGACAAAAAGCGAGTGACGATGCCCACTTACATATGTCAGCACCTGTCCGTCACAGAATATATTGTAGTTTCGTGGTTGTGCGTAGCAGGCTACTAATTGAGACATGCATTATCACAAAAGAAAGAAAGGAAGGAAAGAAAAGAAAGAAGGGGGGGGGGGGGGCAAAGTTCACAGTCAGTGAATTTTGTATTCCTTTGTATCCTCTCTCTGTTTTTTTTTCTCCCGTGCATCAATCGTCGCACTATAGTGAAAGATGACACATGTGCCCTATGGTTCTTGTTTTATTTCTACTTTTTTCCGCAGATCTTTCTTCTAAAATTATTACAAATAGGAATCAGACAACTGATCTATTTTTTTTTCTCCGATGACCTCTTTCTTCCTCGCTGAACAAATGCTCACAGACCTTCGTGATTGTCATCTAACACCTCACAAAAATAGCTGATGATTTCCTTTAAGCTCCTCGGCTATCAGCTCATTATAAGCTGCACAGCATTCTCCGCGCACTAAACGGTACAGTCACAGAAGGCGGGTCAGTTGTTTTACTAGCCTAAGGAGCTGGAGGAAATCTCCTGTCACAAACGATTTCTCTAGCTCTTTCGAGACAGACTCGAAATAATCAGGGACAGAAGCCCGGGCAGGCCCGGGTCCCTCACCTTGTATTCTGCACGAGATAGGTGATTTTTACGAGAGCAGGTCATTTGGCCGAATCGGGTGCTCTCTGCGCCCTCGTGTTCTCACTGCCGCCCAAATGCAGCGGCTAACTGTTGTTTCCGTGTCGCAGCGCGGCTCCACGGCGATGAGTTCCTGCGAGACTCGCCACTACGCAGCCGCCGCGGGTCGGCGGAGTACCGTAGCAGCACGTGGCTGGGCCAACGGTCCCGCAGTCCTTCGCCCAGCCGCGCCGGGGCCGAGCGCCACTATGGTGGCGCGCGGTCCGCGAGTCCCGCGGCCTCGGCGCAGAGCCTGCCGGCCCAGCGGCGCCGGCTACCGCCGACGCCGGCCAAACCATCGCGGCTACGACTCGACGCTCGATCCATGGAGGCCGGCATCAACTTCCCCAGCGTGTCGCAGTCGCCCACGCTGCCGGGCGCTCGCTCGCCGGCCGCCATTAACTTTCCCAAAGTGAACGCCTCGCCAACCCACTGCCCCCGACAGCTGCCCTCGCCGCTGCTGCCCAACGGTTACAAGCCGCGCCGCACGCCGCGCCGCCGGCGCAGTGGCGACACCGACGACGACGACTGGTGCTAGCCACCGCCGCCGCCGCCCATGTCGCCGCCGCGCAACTCCCGATGCAACAAAAATATCGCCGCCGATATAAAAAAATGAAAAAAAGAAAAAAAAGTTTTATTACCTGAACGAAAACGAAAAAAAATTTACTGCGCAAATAAACTAAACAAGTTACATATAAACGCACTGGCTCATGTCTGAATCATGCGTTCGTGTGCGAGAGACAGTGTGTGTGTGTGTGTGTGTGTGTGTGTGTGTGTGTGTGTGTGTGTGTGTGTGTGTGTGTGTGTGTGTGTGTGTAATTATAATTGCTACGGATGCGTAAAATCCACGAGCGTTCGCAGTTCCTCGCCACATGTTATCACGTGTTATTACCGCCGCGGCGTTAGTCTGGCGCCCGCATTGTCTGGCGCTGACTACAAGAAATAAATGATGGGTGTTCTCCTTACGATGCTTCCTGACACGTGTCATGGATTGGTCATATCACACTTAACGAGTGGCTACCGTATCAACGCATTCTGTATTCGCGAAAGCTGATACTTAGCTCCACGATGACGTTGGCAAGGTGTGTGCGTATCGCTTGATATTGGGCCATTCCGTGCGAAAAGTGCGCTTACCAAGGGCCACCACAAACTGCTCAGCTGCACACATCCATGCAAACATGTTCGTCGGTCATGTAATTTGTCTGTGTTGACTGCAGGCGGCGCGGGTCTGCGCATCTCTCAATCGCCCACATCGATACCCATGTCGGTGCCTCCTTGAGCCATGCATAGGAAAAATGCAGGATGGTTTCATTCGTCCAATCCTGCGTAGCAAGAACTGTAGTGATGTCATCGTGACCGTCAGTGATTTACTGAGTTTCAAAAACTGAATGACAGGAAACCAGGGTGACTCTGATGCACGCCGTAGTGGGGGACTTGGCATTAATTGTGACCATCTGGCATTCTTCAGTGTGCAACCAATGCACAGTACGCGGGCACCTTTTCATTATGTTTTGGGACGTTAAACCCCGCATAGCAACGAATGCGACCAGCGCAGTTAGGATTTGATAGCGGTACCTCGCGCTAAGTAGCGCAACGCCACAGCCACCATAACGGGTCATTACACATGCCACGCACCTACGTCACGGCCACAAATTCTGGGGTACCGCGGTTCGCCATTATGGAGGACCACCGCGGCAATGAACGTGCGAAAGCGTACGTGTTTCTGCGCTCGCTCTCGTTCGCCGTGGCGACATATACGCTGTATCTGAGTGTTCGAATCGCAAGAAAACGACGAATAGACGGGTCGGTGAACCCAAATCTCTCTCACCTGCCAAAGACCGTGCACAATCAGTGCGACCGCGCGAACACGCTGAGCGGCGCAGACTGCGGCTGGCACGTCGCCCCGACCACACCGGTGTCCGAGTGTGCGGCCCCCATTTCGTATCAGGTGGGCCCCGAAACCTTTCTAGAGCGCAGCCCTGCCCGTTTGTGCATGCGTTGAGCGTCGTCCGTATGCCCGTGCCGTGACCGAGCGAACGCGCACAGCGAAATATGCATCCTGGCTCGCGCGCCTCCAGCTACGTGACGCTCATTTTCTGAGGCCGGCTGGACTATACAGTGGAGGTAGTTATGCTGGACGACGTACCAGGAGAACTTAGCGTTTCGCGCCGCTGACACAGAAGCTCACAGTAAATGTGCAGGAGCGAGATATGCATCTATCATATTGTTTTGCTTGGTATGCTGTTACATATGCACACGCGTAAAGCTGCGCTTATATTTCGCATTAAGAAGCATCGTAATCGTCGGTGGTTTCTCTTTTTTTTTTATGACAAATTCGGAGGTCACGACGATAAAAACTACACAAACTGCATTCGTAGGCAGGCTATCAAAGCAAAAAGGAAGAGTACACATGAGGCGCTAATTAAGTTACAACATATCCACGGAGTGAATGATGATGAGTGGGCGAAGCTCGGGATGTGCATCGTAGATCGTGCCGAGTTCCGGATTAATTTAGTTAACGCGCATGCTACGAATCCTCACGGTTCAACTATGCACAAGTGAAATCTCCCACCGGCACTTCATTGCAAGTCAAGATCCAGTGCCGTGACATCTTGGCCGCATTCTAATAGCCCGCCATCATTCTTATATTAGGAAGTTCGCGCGCTGTGGCAAGGTGCATTTCACCAACCACAGGCAACGCTCATCCCGGCTTGCGCGCGCCTCTGGCACGAGACGACGGAGAGAAGAAGAAGACGACGGTACGACGCGAGCATTAGAACGCGTCTGTCTTGCTAGGCAGTGACTGAGTTGTGAGCACAGGTTCGCTCTAAATAAACGCCTTGTTTTATTAACCTGCGTTCATCAAACTCGCTACATTACTGGTGGAGGTGCGGGGTATGAGCCGAAGCCCCATCAACGAGGGTCGCAATAGTCCTAACCGCCAACGAGCCATTCCAGTGGAACTGACACCAGTGCACCAGCGAGCAAGCCGGCGTCTTCGAGGTGACTCACCGGAATTCGCGCCTCTTTCCTTCACACCAAGGGAAACTCGGACGACGGACGCCGCCACTATGACTAGCCAGGTACCACAGCCAGAAATGGTCGTGAACCAACCTCGCAAGCCGCCGACGTTCCACGGTGACTCATTCGAAGATGTCGAGGACTGGTTGGAGCTTTTTGAGAGAGTGGCGAGTGTTAATGGATGGGATGAGAGACACAAGCTCCGCCACGTCTACTTCGCCTTGGAAGATTTCGCAAAGACGTGGTATGAGAACCACGAGCCCTCTTTGACGTCTTGGGAAGAATTCCGAAGGCAAGTAATAGAGACCTTTGCCGTCACAGATCGCAAAGAAAAGGCAGAAATAGCACTTCAAGCAAGAAGCCAGCTGACTAACGAAAATGTGGCGATGTATATCGAGGACATGTCGCGTCTATTTCGGCGCGCTGATCCCAACATGACCGAAGACAAAAAGCTGCGACATCTCATGAGAGGCGTAAAACAAGAGCTTTTCGCTGTTCTCGCCCGTAACCCGCCTCGCCCGGTCACCGAATTCAGGTCGGAAGCAACATCCATCGAGAAGACGCTGGAGCAGCGGGCTCGGCAATACAATCGCGAGGTAAGCTGCGCTCCTGCACACGTCGTTTTTGGAGGCATGCGGAATGACTTTGACACTTTGCGGGAGCTCATCCGATCAGTGATCAGAGAAGAGTTAAGCAAGTTACAAATACCTCAGGCCGCACCTGCTTTATCTCTCGTCGACGTTGTCCGAGACGAACTGCGACAGGTCATACGGGATCCAGAGCCTGAGCCGCAGCTGGCTCGGCACGTGCCAACGTACTCCGACGTGCTCAGGCAACCCGCTGTACAAAGCAGTGCACCAGTGG
Organism: Hyalomma asiaticum; assembly: GCA_013339685.2. NCBI lineage: Eukaryota > Metazoa > Arthropoda > Arachnida > Ixodida > Ixodidae > Hyalomma > Hyalomma asiaticum. Next base: position 221,255,579 of record CM023481.1, read on the forward strand.
CGACGACGGTCACCTACCCGCCGACAGCGCGCAGTACACCTCGTGTGTTCCAACCGGTGGTTGCCTACCGTCCTCCAGCACGTAGCGTGCCCCGTTTTGTGGAGCAGAGGCCCAGGAAAAGTGACGTCTGGCGTGACCACGAGAGCAGGCCTCTTTGTTTTCACTGCGGAGAAGCCGGTCACCTGTGTAGGTTCTGCCCGTACCGCCAAGCTGGATTGAGAGGTTTTCCCGTGAGTGCGCCATGCCCCCGAAACGGCGAACGACCCGCGGAGATTGAGGAATACCTGTCGACACGTCAAAGCCCCATCACTCCCCGCCAGCATCAGCCACGGTCACCATCGCCTATGCGCTACCGATCGCCCAGCCCCCGTGCAGCTTCAAGGCTGCCAAGACGGTCACCAAGCCCTCAGCAGGAAAACTGAAGCAAGCGACCTGTGGAGGTGAGGCCGCTGATAATCGCTGTAACGAAGATCCTCCATTTCCGCTTCAGTACGATGAAGTATTTCCGGTAGACGGGTGCACTAGCGAAAAGATTACCTCAGACTTGCGATTGGTAGTAGACGGCCTTGAGCTGAATGTTTTAGTTGATACGGGAGCTGATTATTCGGTAATAAGTTGCGCCATGGCGAGGAAACTGAAAAAAGTTGTGACGGAGTGGACAGGTCCGCAGATACGCACCGCAGGCGGCCACCTTATCACGCCCCTTGGTAGATGCACCGCAAGGCTTGAAATAAGGGGATTTACTTACGTTTCTGACTTCATCGTGCTGCCAGAATGTTCAAGAGAACTTATACTAGGTATGGATTTTTCGCAAGCCAACGGCGTAACCTACGTAGGTCGAGTGTATCCTTCTCAACAGAGCAAGCTCTACCTGTAGAGGAATCGGAGGAGCGACGTCTTACAGCACTGCGTGTTGTCGAGGATGATGTTACGGTACCGCCACGCTCCAGTATAATGGTCATCGTGGAGAACGAAAGATTTCACGACCGGGAAGGTATAGCGGATGGAAACGTAGGACTGTTTTTGAGCAAAGGCATTTGCGTGGCTCGGGGTCTTGTTCACCTAAGCAATGGCCGTGCGGATGGGATGCTTACGAACTTTGGAAATGGATTCCAGCACATCGCACAAGGAACAGCTATTGCCTATTTCAACGAATTCCAAGCAGCGACCGAAATATGCAGCCTCACGACAATGCGAACTGCCCTGCCAAAAACTTGCAGCAATGTCGACGCCTCGGTTACCATTAACCCACAACTACCCGAAGCACAAAAGCAGCAGTTATATGCCCTTATTAAGAATTTTTTTCTGACTGTTTCTCCACATTGTCGAAAGTGCGTCGTACGTCCGTCACAAAACACAGAATTATAACCGAGGAAGCCACGAGACCGGTCTGCCAGCACCCATATCGAGTTTCACCAAAGGAAAGACAGATAATAAAGAAGCAAGTAGAGGAGATGCTTTCAGATGACGTCATCCAACCTTCCAACAGTCCATGGGCGTCTCCCGTAGTGCTCGTAAAGAAGAAAGATAATACACTACGGTTCTGCGTCGACTATAGGAAATTGAACGCTGTAACTAAACGGGATGTCTACCCTCTTCCCCGTATTGACGACACTTTGGACAGGCTGCGGTATGCAAGGTTTTTCTCCTCTCTAGATCTCAAAAGCGGATATTGGCAAATAGAGGTCGATGAGCGTGATCGTGAAAAGACAGCATTCGTAACCCCAGACGGCCTCTACGAATTTAAAGCGCTTCCCTTCGGCCTCTGTTCCGCACCAGCGACGTTCCAACGAATGATGGACACTGTTCTCGCTGGATTGAAATGGCAGTCCTGCTTAGTGTATTTGGATGACGTGGTTGTATTTTCCTCTACATTTGACCAACATCTAGAACGTCTACGACTGGTATTGGAAGCTATTCGATCAGCAGACTTGACAATTAAGCCAGAAAAATGCCAGTTTGGTTTCGAAGAACTACGATTTCTCGGCCATGTCATCAGCGCTGAAGGCGTTCGGCCAGACCCTGAAAAGACAGCCGCTGTTGCGAGATTCTCCACACCCATAGACAAAAAGTCGGTGCGACGATTCTTGGGCTTATGTGCCTACTATAGACGATTCGTAGAAAACTTTTCAAGGATTGCTGAACCCCTCACAAAACTGACAAGAGAAGATGTGCCCTTCGAGTGGAACGCCGAACAACAAGACGCATTTGATGAGCTAAGAAAACGCTTGCAGGCGTCTCCAATCCTTGCACATTTTGACGAGACAGCAGACACCGAAGTTCACACTGATGCGAGCAATGTTGGCCTCGGTGCCGTACTCGTTCAGTGGCAAAACGGTCAAGAGAAAGTCATAGCTTATGCCAGCCGCAAACTCTCAAGACCAGAGACAAACTACTCCGCAACAGAAAAGGAATGCCTTGCAGTTATATGGGCCATAGGCAAATTTCGCCCCTACCTCTACGGTAGGCCATTCAAAGCCGTCAGTGATCACCATTCGCTCTGCTGGCTGGCAAATCTAAAGGACCCATCAGGACGACTAGCAAGATGGAGCCTGCGGCTCCAAGAATATGATATTACCGTTGTATATAGGTCCGGAAGGAAACACACTGATGCTGACTGCTTGTCACGCGCACCAGTAGAGACAGCTGTGTCGGAAGACGAAGACTTCCCGTTCCTAGGCATTGTTGAGGCTTCAGAAATCGCGGAAAAACAACGAAATGACCCGGAGCTCCTGCCACTTATACAGCGTCTAGAGGGACTTGAGGTTCAAGTTCCGCGTACTTTCGCCAGGGTGTTCTCCACTTTCTGTCTGCGCGGCAGTATCCTCTACAAGAGAAACTTCCAGAACAACGAAGAGAAGTTTTTACTTGTCGTGCCTACAGCTATGCGACAAGAAATTCTGCACGCATGTCATGATGAGCCAACATCCGGCCATATGGGCGTGAGCCGTACATTCGCCAGAATCCACCAGAAATACTACTGGCCTAAGCTCCTGGCATCAGTGCAACATTACGTCAAGACCTGTCGCGAGTGTCAAAGACGGAAGGCACCATCTGACAAACCGGCAGGCCTTCTCCAGCCAATAGATCCGCCAAAGGCTCCTTTCCAGCAAGTCGGCATGGATCTCCTCGGCCCATTCCCAACGTCATCTTCAGGCAAAAAATGGATAGTTGTAGCCACGGACTATCTCACCCGTTACGCTGAAACCGATTCCGTGCACAGTGCGACAGCTGCCGAAGTAGCAAGGTTTTTTGTAAACAACATAGTGCTAAGGCACGGCGCTCCCTCGGTTGTTATTACTGATTGGGGTACAGCGTTTACTGCTGACTTAATGCGATGCTTAATGCGAATGACGCATACCGATCATAGAAGAACAACGGCGTACCACCCTCAGTCAAACGGTTTGACTGAACGCCTCAATAGAACGCTATCTGATATGCTTTCGATGTATGTCGATGTCGAACACAGGCTGTGGGATGAAATTTTGCCCTACATCACCTTTGCTTACAACACCGCTGTTCAAGAAACAACCCGAGTTCCACCGTTTCAACTTGTATTCGGCCGAAGAGTAACAACCTTGGATGCTATGTTGCCCCTGGACGAAGAAAACGACCATCCATCGGACCTGGAAGATTTCTTGCAACGAGCTGAAGAAGCACGACAGATGGCAAGGTATCGCATACGCCATCAACAACGTGTCGACTCTAGCCGGTATAACCAGCGTCGTAGTGAACCGAATTACCAGCCCGGTGACAAAGTATGGATTTGGACGCCGGTGCGACGTCGTGGACTGTCTGAGAAGCTCCTTTGCCGATACTTCGGCCCTTACGAAGTACTCCGCCGTATAAGTGACGTAAATTACGAAGTCAAACCCGCTGGTCATCAAAGCCCAAGACACCGAAAACCTACGGAGGTTGTGCATGTTGTTCGCATGAAACGCTTCTATGAAAGGACGTGAACGCAACGGACAAAATAAGAACTCTTGCCTTGCCCCCCGCATCGGGACGATGCGTCCCAGGAGGGGGATAATGCCGTGACATCTTGGCCGCATTCTAATAGCCCGCCATCATTCTTATATTAGGAAGTTCGCGCGCTGTGGCAAGGTGCATTTCACCAACCACAGGCAACGCTCATCCCGGCTTGCGCGCGCCTCTGGCACGAGACGACGGAGAGAAGAAGAAGACGACGGTACGACGCGAGCATTAGAACGCGTCTGTCTTGCTAGGCAGTGACTGAGTTGTGAGCACAGGTTCGCTCTAAATAAGCGCCTTGTTTTATTAACCTGCGTTCATCAAACTCGCTACAATATATATATATATATATATATATATATATATATATATATATATATATATATATATATATATATATATAAAGAAACTCGCTAGGAGACGCTGCCTGCGCAAACGTTGTCTCTCGCGTTTGCCGGGGCAGTGTCGAGTTTGCCGGGGAGCGCGTGGCTCCCGGCGCTCGCGGCGTGGGCGAGCGCCAGGTGCCACGCGCTCGCCCTCGGCGCGTGCGTGCGCTCCAGCAGGCACGCGCCGGTGGCTACCTACTACTAACTACTACTACTACTACTACTACTACTACTACTACTACTACATACATCGGGGACGCACGAAATGGCTGCTAATGGGGAATGAGAGACAGAAGAATTCGGCTTTTAGTTAACGCGCACGCTGCGAATTTTTTATTGTTCAACAACGCACAGGAGAAATCTCCCACCGGCACCACCTTGGAGGTCAAAGCGTAAGACTGGTTACGCACTACTACGACTACGACGAGGGACGAACGGGTGCCGTTTTAAGGAGCTTCGCCCCTAAAGGTCACAGTTTCGACGCAAGGGCGAAGCAATGAATGCGATAACAAGAAACTGTAATGCTATACGAAGTGAGGCTCGCAGCTTCAGGAGCAATATTAATTAAAATACTGCAACGCAAAGAGCGTGGAGGCAGCTTGAAATTTCCAACGCGTCCCTCGAGCTCAAAGGAGGCCGCTAAATGAACAAACAGAAGATGAGCGCGAACTATCAAGTGAAGCACGCACGAACCGAACGTACAGATATACACCGAACGAGCGCGAATAAGCTGTCACAATGGATACTCTCAGTTTGAACAGCGCTCCTGTTGCAAAGGCGGCCGAAGCAGCGAAGGAAACTAGCGTGCTTCAAGTGTCGAGCTGTGACACTTGATAGTTCGCGCTCATCTTCTGTTTGTTCGTTTAGCGGCGTCCCTTGAGCTCGAGTGACTTTCGTACGCTCCCGTAACATCAGCGCGGACATCACGGTGAAAGCTCGAAACATCCCTCTTCTTCTCACTACGAGACAACCGCGCGAGCAGACAGCGGAAGGGCAAGGTTCTCCCTGCGCAAATATTAGAACAAGCCAGCAAGCTGGCCGACGACCTTTAAATGCGCCCGTTGCGCTCCTCGCGCCATCTCGCTGGTAATGAAGAAATGCTTATAAGCGCCTGCCGTCTCTGAGTCCTGCCAGCGGTAAAGGGTGTGTATATAAGGCTCGCCGTTAGCTCACTGAAGGATCTGCTCTTTGTGGCGTAGTGGTTAGCGCCACGCGCTGCGTATCGAGAGGTTTGCTGGTTCGATTCCGCGCTTCGGAAGCATTTATCTGAATTGTTTTTCTTTGGGACTGTTATATATATATATATATATATATATATATATATATATATATATATATATATATATACGGTGCATGACGGCGACGGGGACGGCAAAAACCAGCCGAGACTGTCCATACAAAACGGATCTGCTGGAGGATATGAATATCGATGGAGCGCCGACGCTTCTGCTCGGACGCGGCGTGCTTCATGAAGACCCTGCGCACTGCGACAGCGTGAAAGGAGGTACCTGCAGAAACATGAGGCTGATGCGGCAGCAGCGACAGTCGGCGAGTTGATCGGCACTGGAAGCATAGCCTTTGCCGGGAGGTGATGATGAAAGTCGCACGGAAGAAAACGGGATAGCTGACGATGTCCCCGTGCGTCACTTCAGGTATACACCGTTGATGTCTGCCATCGTGTCAGCGTCAGGTCGCTCCGTGTACGGATCGGCACTGCCGCACATTTGCACCTTTTCCTTGTATCGAGAGCGCCAATTCGAGTAACTCGGCGTAATATGCCGCCTTAAGGCCAAACCACACGTACGCTTCTGTACGCATCCACGCACGCGCCGATGCGTGAAACTCGGCCGCCCCTGGCGCGCAATAGTGCCTTGCAACCGCACGTCGCGTGCGCCAGCGCGCGTTCGCTCCAGCTATGCAGACGTCGGCGGAGCAGACGTCGGCGTAGCTTCGTGCCGATCTACTGATAGAGGTTCACGCTACGCGATGTAGGCCTCGCTACAATCCCGCGGCAGAGGTGGCCAGTGCCTCACAACGCCACTCCACGAAGAACCGCTAGACGAACACTGGCGCGTATTCGATGGTGTCGTGCACGCTGTGGCAAAGTGCATGATAGGTCGCGCACGACGGAGTGCAACCATGCCCACAGCGACGGGAGGCACCCGAGCCCATTAAGCGCTTTAGTGTGCCTAAATGTTTTTAGACTGTGGTCGAAAATAAAAAAAACTTGGACCATCTCCCCGAAGGGAACCCTGATAGGACGCGAAGCAGCAGCGTTGCGCACGGGTGGCGTCACGGGTTGAACGGCGCTAACGCGGGTGCTGGAAGAAGTTTGAAGCGAAACTCGGTGTAGCGTTTACTGGTGTAAACGTTTGTTTGAAACGCAGACACGGGAGGCGAGCGGGCGTTGGAGCCGGCAGATGCGGGCGCTCCGGCGGGTGAGGGAGAGAGTGACGTACGCGCGCACCTGCGAGGGAAGCGTGCGAGGGGAGCGTGATTGGCACCGCTCCAACAGCTGCGCCGAGGGAAGCGCGTTGCCTCGCGCTCGTGCGGAGTATGATGATGATGATGATTGTGGCTCGGAGGGACAGCGTTACACAGGCTAGTCAAAGAGCTGCTTCGCATCTAATATATGAGTAAAAGCGTAATTGTAATGCACATGCATTGCTAAATAAGTATAAAAAGGAAAGAACAAACAATCTGAACTGGCTACTATACGTCGGCCGAACTGGTGCAGGAGTAAAGCCACGTCGTAGTTGCGTATGTACAAGACTCCAAACGCGTGTGGGACGCGTGAAATCGAGCGCCGATATCAAGCCGGGCTTGTTCTCCGCGTCTAGACGCGCCCACATGCGCTGCGCCGTGTACGCATGCGCAGTTACGCGAATGAGCGTGCGCAAGAAAGCGCACGCGCATCGCACGCGTCTTAGAAGCGTACGTGCGGTTGGGCCTTTACGCGGCTTTCCGCAAAAAGCAGGCGGCATTGCACATAGAAAGCAAAAAAAAATAATGAAAAAAAACACTCTGCAGAGACGTTCGAGCCGATAATTGTATGCACAGCGCTGCACAGAACAAGGCAAGAAGTGAAGTGGTCCACCAACATGACCGTCGCTTCGAATACGGGGCAGTCATGACGTCACGTGCAAACCACGCATAACTGAGTGCATTTATACGCGCGCCTTTCGCTCTCTCTCTCTCTCTGTCTCTCTCTCACAAGACAGCAGATGGAAGAGTGAGAGAGCTCGCGCGCCGGGAGGCACGCGCTCGCCCTCGGCGCGTGCCTAAGAGGAGCTTCGCCCCTAATAAAACTATGAGCACACGTACGTGGCAATGTGTTGGTGTGGGCCACGCGGAGTGATCAAGGAGGTTTTAAAGAATGCTGGAGTGGCAGCGCCCGCTGAACCTTACCGCGACAAGTGAAGCCGGCGTTTGCCCTTAGTTCAGCCCTAAAAGCTTGCCTAAGTGTACAGAAACCAGTATCAGTTCAAGCGTTCTTGACCTGCTAATGTAAACGCTAGAATAATTGTAATGTAAAAGCGCGTTGTTTTGATTTAATAGACTGCCATTGAACAACTATCAATGCCGCGATATTGCACACAGATTTTCTCGACGTTCATGTTTCATCCAAAAACCCGTGGCACAAACAGGCACATCAAGGATTGTCTGCCTAGCAAAGTTGATCGCTTTAAGGGTGTTAGAAGCGTGAGGAAAACGCTTTTTCTTTTGTGCTATTTGAATGCTGTTAATCGATGCCCTGAGTAAGATGGCGGCCGCCGGCTTCACCTTTAGCACAAAATCTCCACTCCAGAATTTCTTTTTAAACCTCCTTGGGAGTGATCATACCAGCAGCGGGAGTGCTTTGCTTCGATGGAGCTGGCTTTCATGAGATAAGTATGTCTAGTTACAAGGATTATATATATGTGCGCTATTTTACGGATGCATGGGCTTAATTTGCACCATCTCGGCCTGCTAGCGTTGCCGTTTTATGCCTATAGCAACTCATGCGCATGAAAATGCCTCGAAGAATGTTTTCGGCGTTTTGGGGTCTCGCTAATTCGACGAAGCGACATATATGCACAAAGCCCAAGGTGGTGGCGTCCGTGAGTCTCTAATGGCGTTTTTCATTGGCAGATTCGGAGCAGGTTTTTTTGCTCCGCCGCGACGAATCCGTGTTTCACTGGTCGAGCGGGAGCGGGTTGGTGCGTTTCACTGGCAGATTCGGAGCAACTCAAACCGCGCCAGAGCGCTCCGACTTGCTCCGGCGCCGAGGCACGGATTCAGGCAAAGTTCTTCAATCATACCAGTTACCAAACTCCCCATAGGCCCCATGTATCAAAATCCGGACACGCCAAGTGCCAAAACTGCGGAGGTTAGCAGATTGTCGCGCCATCTGTCGACAGGGAAACCAACTAATAAATGCTATGTTGGTGTGTTTTGTGTTATGGAGCGCAGAAAGCTCCGCCGCGTCAATGAAGCGAGCCTTATGCAAACGATGTTGCGCACACAGAAAATCCGTGACTTCGCCGTGATTCTGGCGTCCCTGGCGTCTTCTGCAGAACAAGAAAATTCACTGACCTTGTGCCGTCGCTTCTGCTTCTCCATGAACACTGAGGGTTCACGAAGTGTTTTGTCCGTGCCAAGAACCTCTATGGTCCGTGCTAACTGCTCTCACGAAAGAAGCAGGGAATCGTCTGTTCGGCTGCCGAGGCCGCTGGTGAAGGAACAAGAAATTTAAGCTTTTCGAACAGCGGATGATTTTCGGTGAATAATTATTCTTTTTTTTTTTTCGTCTGAATGTCGATGTGTCATTGGGAATCCAGCACAAAGCGCGCACCGGGGGATTCATTTCACATGACTACAGCATCGATGTGTCAACACAGCAGCAGAAGGCCTTTAATGCAGAGCGTGTCGTCTGCAAGCGAAAAAGCGTATGGTGCAAGTCGACGATCCGAGTGCAGGCGAATTGCAATGTAAGGCGTCTCTATCTCTCGCTGCTTTCTTCTGCCCCTCTTTAGCCGGGTGATGAGAGAGCCATTAACAACTGTTACGGTGCTCCAACGTTTGTGGCCGCCACTTTCATGCAATAAACATCGCCTCCGAGATCCGGTGAGTGTAGCGTTTCTAGTTACGGCTCCCAGATGGGGCGACAGTCTGCTAACCTCCGCCAATTTGGCCGTCGGCTTGTCCAGATTTCGGAACACAGTTTGGCAACTGGTATGATTGAAGAACTCTGGATTCAGGCATATTCGGGCGGAAGCGGGCCGCGTCCTCGCGTCACTTCCGCCTTGCCTGTCAAAATGGCTGCGTTCGCTGTGGGTGTGGAGCTGGAGTGTGCAAGAAAGTGTAGCTTCCGTTTAGCGACGACAGCAGGACAAGCAGAAGGTTTTCCAGCTCAGAAGACAGTGATTACGACGTGCTGTACGTAGCTTCGTGCGCCGTACGTGTGGCGTCGCGCCGCTGGCCACCGTTTGGTTCTTCCCGACGCTCGAATAGGTGTGATGTAGGCTGCATTTGCCGGTATGGCGTGTAATATATTGACTGTGATTGCGTTGTGAAATGAAATAGCTTACAAATGAGTAAGTATGTTTAAAGTGAAAAGCAACACCTATTTTCAAAACATTCGATAGATCTGAAGCCGCGGTACGAAGGTAAACAGTGGCACTGGCCGTTTCACCGATGTGGCGTGCTTCGTTTCCATCGCTGCACTCCACACCGATGTTTCAAAACCTATTGGATGTGTTACCGCATGACATGTGAGTACAAACGTTTATCGTGTTGGCAAATGTAAGCGCTTCATTGCGAGTTCGCCTTTCGTCGAGAACGACGACGGGTTAGAAGCGGCGTCGTTCTAGCTAAGCCTACCCTCGGAGTCGTCATTGACGTAGGACTGTTTGGATGTGCTTGTCGCTCGCGAAGGCACAGCTTTATCGAGAGTGTTCTTCAATTATGTTATAGAGCAAGGATGTGCAAAACTCTTTATTTTCTGCTTGTTGGTGAAGGCACGAACTCTTACGAGCGCGTATGCCAAGGTGCAAAATGCGGCCGAGCCTGCGTCCCCTACGGGCTCATCGTTCCCCTCCCCACCCCTCGTACGCTTCATGCCGGAGCTTACGGCACCGAACGCAGAATCGTACCGTGTATGTAGCGCTTAGTGCCCTCTCTGAGTAATAAAGCTTGAGCACAGAATGCGTGAATTGAATGTAAACAACTCGGAAACTGCTGCAGTCAAAATGTGCCCGGGGAAGGCGTCTTTGGTTGCCACGGAAACGCACGGAGCGCAAGTTGGGTTTGTATGACGTGCTCATTGACTTCCTGTATAGTCTCGCTCGCGGAGCATTCTCGCACTCCGCTGGCAGATTCGGATTCGTGAAATCCGAGCGCTCCCTCCGGGATTTCGGTGACTGCTCCGGATCCGCCAGTGAAAAACGCCATAAAATTGTCTCTCAAATCTCGCGAACTTAGCTTGCATTTTTTTAGGGGCGAAGCTCCTCTTAGTCTTACCTTGTCACACGTCAGTCGTCAGGCGTAACCCGCGTGCCGGGAGGCACGCGCTCGCCCTCAGCGCATGCCTCTCTCTCTCTCCCGGCGCGTGCCTCTGCTGTCTTGTGAGAGAGAGACAGAGAGACAGCGAAAGGCGCGCGTTGGCTATGGAAACGCTCTTTCTTAAGGCCGAACCACACGTACGCTTCTAAGACGCGTGCGATGCGCGTGCGCTTACTTGCGCGCGCTCATTCGCGTAACTGCGCATGCGTACACGGCGCAGGCGCATCTGGGCGCGTCTAGGCGCGGAGAACAAGCCCGGCTTGATATCCGCGCTCGATTTCACGCGTCCCACACGCGTTTGGAGTCCTGTATACATGCGCAACTACGACGTGGCTTTACACCTGCACCAGTTCGATTGTTTGTTCTTTGCTTTTCATGCTTAATTAGCAAATGTCTATGCATTACAATTACGCTTGTACTCATATATTTATTTTCGACCATTGTTTAAAGACATTTAGGCACACTAAAGCACTTAATGGGCTCAGGTGCCTCCCGTCACCGTGGGCGTGGTTGCACCTCGTCGTGCGCGACCTATCGTGCACCTTGCTACAGCGTGCACGACGCCATCGAATGCGCGCTAGTGTTCGTCTAGCGGTGCTTCGTGGTGTGGAGTGGCCTTGTGAGGCACCACCTCTGCCATGGAATTGTGGCGAGGCCTACATCGCGTAGCGTGAAGCTGTATCAGTAGATCGGCACGAAGCGGTACCTGCTACGCCGACGTCTGCATAGCCGGAGTGAACGCGCGCTGGCGCACGCGACGTGCGGTTGCAAGCCACTATTCCGCGCCAGGCGCGGCAGAGTTTCGCGCGTCGGCGCGTGCGTGGATGCGTACAAAAGCGTACGTGTGGTTCAGCCTTTAGAGGAACGCTACCAGCTCGCAAAGAAGGAGAACGCGCCCTCACCCGCGAGAGACAACGTTGGCGCAGGCAGCGTCTCCTAGCGAGTTTCTTGACTGAGAAATACCGACTGTTCGCGTTGGAGAAGCGTTCACCGGCAACCCATATATATATATATATATATATATATATATATATATATATATATATATATATATATATATATATATATATATATATATATATATATATATTGTAGCGAAAAGTAACCAACCCTATAGTGGGGTAGGCTCTCCGGTGTGATCTAGTGGGTCTGGATCTAACGCGCACTGCTCGTGCTCGCCGCTCGCTCTCGGGGCTCGTGCTTTCAGCCGTTGAACAAGCTACCGGTCGGGTCTGACGCCAGCCTTCAATAAACGCCCTTTACAATTGGTGGAGGTGCCGGGGTACCCTCACAACAACTTCGGCCTCTTTCTATGCCCCTGGAACTTCGCTCCCGCGCAGTGCCGTCTACCATGCCTCAGGACGCCGCCCAGCAAACGCCTCCCCCCGCACCGACCGCATGTCCCGGTGTCCCTCGTGTCCGAGACCCACCTGTCTTCACTGGCGCAGATGGGACCGACGTGGAGGACTGGCTCACGATTTATGAGCGTGTGAGCGTGCCCAATAGGTGGGACGAGGCAGGAAAGCTGAGCAACTTGATATTCTACCTCGCGGGTGTGGCGAGTCTGTGGTATAACAACCACGCATCAGATTTCCTGACGTGGTCCGACTTCAAGACCGCCATTGTCGACGTGTTCGGTCGCCCCGCCGTTCGTAAGCTGCAAGCAGAGCAGCGCTTACGCGAACGATCTCAGCAGGCCGGTGAGTCCTTCACGAGTTATATAGAAGATATCCTCGACTTGTGCAAGAAGGCCAACGCGACCATGTTGGAGTCTGAAAAGATAAAGAACATCATGAAAGGTATCGACGATGACGCCTTTACCATGCTGCTCGCCAAAAACCCTCGCACTGTGGCCGAGGTCATAACGCTATGCCAGAGTTACGAGGAGCTGCGTCGACAGCGGTTGATGACCCGTCGCCCTTCATCACGCGACGCCGATCTCGCTGGCTTGTCGGCCACTTCTGACCATTCCCAATTGCTCGCGGAAGTCAAGGCATTCGTGCGCGAAGAAGTTGCACGCCAGTTCTCTCTGCTGCCCTTTGCTCAACCGCAGCATGTTCAACAGCCGTCGACCACACTTCTGCCTCCCCTCCGCCGAGAGATTGAGCAGGAATTCGCAGGGGTCATGCCTGAATACCACCAATACCCTCCGGCCCCTGCACCACTGAGTCATGCTCCAGTTGTAGCCACGCCGCCCCAACCGATTCCTGCGGCTGTCCCACTTAGCTACGCCCAAGTTGTCGCTAGACCTCAGTCTTTCGAACTGGGTGTGCCGCCTCCGTACGCCGAAGTCGTTCCTAGGGCCCGGCTGCAGTCCACCACGCCGTCGTATCAGCAGCCGCCCCGTCCGTCTCGTCCTGCGACATGGGTGGCACCTGCCCCAGCGAACCGATGGCGCACCCCCGACAACCGTCCCATCTGCTTTGCGTGTGGTTACGCCGGACACGTCGCACGTTATTGCGATCGCGTGCAGCCGCCTCGAGTCGCATCACCCGTCGCCAGCCGGTCCAGCCACCCGTATTACGACCCACCTCCGCCTATGTCACCTCCTTTGCGAGCTGCTCCGTCTACCCGCCGGTCACCGTCTCCACGACGCCGCTCCTTGTCACCTATGCGGCCACGTGTGGTCGCCCGTGACCAGGAAAACTAGTCGTCGCAGTCCATGAGGCAAGGGCTGCGACGCCATCGAACTGTGAAAGCCCTCAGCGCAGCCCATCGAACGTAATAGACGTGTTTGTCGACGGTGTTCGTGCATCAGCCCTTGTAGACACTGGAGCCGCCGTATCAGTCATGGACGCAAGACTTAGCCGCTTACTACGAAAAGTGGCGACGCCACTTTCTGGGCTCCCCCTCCGTACAGCTAGTGCCCAAACTATTCGCCCTACAGCAGTATGTACAGCCCGCGTCGTCATTCAGGACATTCTGTACGCTATCAAATTCATCATAATTTCTCCATGCTCTCACGACATCATCCTGGGATGGGATTTTCTTTCGCGCCACGACGCCATCATTCATTGCGCACCTGCCGAGCTAGAACTCTCGCCGTTTTCAGACTTGACGCCGGCAAGTGAACCATCGGCTTCGTACAAGCTACTCGTCCGAGACGACACCAGAGTGCCTCCTAACTCGACAACGGCTGTGTCGGTCTACTGCGCCGATCTCGCCGACACCGTTGCACTCTTTTCGCCATCTGAGCGCGTCTCCACTAGGAAAGGCTTGCTGGTGCCTTTTGCGATCGTGCAGCTCACTCAGGGCAACGCCGCGATTTTTGTAACCAACCCATCCCCGTACATAGTTGTGCTGATACGAGAGGAATGTCTCGGCAGAGTGGAACCCCTGGAAGACACACAAGTTATCGACGCGCCCGACGACGTGGACAGTACCAGTTCGAGCGCGCTCAGTGCTGTTTCGACTTCTGATTCGTCACCCGTTGATGTATTTGGGTCATCCATTGCTGACGATCTTACGCCGGCCCAACGTTCCCAGCTTCTGGGCCTGCTAGAGGAATTTCGTTCTTCTTTCGATGTTGCACAAGCTTCTCTCGGCCGCACGTCCACTGTCACGCACCGCATCGACACTGGCAGCCACCCGCCACTGCGGCAGCGTCCATACCGCGTATCTCCCGCAGAACGTCGAGTAATCAATGAGCAAGTCGACGACATGCTTCGACGCGACGTTATTCGACCTTCGGACAGCCCCTGGGCGTCTCCTGTCGTTCTCGTTGCGAAGAAGGACGGTTCTATACGGTTCTGTGTGGACTACCGGCGGCTCAACAAGATCACTCGTAAGGACGTCTATCCACTACCACGAATTGACGATGCGATTGACAGCCTGCAAGGAGCAGAATTCTTTTCATCCCTCGATTTGCGGTCAGGATACTGGCAAGTACCGATGGCTGACGACGCTCGACCGAAGACAGCCTTTGTCACGCCCGACGGCTTGTACGAATTCAACGTCATGCCGTTCGGACTGTGTAATGCGCCCGCTACCTTTGAGCGCATGATGGACACCGTTCTGCGCAACTTGAAATGGCACACATGCTTGTGCTACCTCGACGACGTCGTCGTTTTCGCTCCGGACTTCGCTACGCATCTCCAACGCTTGCGACATGTTTTGACGCGTTTGAGGGACGCCGACCTACAACTTAATTTAAAGAAATGCCGATTTGCGGCACGGCAGCTAACAATACTAGGCTACGTCGTGTCCAAGGACGGAATTCTCCCCGATCCAGCCAAGCTTCGGGCTGTAGCCGAGTTCCCCAAACCGACGTCTGTCAAAGAACTGCGCAGCTTCGTAGGGCTGTGCTCCTACTTTCGACGCTTCATTCGGAATTTCGCCGCCATCATATCGCCGCTAACGAAGCTCCTCGGAAGTAACGGGCCCCTCGACTCGTGGTCGTCAGAATGCGACGACGCGTTCCTAAAGCTCCGTCGTTTGTTGACGTCTCCGCCCATACTGCGCCACTACGATCCCACGGCTCCTACAGAGGTACACACGGACGCTAGCGGTGTGGGCCTCGGCGCTGTCCTTGCGCAGCGCAAACCAGGGTTCCCTGAATATGTTGTGGCCTACGCAAGTCGTACGCTTACTAAAGCCGAGACCAATTACAGCGTCACAGAAAAAGAATGCCTGGCAATCATATGGGCTCTTGCAAAGTTCCGACCTTACCTGTATGGTCGCCCATTTGATGTCGTCACGGACCACCACGCCCTTTGTTGGCTGTCGTCATTAAAGGATCCCTCCGGCCGTCTTGCACGTTGGGCACTTCGCCTACAGGACTACGATATCCGCGTGCTGTACCGCAGTGGACGACAACATTCGGACGCCGATGCCCTCTCGCGCTCTCCCTTGGCTGACGACAATGCTCGCTGCTCAGTATCCGAGGTTACTGTTTCATCTATTGACCTTGACACCATCGCCGCCGAGCAGCGCAAGGACCCGTGGATTGCCTCGATAATAGGCTTGCTGTCTGATCCATCGACACCAACCACTCGCGCAAAGCGCCGTAAAGCTCAAGATTTCGCCATTCGCGACGACCTCCTCCACCGCCGCAATTACAGCCCCGACGGCCGCCAGTGGCTATTAGTAGTACCTCGCAGCCTGCGTTCCGAAATATGCACGGCTTTCCACACCGATCCACAGTGCGCACACTCCGGCACATTCAAGACCTACCAACGCCTTCAACAGCTACTGGCGCGGAATGTACCGCTACATTCAGAAGTTCGTGCGCTCTTGCACCGATTGCCAGCGCCGGAAATCTCCACCTCGCCTTTCGCCGCCGGGTCTGCAGCCTTTACCTTGTCCTAGCAGGCCCTTTGGGCGGGTCGGCATTGATTTGTACGGGCCCCTTCCCATGACAGCTGCTGGAAAGCGCTGGGTTATTGTGGCAGTTGACCACCTCACGCGATACGCTGAAACTGCTGCGCTCCCGGCAGCTACAGCGCGCGACGTTGCCTCCTTCTTGCTTCATCGGTTCATCTTACGTCACGGGCCACCCCAGGAGCTACTCAGTGATCGCGGTCGTGTCTTCCTTTCTGAAGTCGTTGAAGCTATTCTTAAAGAGTGCCACGTGGTTCACCGTACGACTACGGCGTACCACCCTCAAACCAATGGGCTTACGGAGCGCTTCAACCGCACGCTCGGCGACATGCTTTCAATGTACGTCGCCTCGGACCACACGAATTGGGACATCATTCTACCATTTGTGACCTACGCGTACAACACCGCTACGCAGAGCACCACGGGCTTTTCACCCTATTTTCTACTGTACGGTCGGCACCCGTCGCACACTATGGACACAATTCTACCGTACCGCCCACATACTTCTGAGTATGCGCCCATATCTGACACAGTGAGGTACGCCGAGGAGTGCCGCGACCTCGCACGGGCCTTTACGTCCAGCGACCAAGAGCGTCAGAAGAGCATTCGCGGCGACCCTACCTGTTATGTTGCCGCTCATAAGGCGATCGTACAGAAGGGACGGCGTAGCACCGTACGCTATACAAAGCTTCTTTCTCGGCTCTCTCTCTGCGTGGCCTTTGACAGCAATTATCAATGGAAAGCAAACTGCTTCCATTGAGCGGCTGGTCCCTCACGCTGGCCCCCAGGGGTTCCTGGTACGAGACCCTTCCCTTTCGCTGAACGTCGCTCGGGGGGGGGGGGGGGGGTCGCGGCTGCGCGACCGTACTTGTCCTCTCAGTGGCCGTTTCGGGGAAGAGCAGCTCGGACGCGTAGGAGGAGAATGCATGAAAAGTGCGCCGTCGCTTGAAGCGACAATGCGCTTGGCCCAACCAATTCTTTAACGACCAGCATGCGCTTTCGGCGCGCCGACTGGAACGAAGGGGTGAGTCGCAGCAGTGCACGGTCCGAACTGCGGGAAAGGCGAAGACACGCTGTGTTTCCTGGAACGACAGGGTTCGACTGGATGAGCGTGGGAGATGGCCCGAATGCCGCAGGGCTGCTACGATACCGATATTTCGATTGTGAGAATATCTGAGAGCGTGGGATAAGGAGAGGGAGAGCCATGATGGGAAAGAATGCCAAAAGGCCTGTTTAAACTGCAAAGACGCTGCTGTCGAGATTAGGGACAACCCACTAGGGAGTGGCTTAATCTGAGGGTAAACAGATTGGATAACAGAAGGTTGAGGCGGACCAGCAGTGGCCACCTCCCCTCTTTCTTTGTTACCGTAAGGTACTAAAGACTGGACGGGATTCGTTTCCCTTCAGTCTAGGCTGTAATCACTTAACTGATCGATCAGTAAGACTCCGTACGATGCAACTTCTGTCTGGGCCGTAACCACTCGGTTGTCGAACAGTGAGACTAGGTTCGTTGTATGTAGTAACAGTGTTCTAGGCTCTAACTTAAGAAAAGTTAAGTAGAAGAGTAAGACGCTGTTGATGTGTATGTTATCATCAGTGTGCTTCGGCAAGATGTACATATGACTGTAAATATTTTGCTACAATATACCTTCAAGTTCATTACCTCCAACCTGCCTCCTGCTTCATCGACGTCGATCGTCTTCTTGACGGGACTTCAGTCCACATCAAGGAGAAAACGAACAAGAAAAACATAACTCTACCTCTGCACCCACCTTCCTCACTGGAGCGCTGGTGTGGCTCTCCATTCCTACCGCTGCGCCTGGCCTCTCCTCAAAGTTACTGCCAAAGTATGAAGGCCCCTATCGAGTTGTTGAACGCGCATCACCTGTCAACTACGTGATTGAACCCGTCGACCCGTCTTCGGACATGCGCCGTCGTGGACGCGACATTGTCAACGTCGAGCGCCTCAAGCCGTACTATGATCCACTCATAGTAACGAACTGCTAGGTCGCCGGACGGCTCCCTTTGCATCCCGGGGGTAATTGTAGCGAAAAGTAACCAACCCTATAGTGGGGTAGGCTCTCCGGTGTGATCTAGTGGGTCTGGATCTAACGCGCACTGCTCGTGCTCGCCGCTCGCTCTCGGGGCTCGTGCTTTCAGCCGTTGAACAAGCTACCGGTCGGGTCTGACGCCAGCCTTCAATAAACGCCCTTTACAATATATATATATATATATATATATATATATATATATATATATATATATATATATATATTATATATATATATATATATGCACTGGATCTTAACTTGCAATGAAGTGCCGGTGGGAGATTTCACTTGTGCATAGTTGAACCATGAGGATTCGTAGCGTGCGCGTTAACTAAATTAATCCGGAACTCGGCACAATCTACGATGAACATCCCGAGCTTCGCCCACTCATCATCATTCACTCCGTGGATATGCTGTAATTTTTATTTTAGATTAGGCGGTTGGTCGTGGCGCCTAACAACTCAGCACCTGCCATCGCGCCGATAGTTCAAACGCGCGCACAGCCACATTAACGACTTCGAGACGTCCTCCTGCGT
Organism: Hyalomma asiaticum; assembly: GCA_013339685.2. Classification (NCBI taxonomy): domain Eukaryota; kingdom Metazoa; phylum Arthropoda; class Arachnida; order Ixodida; family Ixodidae; genus Hyalomma; species Hyalomma asiaticum. The sequence continues at coordinate 221,274,386 of CM023481.1, forward strand.
TGCTAAAAGCCTAGCAATCATACCTGGCAAGCTGCCGAGTGCTGATGAATGCCTTCTTGACACCGTCTATCTTTCAAAGCAAGAAGGGAAAAAGAAAACGATATATGACATTTGAATTCCGCACATATGGAACCAGCTGCGGTAACATGGAACACTATCAAGGCGAGCAGGTGCGAAGGATATTCTAACACGTGTGAAAGAGCTCGCCACACACGGCGAGGAGAGACGCTTCAGTTAGCATTGTCACGATCTCACTTGCGCTCAGGCTGATACATACGCCGAAATCTGTGGAGCTGTTTTTGTAGACGCGTGGGACGCTTGCGGGCTAATTGTCTATGCGACGCCACCTAACATAGAAATGTTTCTTCAATGCGACACCCAAAGCTGCGAAAATTGCAAATACGTTAGCGCTACAATTAATTCGAAGCTGCTTAATGCATCCGCTTCCTGCATCACGTATTTAACGTTAACAGACTGTGGTTAAGGACTTGATAGATTACTGTTAGGGCTAAACACTCAAGTCTTTAACCACTCAGGGTGTTTCAGCCAACATGCGCCACCCTTTAAACAAAAAACACAGAAAAAAAACGCGTTCTAGGAAGGCCTAATGAAACGTAGCTAGCACGTTCAGCTGACTTTATTTACTAAGAAGGTGAGCATGACTTCGTACTTTTCATTAACATCAGGAGGCGGTAAATTTCACTAACTACACTTTTACTGCCTGCAAATACTAAGAAGATGGTCGTTTTGGGGACTGTTAGTAATTTCTTAGTGGATACGCCTACTTCTTTTTTAACAGTGCAGGTGGTTAAAATTTCCGGAGCGCTCCACTGCGGCTTCTCTCATAATCATATCGTGGTTTGGGGACGTAAAACGTCAGAAATAAATAAACGCGAAGCTTTACTACTCCATAAGGTACACGGTGTGTGAGACAGTCATAAAGCGACACGCGTATAATTGATCATATCGTGCTCGCGGACACCGAGCAATCGCCGAAAGCGAAAGCAATACTCTCTCGGGGGAAAAAAAAAATGTGCCCTCGTATTAGCAGACGACCGTTTGGCGCTTTCTCTGCTTCACACTTCGAAGTGGATCGACTAAAATGCGAGCGTTTGAAACGCCCGACTTGTACATATGGAGATTTGCACTGAGCCGCAGATGTCTGCAGTTCAATACATCGTGTCGCGCAAAATGGCAAGTGAATGCATTTATTGTCTGTAGCAATTTATCGGCGCACACTGGAATCATGTTTGTATTTCTTTGAGCTTCCCATGTGATTGTCACGTTTGAATTCGCGGTGATATTAACTACACAGATTTCGATGCCCGCAAACGCGAGCGGACTACACAATCGCATTTGCGCCAAACGTGCGGCGCTAGAAATAGTTACGCTACGTTAGTAAACCGGCGAGCGTGCATCATAAATGCAATTTCGCACATATGCTACAAGGAAAGCTGTGTTCGCTGAACCTCGCGCGTTAAGGCGACGCTCAACAAACTTGGGCTATAGTTAGCGTATACACTGCGCGTCTAAAGCTCTGCAATTTGTCACGGACGGACAGCCGTGTCAAGAAGCAAAAAAAAAAAAAAAATTGGCCGCGTATCTCCGTGCTTCGCTGCAAATGTCGTCAAAAGACGACAGTCTTCTACCGGCCGTACTACATGAGTCCCGGTTCATCTGCGGTTCGGCACGAGCTTCGGGCGTTTCCTGGGCTCGCTTGAGACGACGGGCATCGGCACGCCGGCGCTTCTCCGCTGCAATCTGCTCGTCGGTCTTTTCCCTGCGTTGTCTGGGCATGTCTTGTAGAGTGTGTTGTATATCATCAAACGGCCATTTATGTTTTGCCTTGCCTCAGACAGCGCCCCGTCTATGTTGCACCGGCCGCATGTGGCTGGCATTGATGAAATTGAGGCAGCGCTGCGTTAAAGCCCCTCTACCTATACGCTGCGTGAGATATGGACGCCATCTGGCCATGATATCGGGAAACGCAAGAAGCTTGCGTAGTACGCAGAGCTACTGGTAGGTGGCAACACCGTGTCGTTTTACCGAAGCGTAGGAAACGTCCGCTTTTGCGCATCCTAACAAGCACTAGGGTCTTTAGAATTACGCATCTATGTATTTTCTGCTAAAGCAACAAACCATCTAATACTTGCGTATTGATGTTGCGCCTCAGATATGCGTAATATTTGCTTTTTGGTCGACTGTGTTCACAAGTACGAACGCAACTACCAGTTCAAGATGGGTGGTCGCTGAGGAAGGGGTTAACCTTTCGCCATTCTACTGAATCGAAGAGCAGGACGCACGCACGCACGCACGCACGCACGCTGTCGCCGCCTCCCCGAATTTCGTCACTCGCCCGTGGTCACCGACGCTCCGGCCGCGCAAGCTGCTTGCGTTATCTCCTTGTTATCTGCGGCGTTGGGCCCCGCGGGCGAGTGACGAAATGCGGGGAGGCGGCGACATGGACGTCACAGACACCCTTTTCGCGCCCAGTTTCGGTTTCAAGGGAAACTAGTTGTTCATGTAGCTCCGACATGCGCTCCGCTATTCAAAATTTGATCGTTGGGATGGTTGGGATAGGACGGGCTCCAAAGTACTCATTTGCCGTAGCCACCAATTACTGATAATTAAAGAGTTAATTGGCGTAATTTGGCTAATTATGCGCACAAGTGCGTAAATTGTTCTGTATCTAGAGGCCGGCAATCCGTATATTCGAATGGTACACAAGACATTCCCGTGATTTATGTTTTTCTAATTTAAAAATGTGTTGACGCTAAACAAATGCCCTGTATAAGGGCACGGGTTCGATCTCGGCAGCGGCGGTCGCATTTTCGATGGAGGCGAAAATGGTAGCGGCTGCGGTTATGGATGCGCGCTGGGGAGACTCAGGTAGCCAAAATTTCCGGAGCCCTCCGCTACGGCGTGTCTCATCGTCATACTGTGGTTCTTGCACGTAAAACCGCATCAGTTACGATGATTATTATGTCGTTTACACATACAGTTATTTCAAAGCTCTACGTGCATTGCTGCTTGAAGTCATTGTGTTAGATAATGCACTTGATAAGCATTGCGTATCTCAATATTCCATGTTTTATCAATATAACAAAACGACTCTGGTAAGTAGGCTCTGCAGAATCTCGCGCGGCAGAGGAAGCGTTGAAAGAGGTAACTGATAGATTTATTTCTGGGGTTTTACGCCCCAAGACCGGCTGTGATTATGAGAGACGCCGTAGTCGAGGGCTCCCGAAATTTTGACCACCTGGGGTTCTTTAACGTGCACTGACATCACACAGCCTCAGAATTTCGCCTCCATCGGAATGCAGCCGCCACGGTCGGGATTCGATCCCGCGACCCTCGGATCAGCAGCCGAGTACCATAGCCACTAGACCACCTTGGCGAAAGAAGAAACAGGCATCCACCTATTTGTAGCACAAAACTAATTTCTACAACTAACACGTAAGCTTTTACCAAAAAGCCCTCGATTGTGCAGAATTATTGTTCGTGAATACTGAGCTACATATTGTATGCCTGATGGCAAGGAAAGATAAGTCGTTTGCTTTCACCTGGTGTTTCGTGTTTACGCCACGAAACTTCCTGACCGCCGACAGGTTATACATCTTCGCTGTAATATATGACTGTCTTTTAAATGCGAATCGTTTGTTGGCGAACTTGAGTCACTTTGACCAGAGCCACCTATACGCCTCGCTGCTCTCCTGGTCGCCTCGTTCACTTGCTATGCACCAAAATTGGGATGGTAGGGTATGAATATATGAAACAACATTAATGATTAATCTTGACATCAAAAAAACTGCTCTGATCCCTCGGGTTGTGAGAATCGATGTCACGCGAAACAGACCGCGAATTAACTCTGTATGACAAATTGCTTGGTATTCAGCCATATTTGACGATTAGGATCAATCAGATGTGCGAACTGGGTATTTTTTTACGCGTGACGCGGGCTTACCATGCACGCCAACATCATTATAGCGGCCAATAGGCTCATGGTAGGGCGTAACGTGGACACTCATGTATTTACGCAGGCGTCTGTTTTATCGAAGAGTACTGCACGTACGTTGCGGTGAGCTGATTCGCTTATCGTAAGCGTCATTTGCGGGGCTATTTCATTCGGTCGAGCGGAGCTAAATAAAAGCATGCTGAGCGACAGAAGGAGATGTGCATTTTTTCACGCATGTATAAGCCACACGTGATCGTGTCATAGTTAATCGTGATGTAGATGGCAGGTATATTAACGTTAGCGGTATTAAAATCAGTCATACGTGTTTTCCTTGCATTTGCGCTCTATATACATTTTGGTGTGTATGCCATGCGAACGACACGACCAGGAGAACAGTGACTGACTGACTGAAAAACATTTATTTGCATAAACTTTTGTCTTTACAGGAAGAGTTCGGAGCGGTCCGTAGGTGGCCGCCCCGCACGGACACTGCGTGGTCTCCCTCTTACGGGAGCCCATTGGCATCGGCCGCGGCCCGCTCGACCAAGGCCCGTCCGTCAGGTCAGAGCAGCCGAGCAAGGCTGCCTCCCAGTCTTCCGGGAAGGGTTGGGTCGAAAGGGTAGATTTGTTTTTTTTTTTTTTTTTTTGGCATGCCCACACCATGTGGAAAATCTCAAAACTTCCCTCACAGTGCGGGCACTTCCCCGTGCAAGTGGGGTCGAAGTGTTTTGCTATTCCCGGGCACTTTAGAGTTAGGGTATATAAAGACGAAGGAGGATTCGCTCCTCCGCCTTCGTGATACCCTTACAGGGTTTAGGATAAATTTGATGGCCGGATTGATAAAATTGTGTGATCTCCTTGAAGGTGTAGGCGGGATTGTGTTGGGAGTCCGGATCGGTAGGGGACGAGGATGGTGCCCGGAGAGTGAGCGCGCGGGCAGCGCTCACTCTCCGGGCATTGCCCTCGAGGCACGTGTGAGCTGGTGCCCATATGATCGTTCGGTGCGCGGGGGCACCGAGGTAATTGCTGTTTTGCAGAATTTTGTAAGCTAAGTACGGAATGCACCCCTGTTCGAAATTGCGGCAGGCCCCCCTAGAGTCGGTGATGATGACTCTCGAGTCCTGATCTGCAGCGGCTAGCGCAATGGCGATCTCCTCCGCGTGTGTAGTATTTTGTGCACGGAAGGTGAGTTCATTTACTGCGATGTTTTGGTGGACGACCGTGGCCGTGTACCAACCCCCGTGGAGCGGGCCGGAGACGTCCACGTAGAAGATTCCGCGTTTTTGACCATGGTGGTGAGCCAAGGCTCCTGCACGCGCTAGGCGTCGGCCACTGTGATCGTCTCGTGTCATGTTTGCCTGAAGAGGGCGCACGTGTAGGCCACATCTCCAGGATTCCGGAACCTGTACGCGCTCTTCCGTGCGTATCGAGTGGTGAATGTGTATTCGGGCAAGGAGGCAGCGACCCGACGGCGTGTTAGAGAGTCTAGTGTATTGGTTCGTCAAGTGCGCCTCTCACAGCTCCTTGAAGGTGTTCACCATTCCCAGGAGGCGCTGGTTGGAGGTGTTGACCGGAAGGTCTAGGGCGCGCTTGTAAATTTTGCGGAGAATGACTTCGAGTACATTCTCGTCTAACTTGCTTAGGTGGAGGAACGGAGCCGAGTACGCACTCGGCTGGTTACGAATGCATGAGCCAGCCGCAAGGCATCTTTGCATCGTAGCCCCCCGCGCTTGTTGGAAACCCGGTGGATCATGCGGCCCACCTGGTCCCCCACCTTACGCAGTTTGGCCAATGTTGTGTCTGCTCTGCGGTGTTTGTGGATAAAGAGCCCCAGTGCTCTGATTTCGTCGCGTTCGAGTATGGGCCCGCTGTGACGGGAAAGGTCAGTTTTGGTGGTGCACTTTGGTGAGGGGCGTATGTGCACGAATTCCGATTTGGACGGGGAGCATTGAAGGCCGCAGCGGCGGGGGTAGTCGTCTACGATGTCCGCCGCTTGCTGCAGGTTGGCCTCCATGTCTCCCGCCGAGCCGTGTGACGCCCATATGGTAATGTCGTTGGCATACAGCGCATGCTGGATGCCTGCGACTTTCGCCAGTTAAGCGGGGAGTCTAACCATCGCCAGACTGAATAGGAGCGGCGAGAGGACCGCTCCCTGCGGGGTCCCTCGCATGCCTAATTGATAGGGGCCATGTTCAGTGTCCTGAATCCGAATGTATGATTTTCGGTCGGTAAGGAATTGCTTAATATAGTTGGAGGTGTTTTCGCCATAATCCACTTGGGAGAGGTGTGTTAGAATACGTTGTCAAAGGCCCCCTCAAATCCAAAGCGAGCACAACTTTGTCATTGAGGGGGTGCTCAACCGGATCGAGGATCTCACGACCGAGCTGAAGCAAGACATCCTGCGCGGACCGGTGTGGGTGGAACCACAACATGGTGTCTGCAAATGCATGTTTCGTCTCCAGAAACTTGGGCAGTCTATCGCGTACCATCGTCTCCATTAATTTTCCCACACAAGTAAGGGAGATGGGGCGGAGGTCACCTTCATACCCAAAGCGGGCAAAGCCCGCTTTGGGTATGAAGGTGACCTCCGCCCCATCTCCCTTACTGGGTATGAAGGCCAAATGTAGTTTATGTAAGCAAGGAGGACGGTGTACGCCGAGCCAGGAAGACTGGCAAGTAATTTCACTGTGATTTTGTCCCTTCCCGGTGCTATCCCACGCCTCATTTTTGCTAGGGCCGCCTACAGGTCATGCAGCTGGAACGGCTGATCCAGCTTCGCGTTCTCGGTGCCTGCACACGAGTACGTGGGCCCTGCTGTGTGCATAGGTATTGGTTTCAGAGTTTACATGCCAATTTTGCCGTGTCTCCATCGAAACTGTGAATCGCTCGTTGGGGATGCTTTTGTGTTTCTGTTAGAGTTTGGGTTGGATCGATCAAAGCGCGGAAGAGGCGCCAGGTACTCCTGCTGGACATTTGTCGAGCGGCCGTGTTGCACTGGTCCGCCCAGTTAGAGTCGGCGAGCTGGGCCGCGTACTCAGCCGCTCGCTCGGTAAGCTCGGCGATGCGAATCTTGAGCTGCCGATTGTGTTTTAGGGGCGAAGCTCCTTATGGTCTAGGGCAATCCCTCGTCCCTCCGGCGTACCCAGTAGCGTCTCCCTTATCATACAATAGATGGCGCTGACCCATAGAGATGCATGCAAACTGCAGTTGGGTGACGATATACTAGATGGCGCTGTACGTATTCTGTGTCGTCATCGCCATTTCTCGTCCAGTTTCCTAGATGGCGCTGTCCCATAGAGATGTGTGCAATATGGTGGTTGGGTGAATGGACACTAGATGGCGTTGGAGGTGCCACTGCTCTCCGATTGGCTGCTGCGCGGGCTGCGCGGGGCTGCGCCGGGAGCGCTCCTCTCATTATCCTCGATCGTCGCCGTACGTGTCGGATCGCGCTTGGTGGACCATGGACGATGAGGAGCGCCGGGTGCGGAAGGCCGCTGCGGCTCGTGCTCGTCGGCAGGATCCCGCGGTGGGAGCTCGAGAGGCTGCCGCCAATCAGTCCACTTCTCGGACCACAAGGCCGTAATATACAAGGGAAACAAGAAACAACAACAATAAAATTTTCTTCTGCACACACCACGTTTCGCTTGATGATTTGTCGGCCGAGGTTCTCGGAGGATTCACGGTATCACCGAAAAACCTCCGGAGCTTCGGCCACCTCACCATCATCCACTCCGTGGAGATGCTGTTTTTTTTTTGCCGGTGCCTTCGGCGGACGAGGCTGTGCCGGGCCTCCCAGGAGTGAAGGAGGTGGTTATCTACCTCCGGAGTTGCCTCCGGGAGGTGGACCTGCGCTTCTGTGGAGTGAAGGGCGGAAACCAATTGCTGGGACTAAGTGTGGTGCCCTTGCGGCTCGATGGGGGTCGAATGGGTTTATATTTGTGGAAATTTAATCCAATCGGGTAATTTTGCCTCTCCGCGTAGCAGTAGCGCACCCAGGATCTCTGCCAGGGGGAGGGGGGGGGGGGGTTCAATTTTTCACGAAGGGCCGGGCATGCGATTACACAGTTGTTGCGTGTGTAAAAAAAGTAAATAAAATACCAAATAATAGTAACATCAATGATGATGATTATTTTTATTATTTTTTTCGGCGTTTTGCAGAGACATTAGCACCACATTCTTCAAGGACATAGGAGCAGTTACGGAGTGGGAGGGGGGTGAGGTCGGCCTCAGGGGGTGTTACAACCCCCGAACCCCCCGTCGGTGCGCCACTGCCGCGTAGGGTCTTGCCAAGGGATGGGTGCGGATCGTGGTGTTGAGTATACAGTGGTCGCTTCCGAGTGTTTCCTCGGTGTTGACCCATTCCGCAGACTGGATGTCTTTGGTGAGGGTAAGGTCAGGACACGTGTCCCGGGTCACGGAGTTACCCACGCGAGTTGGGTAGGCAGGGTCGGTGTGAAGAATTAGGCCCAGCGTGGACATAAGTTCCGCCAATTTACGTCCACGTTTCTCTTCACGCACATACCCCCAAAGTGTACTGGGGGCATTAAAGTCGCCTACGATAATCAGGGGGTCCCCGCCCGCAGCCCTTAGCTAAAAATGTCTGCGAATGTTGCTAACCGCCGCGAGCAATAGATATTTAGCACTTGTAGTGGCGACTCCTGTTTGCGTAGCGGAAGAAGTGTCACCATCACATACGAGAATGCTGGGTTAAGGTCGAGGTCAAGCTGGCCGTGTAATTTTTGTGGACGGAGATGCAGGACAAGGGGTAATTTAGTATAATTCGTGAGCGTGGCAGCACTCCCGGGCTCCTGGAGGGCTACCACCGCAGGAAGGATTTGAAATGTCGTGAGGAAAAGTCGGAGGTTGGCGCACTTGGTGCGTGCCTTAAAGCCCCGACTGTTCTACTGGGTGATTTGGATGGGGGTGACCGAATTGGGTCGCGGGGTTTTCCGAAGTCTAGGGGTGCCCGCCATTGTCGGTGAAGTTAACTGATGGTAGTGGTGGCGGCGCTCCCGAGCCAGTACTCACGGGGAAGGGGTGTCCTCAACTCCGGAGAGGGAGCAACTGTCATGATCCGCAAATTCAATCTGTCGTCGAGATGTTTTAAGGTACCGGCCGGACACATCCTCAATGGGGCGGGCGGACGACTTGTTGAAACGGACGACTTGTTGGGCTATGAAGGTGGGGATGGCATCTGTCATTTTAGCAATCGCGGCATTTACGGCCGCCGAGATTTCGTTTCAGAAGACAGTTATGCAGCTGTCCAGACGGACCTCAAGGGTGTTCATACGAGCCTCGAGGGCAGCTACCACGTCCGTAGCCGGCGGCCCCGTCTCACTTTCCATTACATCTGTTGCGGGGAGAGGGGAAGGGGAGACGATCTGAGTCTGTTTTGCCTCGGCTGCTGCTAGCCTTTTCTGCAGCGCTTCAATTTGTGCCTGGAGGTTGGAAATAATATTTTGCTCGGCGATGCGCACCGAAGAGGGAGGGACGAGAGCAGCGAGACGCAGACGGCTAGACAGACACCGGTCAGAGTGTCTTTATAGTTCGCCAAGAAAGGCTTCGCATTTAATACGAAACACTTGTCATTCACACCGAGATTAACATGCGATCACGTGTGGCTCATACCAGCAGTTCTGAGGCATCCGCTTACTAATACTATAATTGGTGTAGTTTTACGTCCCAAAACCACGACATAATAATGAGAGACGTGGTAGCGGAGTGCACCGGTAATTTCGACCACCTGAGATTCTTGAACATGCACTGGCATCGCACGGGCCGCAGCATTTCGGCCCCATCGAAATGTGGCCGCCGCCGCCGCTGGGATTCGACCCCGCGACCTTCGGGTCAGCAGTCGAGTGTATGCATATATAGCTATATACTAGATCGCCACGGCGTGGTCAGGGCACACGATTACATAACATCATCATAATCATCATCATCATCATCAGCCTGTCTACGCCCACTGCAGGGCAAAGGCCTCTCCCATAAATCTCCAATTATCCCTGTCCTGTGCTAACTGTGCCCAATTTATCCCCGCAAACTTCCTGATCTCATCTGCCCACCTAACTTTCTGCCGCCCCCTGCCACGCTTGCCTTCTCTAGGAATCCACTCTGTTACCCTTAATTACCAACGGTTGTCTTGTCTTCGCATTACATGGCCCGCCCACGCCCATTTCTTCTTAATTTATATTAATATGTCCCTGACACGCGTTTGTTCCCTAACCCACTCCGCTCTTTTCATGTCCCTTAACACATAAGATTTTCCGTTCTAAAATCAGGCTTGTGGGCTTGTGCGTTGTGGGCGCACAATAACCGATTCGTTCTTCGTCTTTCTTTTAGGGGCGAAGCTCCTTAGGGTGTGGGTCGTTCCCTCCTCTGTAGTAGTAGTATGTATGTAGCCAGCTCTAGTTTTATGAAGTGCTCACTAGATGGCGTGGTGGCGCCGCGGTGCTCGCTTCACTCAGATGTATGGGAACGCGTAGCATGGGAGTCTGTCTGTCCGTCCGTATGTATGTATGTCTGTCTGTCTGTCTGTCTGTCTGTCTGTCTGTCTGTCTGTCTGTCCGTCTGCCTGCCTGCCTGCCTGTCTGCCTGTCTGCCTGTCTGTCTGTCTGTCCGTCCGTCCGTCCGTCCGAGCACTGCAGTGCTGCTTAGCTAGTACGTGAATTGATCAATGGATGGTGCGGAGGCGCTCGCTGCGTGCTCTAGTGTGATAGGAGAGCGCTAGATGGCGACACACAGTGTTTGTCACGTCTTTGATGATGTACTGGGCAAGATTCACGGAATATTCACGGTTTTTACCGATGAACCTCCGGAGCTTCGCCCACTCATCATCATTCACTCCGTGGATATGTGTGGATTTTTTTTTTCGCATTAAATGCATCCGTGAGTGCCTGTGCCAGTCGCCCTCACAAAGCTTTTTGCGCACGGTTTTTAGCTACGGTGACCTACCAGATAGCTTATAGATCAAAGTGATTTCGCATTACGAAGATAATTTACGATCTTTCCATTGAGACTATTCGCCGACGACGATGCACGAACATGTTTCGCATCTAATTCCTTCCTCCGTATACAGATGTGCGCGCCGCTCACGGCATTGCGCTCGCACGATGTGTTTTCGCATCAAACGGATGCCCTTTCGTCGCGACGCTGCAGAACGGTGAGTCGCGCTGTCGGTGACACGCCCTCGCTAGGTGCTGAGGAAGCCACGCAGTGCATTCCAGCAGAAAAAGGAATGCAAGAAGCGATCTGTGTTTTGACAACACAATGCGAATGAGGCGCTAAGTGGTTTTAAATATCCTCGAAAACACGACGATCAATCTACCGAAACGAAAACAAAATAAACAGATATGGTCACGCTGTAGCGATATACTAATTTTACCACAATAGAATAAAGACAAAATATTATAGGGACATGAAAGAAATATCACGTGCTCGGAAAATCTACATCACTTCACATACATACAGTGAAACAAACACAAGGGCGAATTGCTTTAAATGTTACGCTATACACCTTGTGTATACTGAGCCCCAACACATACGTATGACCATAATGTTTAGTGGTTGTTCATCTGGGGAAAGAATGTTATTGCAAGGCGGAAAGAGGCACAAACGTGGTTTCCGAATGCAGAAGGCGCAAGCTGACATTAGAGACGGACAGTCATGATGACCGCGATCGTGCCACAGCAAGACGAAGAACCCTCTAAGAGACCTCTCCATTTTAGTTCGTCCTGCGTCGTTTGATCACATTGTACGCCCGTGGTTTCCCCCTTTTCATTGCCCCACGTAACGTTTTGTTTGCCTCGACGACGTTTTGGTAACCATTTCGTCGCCCTCACTGTGCACCGGTGTGGTGAAGTCCCCGAACGCTGGATATGAATTGACCAAAGAAATGTGCAAGCACGCGCAAGCATGCGCATTAAAGCCATGCCGTAGGGCCCCGCTTCGGATGCAGCTCTGAACGTCTGAACGTGCCCATGGGGCGCGTGAACGAAGAAAAACTAATAAAGAGGAACGAGCCACCTCTGGCTGGTCAGACGAGGAAAGACATCTGAGCTGAGAAGACGCGCTGTCTTGGTCGGGCGTCAACACCCGGGAGGCCAACATTTGGCGGAGGGACCCAGTCGAGCGCCAACGCCCGAGGGACCTCGAGAACGACAACGTCTCCTGCTCCGGACGCCCAGCAGACGTCTGGGAGTCTTCGTCGCTCCTTCCTCCACTACCTGCCTCGTCGTTCCCAAGAATCTTCGACGGACGCTGTGTAAACGCCGTCGGCGAGCCGGAACGCGTGAGCCTTCTGAGCGTTTTAACGCTTTTTTAACTCTTGCTGTACAGACGCTGTACATATCCTGTAGATATTGTCACGTGGTCGTGACGCACGCAGTACTCAAGGCGAAGCACGCAGGACTCAAGTGATGTCAGGCGAACTGTTTATTGGGCGAACTTGTGCCCAGCAAAACAAAGCCAATGACAATGCACAGCAATAGCGGCGTGAACAGTGGTCGGTCGACGGAAAGACTAACAAGCGGCGTAACGCGTCGGCTTTTATACACGCGTGATAACACGTTCTCGCATTATTTCTGGAATTCCAGAAGTTACTGAAATGTGCGCATCAAGCGTGCAAAGTTTCAAGAATGGTCCACACGGTTCCAGAAGTGGCATGCAGGATAAACGCGGCCTGCGTTGCGCGTAACAGAAAGTGATAACGGCGCTCCCCGCTATCAATCAAAACCAGCGCGCGTGTCACTGGGAAGCGATAACGGCTTTCCACTTAAATCAAAACAACCGCACGTGTCTATATATTGTCAAGTTTTGCGCTTTGTGCGTTCTCCTGTTTAGCTGCGTTTTTGCCCGTCTGTGTTTTCGTGTGCTCAAATATATGTCAGTGTGTGGTGCCAATTTGCGTCTGCCTCTTCCCTGCTGCCCTCGGAGGCGTCTCTGACTTGCCTCTTTGAGCCTGCTCCCTCGAACTTATGTCGTAACACCCGGTTACATTTCCTACGCATTAAGTGACCTGCCCAGGTTCATTTTTTTCCCTTTTAACAGCAACGAGTATGTCAGCAACTCCCATTTGTTCTTTGATCCACTCTTCTCTCCTTCTATCTCTTAGTGTTACGCCTACCATCCTTCTTTCCATGGCACGCTGCATGGTTCTGAATTCCTTCTGCAGTCTCTCTGTTATCCTCCAAGTTTCTGAGCCCTTTGTTCGCATTGACAGAATGCAATGGTTACATAACCACCGATTTAGGGACAGCGATAACCCGTTGGTCACAGTCTGATATTGTCTACTGTAAGCGATCGAAACCATCCTTACCTCTCGGCGAATTTCCGTAAATAGGCTCCCCTGTTAGTAATTGTACTAGATATATCTACTCTTGCTATTGTTCGAAAGACTGATTGCTAACTTTTAACTTCTGGTATAGCCAGGCGATGATTATTATCTTTGCCAGATCATTTTAAGTCCTGCCCTAATACTTTCTAGGTTTAGGTCTTCAAGGATGTATTGCAGTTCGTCGTCCGGTCATTGCTACAGAGCACGACGTCGTTTGCAAGCTTCAAGTTGCTAAGATATTCCCCGTCAATTTTTAATACCATTTCTTCCCAATCTAGCCGTTTAATTACTACTAAGCGTGTAATTGCAGAACACTAAACAAAAGTTTTTACAAACCAAAACGCAGCGAAAATCGTTCAGAGATGGTATCTCGATCCTGACCTCACGCCTCTCTTGCGGTCGAATACGAAATGGTCGAGATGACCAGGACAGCATCGGGACATAGATAGATAGATAGATAGATAGATAGATAGATAGATAGATAGATAGATAGATAGATAGATAGATAGATAGATAGATAGATAGATAGATGCTTAAGTTCGCCAAGAAGTGCTTCACATTTAACAACTGTCCTCTTTTATCTCCTGCTGGCAGGGGCTCCGGCAGTATATTGGACGTGTGGGGACGACGTCTAAGGGCTCATGTCGCATCGTGTAATTCACCTCTTTCTCTCCCTCACACACACACACACACACACACACACACACACACACACACACACACACACACATATATATATATATATATATATATATATATATATATATATATATATATATATATATATATATATATATATATTATAGATGCACAAATACGTCATTTAATTATTTATTTATTTATTTATTTATTTATTTATGCGTTCATTTATTTATTACATACCTGTATTGCCCCACGGGGCATTCGGAGGGACTACAGCCAGAAGAAAGAGACAAAGTGTTGACAAATAGAAAGCGTGGTAAAACACATCGTTGTCCAAAATGTTAACAATGTCAGGCAGTAGAGCGTTCTATTCTCCATAGGAGAATGGAATGCATATGCTTGCTAGTGCTAATATTTGCTAACGGAATGCTCTATCGCCTGACGTTGTTCACAAAGCACATAAAGTTGCCGTGCAGGTAGCAACTACTCCAGTTACTATTTTTTTACTACTTCTTTTAGAGTGTATATCTAACTTGTTACATTACCAACCGCAAGCAGTCGGGCATCTACCGTGCGAGACTACCCCGTTCGTGATAAGTGCTTCCGTAATTGCAATTTCTTTACGGTTATATAAATAACGCATCCTTATTCAGCTTTGTAAGATATGCATCTTTAACACCGAAGAAGCTAGGAGGGGGCAAAAACTGGGGCCCAGGAACCTGGTTCGCGAGTTGGAGCTCGCCAAAGTGTCAACCAACTCATCGCTCTGAGTCTAGCTTTAAGAGAACCTCATGCAGGGGAAGATGGAGGCTTGAATCGATGAACAGATCGCTAAATATGATGGAGAACAGGGAATGCTACTGGGGCCAACTTTTCAAAGTAAAGTTGTCTTCGTCGAAACGTTGGCTCCAGCGAGAATTCCCTGTTTAACATCGTTTTTAGCGATTTGTTCATTTATTCTAGCTTTGAACCCCGCTTACATTCTTCACTCCACTTCACTTTATTTTTTTTAAAGACCTCACACTGGAGGTATTACATAAGGGGTTCCTCGGAGGAGTCTTTAGGTTCCTCGAATTATTATAAAATCAGGTGCTCTCCCTAGGCTTCCAGGCTTTGTATATATAGTATTATTGTGTAAAAAAGAAATAAAAGAAGCTTCACAAACATGAGAATCAAGAGCTTATCCCTCGCAATCACGAGTTCGAATTTCGATCAGCCCGCCACGAAACACACGACAATAAAGCGATGCTTTGAAGGGTGCATTCATCGCAAATGAGGGCGCGGACTTCGAGAACCACTATGAGGCGAATGCCCACGTGAAATATTTTTTTAGATTTTTTTCGACTATATATATATATATATTGAAACAGGCACAGGGATACGCTTGTAATGGGGTATATTTGAGCCGGTGCAGCCCCAATGGCGGATCATCAACCTGCGCCCCACTGCTGCGCATCCTGTGTTCCTCTCGAGATCGTCGTCGTCTTTGCTATTCTTGCACCGTGACATCCTCCCCGGCGGCAAAAGCGCCGACCCGGCGCCAGCTAGACTGTGGCCACGTGGTATATGGCTTGAGACGACTGACATGGACGACATCAGATGACACGGATGACGAGGAAGCATCGGCAGGAAGTATTTCATACGTCACATCACTGAGTTGTCGGACAACGCGATAGGGGCCGGAATACCGAGATAGCAGCTTTTCCGAGAGGCCGACGTGCCTTGAAGGAGTCCACAGGAAGATGAGGTCATCCACGGAGAACTGGACATCACGATAGCGGCTTTCATATAGGAATTTCTGTCGTGACTGGGACTCAGAAAGACGGTCATGAGCAATGTGACATGCTTGGGCCGCTGTAGAAATGGCGTCACGAGCATATTCAGACAGGGACTTCAGATCATTGGGCAAGATTGTGTCGAAAGGCAAGGTCGGTTCACGGCCATAGAGCAGATAGAACGGGGAGTAGAGAGCGGTGTCGTGGCGTGACGAGTTGTAAGCGAACGTCACAAAAGGAAGGGCTGTGTCCCAGTCACGATGATTGGAGGAAACATACATCGATAACATATCAGTAAGTGTGCGGCTCAGGCGTTCTGTGAGCCCGTTTGTTTGAGGATGGTATGCGGTCGTTAGCTTGTGTTGGGTGGCACAAGATCGAAGTAGGTCTTCAATAACTCGGGATAGGAAGTAACGGCCCCTGTCCGTGAGAAGCTGGCGAGGAGCTCCATGGTGTAAGATGACATCCTGCAGCAAAAAGTCGGCAACGTCAGTAGCGCAACTGGTCTGGATGGCTCGTGTGATAGCGTAGGGGGTAGCATAATCCGTTGCGACGGCGACCCACTTATTTCCATTTCTGGATGTAGGGAAAGGGCCCAAAAGGTCAAGGCCGACACGATAAAATGGTTCCGTGGGTATGTCCATTGTATGTAGTAATCCAGCTGGAGACAAAGCGGGCTTTTTGCGACGTTGGCAAGGTTCGCAAGCCGCAACATAACGCCGTACAGAAGGTAGAGTCCTGGCCAGAAAAATCGTCGCCGGACACGGTCGTATGTCCTGGAAACACCAAGATGGCCAGCGGTGGGTACGTCATGGAGCTGTGCGAGTACAGTTGCCCGCAAATGCGTGGGAACGACTAAGAGCAGCTCGTTCCCTTCAGGTCGCATATTTCAGCGGTATAAGATGCCGTCCAGAATGAGGTACATCCGAAGGGAAGGGTCCAGCGGATGTGCGTGGAGGCGGCTGATGAGGTCGAGTAAGGTTGCGTCACGTTCTTGCTCTTGGGCGATGTTGTGGAAGGCGGAGAGCGTGAAGATTCCAGCAGGCGCGTCATCGGAGCCTGGGCCGTCGACAGGGTGTCGAGCAAGCAATCGGCATCTGGTGTAGTCGGCCGGACTTGTGCACCGCTGTGTAGGTGTAGTCTTGAAGACGCAGGGCCCAGCGACCTAGACGACCTGTGGGATCTTTGAGTGTCGAGAGCCAAACAAAGGGCGTGATGGTCCGTCGTAACAGTGAAGGGGCGGCCGTACAAGTATGGGCGGAATTTCCCCACCGCCCATACAAGTGCGAGGCATTCGCACTCCGTGATTGAGGAATTGCGTTCAGCGTCGGAAAGCAGGCGACTGGCGTACGCAATAACTCTGTCGTGCCCCGTTGACACTGGGCTAAAACAGCGCCAATTCCATAGCCGCTATCATCTGTACGGACTTCTGTCGGGGCAGATGGGTAAAAGTGAGCAAGAATCAGCGGTGTGGTGAGCAGTGTGATAAGGCTTGTAAAAGCAGCAGCTTCATCAGGGCCCCATGAGAAGGGTGCGCCTTTCTTGAGAAGGTCGGTCAAAGGTCGAGCAATGTTCGCAAAGTTCCTTACGAATCGACGGAAGTACGAACATAAGCCTGCAAAACTGCGGACGTCTTTAGCACGTGTTGGGACAGGAAAATCGAGGACGGCTCGAACTTTTGCGGGGTCAGGGCGGACGCCAGACGAATCGACTAGATGACCGAGGATTGTAATCTGGCGGCGACGAAAGTGGCACTTTGAAGAATTTAACTGTAGGCTTGCAGCACGGAACACTGAAAGAATAGACGAAAGACGTTCAAGATGTGTTTCGAAGGTCGGAGAAAACACGATAACGTCGTCTAAGTAACACAGGCAGATGGACCATTTAAAGCTGCGCAAGATCGTGTCCATCATGCGCTCGATGGTGGCGGGAGCGTTGCACAAGCCGAAAGGCATGACCCGGAACTGGTAAAGGCCATCTGGCGTAACAAAGGCGGTCTTCTCGCAGACCATGTCGTCGACGGAGATCTGCCAGTAACCGGAGCGGAGATCTATTGATGAAAAATACGTCGCACCGTGCAGGCAATCCAACGCGTCGTCGATGCGCGGCAGAGGATATACATCTTTTTTTGTAATCTTGTTCAGATGTCGATAGTCTACACAGAATCTCCAGGTGTTGTCTTTCTTCTTTACCAAAACGACAGGAGAACCCCACGGACTGGATGATGGTTCAATAATGCCTTTGCTGAGCATCTTATCAACCTCTGGATGACTCGGCGCTCGGCATGTGACACGCGATAAGGCCGCCTGTGAATTGGCGGTGCATCGCCGGTATGTATTGTAATGCCAGGGCTCTCAACTCGAACCTTCATTGCTCCGGCAAAGTATTCAAGCTGGTAGAACGTCTGATGCAAGTGGCGTCAACATCGGCAGACTGTCTGATGCAATCCACGGCTACTCTTGCGGTGCGCCTGACGCAATCGACGGCAATTCCTCACGCACCTGCGCGCAAGCCCTCTCACCCACGGGTCGGATCCCGGCCAGCAACCAACGGCGGTTCCTGATTGGAGGCTTGGACCTACTGGCTGATGCAAGGGGCCCAAAAGGGGCTATAAAAGAAGCAAGCCGCGGAGTGACGAGAGAGAGCGACTGAAGAAATCCCGGGTCGTCATCGCACCTCAGTGCGAGCCCAATAAGCTGTCGGCCCCAGTGCCGAAAATGTAACGCCTCTGTTTATTCTGTATATAAAGTTACCTTAACTCACCGTCGCCTTGTCCGCTTCGACTATCAGCTCTGGGCAGATGCAGCCGCAAGCTGAGACACCCGATACCCAACAGTGGATGGCAGCTGCGGGATCGGCCGGCGTCAGCTACCTCGATGCGGTGAGTGCCTGATGTTTTCCCCTCAGTTCACCAGACTCCTCTAGCACAGGTTATAGTAGTTTAGAGAAGGCCTGTGTGAAGCATTAGAGTGAGCTTTGATTGTTTCGAACCAAGAAGGAGCGCTTTGAAACCAAAGTTAATGCGGAGGGTGTAAACACGGCAGTTTTGAGAATTACTTGTGTGTCTTGCTAGTAGACTTATAGTGGGTTCGGCAAGTATATTCTAAACAAGGGCGAACAGCAAGAGGCTAGTGTGACATGAAGAAGGAGGGAGTAACGGCTGAGGAAGTCGATGAGGCCTGGGCGGATATCAAAGGACGCCGCGAGGAGGCCGAAAGAAGAGAACTCCGCGAGCGTGAGCGCGAGGAGGCCGAAAGACAAGAGCGCCTCGAGATGAAAAGAATAGAATTAGCTCTCCGACAGTGTTCGCAGGCGCCTAGCGTAGCTTCTGCAACGGTACCGGTCAGTGGACATAGAATTCGGGACCAACTGCCACCGTTCGTAGTAGGCGAGGACATGGCGAAGTATCTCGTCAAGTTCGAACACGTCTGTGAGCGAAATGCCATCGAGCGGTCTCTTTGGGTACAGAACCTGTTAGCTCTGCTTCCCGGGGAAGTATCCGACGTGATAAAGGCGTTTGAGAGCTATGACGAGGTTAAGGAGGCTCTCTTGAGACGATATAAGCTGTCACCCGAGGCTTTCCGGCAAAGGTTCCGGTATGCGAAAAGGGGTAATGAGTCCCATGTTGACTTCGCGTTTCGTCTTAAAGCCGATTTAGTTGAATGGCTCAAGGGCGAAGATGTTTATGACGATCGCGATAAAGTGGTGGAATGCATTGCATTGGAGCAATTCTACCGCTGCATCGAGGATGACGTCAAGCTTTGGCTGCAGGATAAGCTTGGCGAAGTACAGCTAAACAAGGCAGCAGAGTTAGCTGAAGAGTACTACACTCGCCGAAACTTGCATAGTAGGGCAGTGCGCGTGGAAAAAGTTGAGAGAAAGGAGGGCTTCCCAAGGAAGCCTGATGAACGGAAACCGTTTCCGAATCGTAATTTGAGAAAAGACCCGTCTCTTACGAAGGAGACTGTGAGGGATGGGCACACGGAAGCGCAGAAATCAGGTGAGGTTCCCAAGCAGCGCACTGATACCACACGGGCGTTTGAGTCAAGGAAGCCGCTAATCTGTTATCATTGCAAAAAGGAAGGGCACATCGCGTTAAATTGTAAACAAAAGTTCGCTTTTGCAACAATCCAGGAATCTGAAAAGAACATACAATTGTTAGAGCCGTATATTCAAGAGATTAGTGTCAATGGGAAAACGTGTCGGGCACTTCGAGACTCAGCGGCAACCATGGATGTTGTCCACCCTTCGTTTGTGTCTCCGAACGATTTTACAGGAGAATGCGCGTGGATCAGGCAAGTCGCCGAGGAGCAGAGTGCTTGCTTACCGATTGCGACGGTGGTCATTGAAGGCTCTTTCGGCAAGCTTCACACCGAAGCGGCTGTGTCTGCCGCGCTTCCCGATTGTTTTCCTTATCTTTTTTCGAATAACTCTGAGCAGCTTCTCAAAGAGCAGGGTAAATCGTTCTTTTCCAGCATTGCGTACATGGCCCTCACGCGATCGCAAGCGCGGAAGCTTTCAAAGGAACTTGATCTCGTTCCATGTAGTAAAACATCACCTGCAAAAGCGGCCGAGCTGCGTGACCTTGGCTGCGAGCCTACTGCGCCTCGCACAGAGGACTCTCGGGTTGGGTTACTCGAGCAGCCCGTAGCGCGAGCGGTTAGCGTCGTTTCCGTCGGCGGAGAAACCGAAGTGGCACCGTTGGGCGAGACGGGCACTACACTCTCACCTGTAGCTGAAAGCTGGTTTGAGCTGTCGAAGGTTGATCGAGAGACACTCATTAGAGAACAGCCTGAGGACTTCTCGATTAAAGCGCTGATGGAAAGTGTAAAATTAGGTACTAAGAAAAAGAATGTTTCTTTTTATGAGAAATCAGGGCTTTTCTACCGTAGCTACACAGATGTAAAAGGTCGCAAGTATGAGCAGCTCTTGATACCGCAAAAGTATCGTCGCCAGCTAGTGGAGCTTGCGCATGAAAACGCGTGGGCAGGGCATCTAGGCTTAAAGAAGACCAAGGCTAGAATTTCCCTTGAGTTTTACTGGCCGAAATGCTGGAAGGACACCGAAGACTTTGTGCGCTCTTGCGACACTTGTCAGAGGGTGGGGAAATCCACCGATAAGTGGAAGGCACCCATGAAGCTTGTGCCACTTATAACAGAACCTTTTCGGCGCCTAGTAATCGACATCGTCGGGCCATTGCCAGAGTCAAGGCAAGGTTGTCGATACATCTTGACGGCCCTTTGCGTAGCCACAAAATTTCCAGAAGCGGTACCACTTAGGGAGCTCAATTCTCCTCATGTCGTGGACGCTCTGCTCTCGATATTCGCGCGTGTCGGATTTCCTTCTGAAATTCAATGCGACAACGGCAGCGTCTTCACCAGTTGCCTTACCTCTACCTTTTTGGACAAATGCGGAATCAAGGTGGTCCACAGCTCTATCCATCATCCGCAATCTAATCCGGTAGAGCGTATGCATTCAGTTCTGAAACGGATTTTGAGAGCTCTTTGCTATGAGCACAAATGCGACTGGGAAGCATGTATTCCTCCCGCTATGTTTGCTTTGAGATCTGCTCCCCATGAGAGCACTGGGTTTAGCCCCGCAGAGCTTGTATATGGCCGGAGTTTAAGAACGCCATTGCGAATGCTACGCGAATCCTGGGAGGGATTTGATGAGGACCCTAATGTAGTTGCGTATGTTTTGGACCTCCTTCAGAGGCTCGGAAAAACAAAAGATCTTGTGGAGACCCATATGAAGGCGGCACAAGTATTGTCGAAGGAGTACTACGACAAATTAGCAAAAAAACGTACCTTCGAAGTGGGAAGTCAGGTAATGTTGCTGCGGCCGTCCAAGAAGAACAAGCTTGAGGTTCACTGGGAGGGGCCCGCTAAAGTAATATCTAAGCTTTCCGATACCAACTACGAAGTGAAGCTAGGAAGGCGGTCTAACAAAATTTACCACAGCAACTTGATGTAACCATACGTTCAACGTCAAGCGGTCGTAAATCTGCTTTTGAATGCTTCAGAGGAGGAAGGAGCAGACATTCTTACTTCTAGGGATCTAACCGAAAGGGGTTCAGAGGTAATGTTGGAACAGCTGAACCTGGAGCCAAGGTTAAGTGAAGCCCAGAAGGAAGATTTGAGAAGGATTGTTTCGGAATTTAAAGAAGTGTTTTCCGACCGTCCCGGAAACACGACGGTGATTAAACACGACATCGAGCTTACGTCTGAGGAACCAATTCGTAGTAAGCCGTATCGGTGTTCCCCTGTGCAAAAGCAGATCATGAAAGGTGAGATCGATAGAATGCTTGAGTTGGGAGTCATAGTACCGGGTGAGAGTGACTATACATCTCCTCTAATATTGGTTCAAGTGCCGGGAAAAGATCCTAGACCATGCATCGACTATCGTCGTCTTAACGCCATAACTAGAGACCAGACTTACCCGATACCAAATCTGGAGGAAAGGGTGGAAACGGTGTCAAAGTCAAATTACATTTCCACGTTAGACCTCGTGCGAGGGTATTGGCAGGTCCCTCTTACGGAGCGCGCTAGCCGCTACGCCGCGTTCGTTTCCCCATTCGGAACGTATCGTCCACTCATGCTCAGTTTTGGACTGAAAATGCGCCTTATTGTTTTTCTAGTCTAATGGACCGCGTTCTTAATGGCCTGTCCGAGTTCGCACTTCCGTATCTCGGCGATGTCGCCATCTTCTCAAACAGCTGGGAAGAACATATCGAGCATTTGCGAGTCGTGTTGAACAAGTTGAAAGAAGCAGGTCTTACCGCGAAACCTGCTAAATGCCACCTAGGATGCAGCGAGGTGTCTTACCTGGGACACGTTGTGGGGCGTGGCCGGCGTAGGCCTTCAGAAATTAAGGTAGCCGCCGTCATGAACTATCCACGACCAACCAGAAAGTCGGAGATAAGGGCTTTCTTGGGCCTAGCTGGATACTATCAGCATTACGTGCCGAATTACTCTAGCATTGCCAGCCCTTTAACTGACGCACTTCGGAAGTCGGAGCCGGTTAAAGTGACGTGGGACTCAGAAAAAGAGAATGCGTTCTGCACGCTGAAACAGGCCTTAAGCGAAAAGCCCGTTCTCATGGCACCCGACTTTTCCAAAGGCTTTATCATTCAGTGCGACGCGAGTGATCGCGGAATGGGAGCTATACTGTGCCAGGAAGATAGCGGTGGTAACGAAAGACCAGTTTTGTACTTAAGCCGAAAGCTGAGCTGCAGGGAAGAGGCATATAGTACCTCAGAAAAGGAATGCGCCTGCCTGGTTTGGGCCGTTCAAAAGCTGGCCTGGTATGTCTCCGGTTCGAAGTTTGTGGTCGAAACGGACCACTGTCCTCTAACCTGGTTGAATAACATGTCGTCTAAAAGTGGCCGGTTACTGAGGTGGAGCATGATACTCCAGGAGCACAACTTAGACGTTCGTTACAAGAAAGGAAAGCTAAACGCTAACGCAGACGCTCTGAGCCGTGCGTTCTAATAAGTACCATCTTTAGTTATCCTTTCGGTCTTTCGCTGGCGGATCGGGGCAAAATTTTGTCCTCATTGCGGCCTCAGCCGAGCGATCCTATCATGAGTGATCTCAAGGGGCCAACTTCATTTTGTATTCTATTTCATTGCGCTTGTAGCACGTGTAATATTCTGAGTTCTGGTTTTAAGAGTTTTGTGTCCCACATGTGCCTCTTGATGTAGAGGGAACGAAATTTCGATAGACACAGCTAGGAATATATTATGCAATATTATGTCTGGTCATCTGTCGGCTGACTGAAGGCACTTGCTTGTGTCGTGTGTTGCCTGTTGTCGAACCGTTCTTGACAAGTTGCAGAACCATCAACAAGTCTTGCGGCCAAAGATCGTCAGAAGAGACGAGCGAAGCTAGTCGACTCATCTTGGCGACAAGCCGGTGAAGCTGGGATCCTGCCTGAAGAAGTGGATCTGTTCACGGAACGGAGCCAGGAGCCATCTGTCCGAAGGGCACTGGAGGTGAACCTGGATGGACCTGGCGAACGAGCGCGCCCGGCATCCGAGCCACGTGGAAGCAGCTCGTCTTTCCGGCGCATTGTCTGGCGGCGGGGGTGCTGTAATGCCAGGGCTCTCAACTCGAACCTTCATTGCTCCGGCAAAGTATTCAAGCTGGTAGAACGTCTGATGCAAGTGGCGTCAACATCGGCAGACTGTCTGATGCAATCCACGGCTACTCTTGCGGTGCGCCTGACGCAATCGACGGCAATTCCTCACGCACCTGCGCGCAAGCCCTCTCACCCACGGGTCGGATCCCGGCCAGCAACCAACGGCGGTTCCTGATTGGAGGCTTGGACCTACTGGCTGATGCAAGGGGCCCAAAAGGGGCTATAAAAGAAGCAAGCCGCGGAGTGACGAGAGAGAGCGACTGAAGAAATCCCGGGTCGTCATCGCACCTCAGTGCGAGCCCAATAAGCTGTCGGCCCCAGTGCCGAAAATGTAACGCCTCTGTTTATTCTGTATATAAAGTTACCTTAACTCACCGTCGCCTTGTCCGCTTCGACTATCAGCTCTGGGCAGATGCAGCCGCAAGCTGAGACACCCGTTACCCAACAGTATGCGATGCTGCACTAGCGAGGTTTGTCCAAAAGGTCGACCGCCTATGTCAAAAATATCGGAATACAGGGTCAGCAGATGCCGGAGTTCGTTGGCTTGTGAGGGTGAAAGGTCTTGGGCTATCATTTTCGTGATGTAGTCATGCGATAGAGGTGATGTGGCCGCAGACGACTGCAGGTGGCCGAAGAGCTGGTCGAAGACTGATGCGGCAAGAGGGACAAAAGCTGGTATTCGTGTGACGGTGATAGAGTGGCGAGGGATATGCCCTTAGGTAGTACCTTAGGGCAGAATGCAAAATTCAGTAGCGGCAGACAAGCTTTGTGATCTGATATGGTCATACCGTGTTAGGGAAAGACACGCCATGCGAGAGTAAGGCGCTGACGTCCGGAGTGACCACATGGTCGCCATCCGGCACACAAAAATTGGGAACAACACTGATACACGTGAGTGCCTGCGGCGGTAGGCGAACAAAGTCAGCAGAACAGAGATGGACCTGCGCTGTGTCGGGAAGTTCGGGAGCATCAGGCAAATCAAGCTGGACCGCACCAGCTGAGCAGTCAATGACAGCTGAGTGAGCCGATAAAAAATCAAGGCCGAGGATCACGACGTGAGGGTAGTGGTCAAGGACGTGGAACAAAACGGATGTGTGACGACCTTCGACGTTTACACGAGCGGCACACATTCCCAGCACGGCGGGTGTTCCTCCGTCAGCGACTTTTACAATGGCGGACTCGGCAGGTGTGAGAACTTTCTTCAGCCGCTTCCGAAGATCAGCGCTCATGACTGAGATGTGTGCACCGGTGTCGATCAGAGCAGTTACTGGTACGGCATCAACTTCCATGGCGATTTGGTTCTGGTCGGTCGGCAAAGTAATCAGAGGATTTGCAGGTCGGGGGTCCAATGCAGCGTCACTTCCGGGAGCTGCATTTGTCAGTTTTCCTGGGATGATCGTACGGAAGGATGCGGCGACGAAGGACGGCGGGGCAGAGGCGAGTGGCGACGGTGATCGTGTGGCGACGGTGAACTGCTCGAGCGTCTGAATGATGCAGGAGGGCCACGGTACGAGTCGTCATAGGCCTGGCCACGGTACATAGGGTCGCAGTACGTCGGATCATTCGGAGCGGCACTAAACGGCGGACGTCAGTTGTCATTTCGGCAGTAGAAAAACGTAGATCGTGAAAAAGTAGACTGACGGTAAGGGCAGTAGCGGGAAATGTGACCCACGCCACTACAATGGAAGCATATGGGCCTGTCGTCATGTGTTCGCCACTGGGCCAGGTCTCGGTAACGTCGAAACGTCGGTGATGGCCGACGAAGTGAAGCAGAAGGTGTGACTGGAGGCCCGCTAATGGGGCACACCGGTTGAATGCCGGCATTCTCAAGTTCCTCTCGGACAACTGCCTCGATGAGTGAGACCGTCGCCTCTGCATTCTCTGACGGGCGCCCGAGAGATGGTGCCGCAGCCTCAATTTCCCGCCGCACAATTCTCACAACGCTATCCGCGGTGCGCGGCTGAAGGGACTGATGAGCGTCTTCGCACGAAGACGTGGCAGCGGTGTCTGGAAGCCGCGTGAATTGTTGGGTGATGCGACGGCTCTTGGCGTCTTCAAAACGGCGGCACTCATTGATAATTTCGTCCACCGTCGAGCAGTCTCTAAAGACGAGCAAGTTGAACGCGTCATCGGCGATGCCCCTAAGTATATAGCCTACTTTGTCAATCTCGGTCATGGTGGAGTCGACGAGGCGGCAGAGCTAGAACGTCAAGCAACGTACGACTCTGTGGATGGTTGGGCCCGACAAGACAGGTCTTTCATGGCAGCGGACTTGCTACCGGAGGGTGGGCCAAAGAAATCGCGCAATTTCTGCTTACATAAATCCCAGCTGGTCAACTCTTCTTCGTGCGTGTCAAACCAAATGCGTGCTGGTCCCTGGAGGTAGAAGAGAAGGTTTGCGAGCATGATCGTGGGGTCCCATCGGCTGTGCGCTGCAACTCGTTCGTACAGGCCAAGCCACTGATCCACGTTCTCGTTGGACTTGCCGGAAAAAGTTCCAGGGTCACGAGGGTGAGTAAGGACGACTGAGTGTTGCGGCGTCGAGGGTGCTGACGGCGCCGATGCTGGCGCCGTGTTTGATCCAGAGGCCTGGTCGTCGGTGGCCATTGTAGAGCGGTTGATGACAAGTCCGCTGCGGAGTTCCGTCTTGTGCGATACCCCGCACCTCTCACCAAAATGAAACTGGCACAGGGATACGCTTGTAATGGGGTATATTTGAACTACGGGGAGATTAGCCGGTGCAACCCCAATGGCGGATCATCAGCCTGCGCCCCACTGCCGCGCATCCTGTGTTCCTCTCGAGATCGTCGTCGTCTTTGCTATTCTTGCAGTAAATTTCCAGTAACTTTTTCCAGTAAATTCTCTGCGGTAAATTCCAGTCAATTTTTCTGCGGATCCAGACGAATATGAGCAGTGAAGGAACGGACGAACGGGCAAGAACTTTTTACTTTTCCAACGTTTCGGCCGGTGGTCCGGCCTTCATCTGGAAATACAGTGCATGTGGAAATTTGCTGTTTATATATTTGCATGACTATAAGAGGGGGCCCCCAAACACGCAACTAGTATCACTGCTATCGCACTGACGACTGAACACTCGTGCATCGTGATTGTAAGATGACTGCATGAAATGAGATCAACAGACAACGTTTAGAATGAAAGTGAACCGTGCGCAATGACATACCGATTTTACATGTAGGCACACGACGAGTGCATACGGAAAGATTATACATGTATGGCAGAAGAATTGAAAGAAACCGGTATAACAGTGAATATCGCCGGTTAACAGAAAGGCAGGAATAAAACAACGAGAACCAGTGTAAAGTATGAAAAATATCAACAACGATGAATTTTATGTTGAAAACAAGAATGCGGTAAAACAGCTAAAAGAACAGATGCAAAACAATAAAAGTCGGCATTCAAAAAATGGTGTCACACAACGAAAAACGACGTCTAACAGAAAACAAGTGTAAAATATAAAAATATAAGAATATAAAACCAAGGAAAGGCATGTCACAATATAAAATATGTAAAATAACTAGGATTGCGTCATACACACAGAGTAATTTCACTGACGAACTGTCAATGATGTGGCAGTCCGCTACACGGGCAGGAATGTGTTTTCCTGCGCTCTCATTTATGCCAGATGATACAGCCTTAAATTTGTAGATGAGGAATGATTCGCGCACTTCTCATTCGTGGTGGGATCTGAAGCCGGATTCTAATATGGTTGGTGTTAGTGTGTCGAGTGAATGCCCTTGAACGGTGACGTGCTTAGATAGGGGCAGATCGGGCAGAGCAGTGACATGCGCCTTGTGATTGTTGAAACGTAAACAAAATGGCGTTTCACTGTCTTAGACGATGTCAGCATATTGCGCAGGTTTCTTGACCGACGGTATACTAAGCGTGGCGGTTCTGCGAAAATGTTTTTCAAGCGGTCACTCTGCATGAGAGTGTTGTGATGCCTTTTTAAGATATTGGCGAGATTCGGCATCGACGCGGAATGTGTCAAGACTAGATTAGTAGTTGGTTGCTGTGGAAGACGTTTGTCCGAGTTGAAAGTCTCGCTTCTGTCTGCTGCAGTGGCACGTTTAATAGCGTCGTCAGTTAGTTGAGGCGGGTATACTTCAGTACTCGGAGCGCATCAAGAAGCTTGTCACAATTATCCCGGAAGTCTGAATCTGCAGAACACAACCTTTTAAATCGGAGTGCTTGACTATACGGTATGCTAGACTTATTATGTTTACATGGCTACTTTCAAAATGAAGGTATAGCGGTGTCTATCGGTCGGTTTTTTTTGTAAAGTTTGGTTGTTAGTCTGTTTCCACAAAGGCACACCGTGACGTCGAGAGAGTTTACGGAAGAAGCTGAGTAGACTGGCGAAAAGGTGATGGATGGATAAAAGTCATTAAACCTGGCAATGAAGGACAGAAGTTCACTTTCTCCGTGCGGCCATACAAGGAAGATGTCATCAATCAAGCGCTTATAGTACAATGGTTTGAATTCACATGTACCAATAAATTGTTTTCCAGTAATCCCATGAACGTGTTGGCATAATTAGGTACTATCTTGGTGCCCATCGAGGTACCACTCACCTGCACGTAGTGGGTGCCATTAAATTCAATATTGTTCAGTTGCAGGATAAGCTGTAAAAGGGAAGCCAGAGCTGAGCTGTCAATGGGTTTATCCGAGGGGGATTCGTCATAAGCGCTAATTACCGACCGAACGCCGTCGTCATGTGGAATATTAGTATAGAGAGAAGCTACGTCTAGCGTAACACGTATAGCGTTGTCGGGGACGTATAGGTCAAGAATGTCAGTTTAAAAAATGGTTACTGTCCTTGAGATACGAGGAAAAGGACGGGGAAATCCCCTTAATGAGACCGTCAACATAGCTCGAAAGTGGTGCAGTCACCGTGCCAATGGCCGACACTATAGGACGACCAGGGTTGTTAGGCTTGTGTATATTTGAGAGTAAATAAAATCTTCCCGCAACCGGACTGAGTGGAATCAGTCACTCTATCGTCTTTTTATCAATGCAGCCATCTCGGAAAAGGCAAGCTTCCCGGTGTGTCTGTGACAATCTGTTTAAATTCCTTAGTTGGGTCGTGATCGAGCAGTTTGTAGTGTTTGGTGTCACACAACAGTATTAAAGCTTCGGCGATGTAGTCGGTGGCGTCCATTACTGCTATGGCGACACCTTTGTCGGCGGGTTTAATGACGATGTCGGAGCGCTGTTAGTTTTAATGGCCTGCCTTTCGTCCATGGACATGGTTGTGCTTGAAAGAATTGTTCTGGTTGTAAACATGAATGAATGAATGAAACAAACGTTTATTTTTGAGACAGTGTTCTGAGCGTGCAAGCTCATGGCCACCCTTGGTGGGAGGGTCCCTTATTCCAGGAACCCTCTGGCCGCAATCGCATCCCGGGCTCTGGTGACGAGCCGTCGTTGGTCGTTGTTGCGATCTCACCGCTGCCACCGCTTGTTGCGATCCCACCGCTGCCACCGCTTGTCGCCGTTTATCGCTGCCACCATTTGTCGTGGACTCGTATCGCCTTCAGGCCAGGAGTCCACGGGGCAGGAGGGAAGAGTACGAGGAGTTGGTTTGAGAAGAGAATATTTACATTTATTTACAACATGGTTTGAAGGTGATGGCCGAATCCCAATCAATCCTCTATCGAATCCTCTGATCCCGGGGTGCTCCCGTGGATTAAGTAACCAGCGTCGTCCGGCGACGCCTTCTTGGGAGGGCCCAGTCGACGCTTCTTCTTCCAATCGGAGGTTGCGGGTCCAAAGGGGAAGAGGGTTGCGCACCGCCCCTTTAACCTCGAAGGTGGCCGAGATGATCTGCACGCAGCCGGACCTTACGACGGCGCATCTGGACGCCTTCCGGTGACACATCTGGACGTCTTCCGGCCAGAGGTAACGAGAAAATTGTTACCGGCACTCGGCACGTTCGACTCGTATCTCTAACGACACCTGCGTTAGTGAGTTTCTGCTGGCGCCGCTCCGTCTCCGAAGTCCCGGACGTAACAGCTCCGTCCGCCGGCGGGAGACTCGACCTGAGGGTGACCAGCATACCAGGTCGGCCGAAGTGTCGGGGTTCGATCAGCTCTCCGTGGGATGGAAGCTCCGATGTGGATTTCTCACACATGCCTTGGTGGCTCTCGTCCTGGGCACACACGTAAACACACACGCACACGCACAACTACTGGCACGGGAAGTGCCCTGCCCGCGCTAGGAGCCATCGAGTCCAAAATACATAAACCAATCTGCCTTACATTTCTCAACTTAAATGAAAGCAGCCCTCAAAACAGTTGTAAACATTCGCTGAAGCTCCCAATCTCTATTCCTAAATTAATTTGAGCTTGCAGTTTACTTTAGTTATCATGTTCACTCGACGAACTACATGTGTGAGCTATCGCATTCTGCCGCAAATCCACCAGGCTCCACATTTCTGAACCAGTACATGCCTCACATATGACCCCGACCTTTCGTTCCCAAAATTTTGTGCCGTCAAAGTGAGTCATCATGTTCCCGTGAACAGACGAAAGAAAACTGTCGAGCTGCATTAGAGCAAGAGCTAAATTCGCAAACGTGCTCTAAATAAACAACTACAAACCTATGTAGTATAACCACAGGAACATTAATCCTTTTCAACATCCGCCCTCGCACGTCTTAGTGCTGCTACTTAATATTCCACTCTGCGGATGTACTACAATACTAGCTCTCCGACTTTGCGGTCGCAATTCTTACACTTCAGACACCCTATATAAAATAACCTTGCTCTCGTCCACACACTGCACATGCCTTTAAAGCCATAAACAGAAAACAAAACTCGCTTAAATTATGCGCAAAACTCAATAAGAATATCCATGCTTATTGATCACTCTTGCCTAAAAGCTAACTCAAAACACTGCCACAATTTACGTACTTGTTGAACAAACACTAACCTCATTCCTTGCCAGCGTCCACACAATACCTATGAGTTTAAAGCAACAAACAAAACTCTCGCCAGCATTACGCTCTGAAACTCTCTAATAATACCATTGCTTATGTAACCTCAAACACTTTCGCTGTTTCGCACACCCGCTGTACAAACCGCAACACGATTCCTTGCATTCGAACGGAATGACGCGCAAATCAAACACTACACTCTTTCAAAACATTTGCGGTCATACGACTCTTCAAACTCAATCTCTTAAACACATCGCAAACCATTCAACCTCATACATGACTGTAACCTTTCAACAAACAACTCGCTTTCTCACTTTCCACTATGCCTTCACACTCACTATCGGCTCAACAAAAAAGTTACAGTTCACGAAATTCAATCTAACTTCAAAGTTAAATCTACAAAAACAAACCTCGAACTAATCACCTAAACACTCAAGAAGCACCACATTCGAAAGGTAAGATAAACAAATAAACAAAAGTGTCTTTCGAACAAGTCCTCCATTGACATTGCCCGACAACCTAGGTCTGTCTCCCATTTTGAGACGTACTCGCGGTGGTCGCGCTCGGAGCGCTTTTCTTGAACAGGAAACGCAAAACGCGAGACACCTGTTCGACTCTCCGCACGGCGCCACTATCCTCGCCATCGCCTTTCCTGCGCTACCGCGGTCGCATTGTTCGGCGACTTCGCGACGACCCCTGACCTTGCACACCCGCCGCGACAATGCTGCACCGTGAAGAGGACGGGAAGATAATTGCAACCGGCCCTCGGACCGCGTTCGTGCTGAGTGCTCTTTCCCTCCCCTCTTCGTTCGGCGGCTCGCACGTGTTCTGCGCCGATTTGCCTTGGATGACAACCACACCTTTCTCATTTTTGTACTTCTTCCTTTGAAGCCCACCTTGAAACCTTCCATGCTCTGTGTGGCATTCCTCTCACTGCGACGCCTTTTCGGCCTATGCCGCTTCTTTCTGGGCATTTCGGAGCCCTTCGCTTCCTTTTCATGAGCTGGCTGATCCACGCAGTCTAAATGATTTCCAGAAAAATCATCTGTTCCTTCACTCTCCTGACTGGCGGACCGCTTCAAACACTTAGGAAAGTTGCAGCTGTCTGCTTCTGAGCTATTTAGCTCGCATACCTGGGAGCTACCCTCAACTACAACCTCCTCCTCACTTTGTGCTTCACTGTACTCCACTGGCTTTTCACTGGTAGTCCTGCCTAGCGAGTCGAAATTACCTTGGACGCGGCATGCAGGATCTACCGTCGCGACATACTCCTTTTGTATCCCTACCAAATCGTCCGCAACCCTCCAAGGTGCTTCACTCTCTTCCCATTGGTACGATACCTCGTCGCGTTCCTCAAATGCAACCTCCTGCTGCTCACATTGAGCTTCACTGCGCTCTCCTGGCCTTTCACTGGTGTTCTTGCATGACGAGTCGAAATCACCTTGGACATGGCATGCAAGATACACCGTCACGACGTCCTCAATTTGTATTCGTGCCAAATCTTCCGCAACCTCTCTGGGCGCTTCTCTTTCGTCCCATTGGCACGATACTTCGTCGAGTTTTCCCCGGCCTTTAGTGACATCCACTTTCACTGCGGCATCTTTGTCACCAAAGTTCACTTCACTTGTGAACGTGCCGCCACTCTCGCGTGCGCTAGCCCTTTCTTCGGCTT
This sequence comes from Hyalomma asiaticum, assembly GCA_013339685.2. Lineage (NCBI taxonomy): Eukaryota > Metazoa > Arthropoda > Arachnida > Ixodida > Ixodidae > Hyalomma > Hyalomma asiaticum. The sequence goes on from CM023481.1 coordinate 221,306,857, forward strand.
TGACCTCCACCGCACACGCTACCACTTCGCACCTTTCGTGCGCTACTTCCGCAGATACCTGATTATCTCTCTGCATTGCCTTCCGTTCACGATCTAGCCTTTCAATCTCTTCGTTCAAAAATTTCAACTCCTGCCTGCGTCTTTCGTCCTCAATTCTTTCCTTTAATTCTCTTTCCTGACTAATTAGAATTAAGGTCCCGAAATATTCTATGTCCTCCGGATCGCTACCACTTTCTACTATTATGTTTCGAATTTCCGATTCAGGCAAGCTCTCATCTACTTCTAAATCAAACTCCTCAGCGAGCATCAACAGGCTAGCTTTCGTCAAACTCGTCAAATCCATGGTGACCACTTTAAACTTTGACTCGGCTTTCGCAAAAATGCAGAAATCAACCCCACCAGCGTTTCAATTCTGGTCCAATTGAAGCCTGGTAAATTCCACAGAATTAACGAAAGCCCACACTAGCAGTCCCAAGTTGCCTAATCCTTGTCTACCTTTCTGACTTTCTTAAACACTTCCTTAATCCCTCAGTCAACTCCTAATCCTACGTAACTCTTCCTCCTCTGCACCTATCCTTTCAACAACATCAATAACCAATCTCAAGCTCCCTTTTCACTTCCTCACGTCCACTACCAATAATTCTGCACTTTTCCACAAACGTATATGGGTGGCCTTCAGCAGCTTGTTAACATCCCTTTGAAAGCTGCTTTCTGCTGAGATACGCACTACCACAATTCTAGGCAGTTGTACGATCGAGCTTTTAACGGTCCTAGGCTAAAAGACTCGATGACTCTCAAGCACAAAGCCAGGCGCTCACCCAACACCGTGCAGTCGTGGTACGCTACGAGGATCCCGCCGTCTTCCCGTTCCTAGGGCTTTCGGCCGGTCCTTTCTCCATGGAGCCTCCGGTTCATCACGCCGCTCGCCATCCGTCGTCGTGGTTCATATTCCACCGCCTGCCAGCCTGTTGTTGCGACCCTCACCGCTGCCACCATTTGTCGTGGACTCGTGTCGCCTTCAGGCCAGGAGTCCACGGGGCAGGAAGGAAGAGTACGAGGAGTTGGTTTGAGAAGAGAATATTTACATTTATTTACAACATGGTTTGAAGGTGATGGCCGAATCCCAATCAATCCTCTATCGAATCCTCTGATCCCGGGGTGCTCCCGTGGATTAAGTAACCAGCGTCGTCCGGCGACGCCTTCTTGGGAGGGCCCAGTCGACGCTTCTTCTTCCAATCGGAGGTTGCGGGTCCAAAGGGGAAGAGGGTTGTGCACCGCCCCTTTAACCTCGAAGGTGGTCGAGATGATCTGCACGCAGCCGGACCTTACGACGGCGCATCTGGACGCCTTCCGGTGGCACATCTGGACGTCTTCCGGCCAGAGGTAACGAGAAAATTGTTACCGGCACTCGGCACGTTCGACTCGTATCTCTAACGACACCTGCGTTAGTGAGTTTCTGCTGGCGCCGCTCCGTCTCCGAAGTCCCGGACGTAACATCGTCCAAGTCCCGGGTCGAGATTCTGGCCTCCCACGTCTCGTTGTAAACATGAAGAATATCTTTTTGGACAGCCGAAATATATATGTCTAGATACTTGTCTCTTTGGACAGGTGGTGTCCAGTGCCGACCAGACGGCAAGCTGTTAGACGTGGATCGACCGTAAAAGAATTCTCGTAGGCGCATGTTCCGTGCAAAGTCATCAAGGTCTTTGACGAGCTGGAATTCGTTGTACCCGCCAGTCGCCGGGCAGAAGTTCAGACCCCGAGAAAGGACGTACATTTCTCGATTAGACAGTTTGATGCTCGAGATGTTAACGATGTTAGCAAAGCGGTTCCTTTCATCAGTACTGGAACTAAGTGAAGTGTTCATAGACGGGAGTACTGGCATTAATGGTGCTTGAATGTTGTCTCGAACCATTTTTCGACTTTTTTTAGCTTGAATTCCTGATCGCTTCTTTAGTTCATAATCCTCAAGCAAAGCACGCTCCCATGAGCTTACCGGATGATCACTCTGTAGCTGGCGTACCGTGTGCCGTGTGGAAAGTCGTACCGTGTGTCCGATTTTCCATGCGATCCGACGTCCGGCGATGCGATTCGGCAGTCGCACCGGGTGTATCGGGGGTGTTTTTGCAGCACCGGTTCCTTGGTCCGGACGTCCGGTGCGCGTCAAACCGTGCAGATTTTCTTGTCGCTGGATAGAAAGGTCGGACGGCAGCAGCCAATGGCAGCGCGGGAGACGCGTGACGTCGTGCTGCTGGCCGCCCATTGGTTCACTGCTCCGCTCCGATCGCCCTGCCGAGGTTACCGAGGCTTTTGCCGGTATCGCCGGAATCTCGTGGAAAATATTGTAACTTGTTTCTGGCACGGAATAAATGCTTCTTATGTTGTGTTATGCCTAATGTGGATCAATCTACAAAGCAACGCCCGTTTCCAAACCATCGGAGAGATCGAATGCAGCCGCCGTGCGAAGGTAAACAAACATCTCGACAAGGGGGGGTGACGTAGGCACCAGGCTGTGTTGCTCGCTTGGACTCGAAAGGAAGCAGCTGTCTCGGCAAGGGCCACCTCACCGAAGCGGCTTGTTTCGTTTCTGCCATATAGCGCTTCATTCTCGACGATGTTTCGAGAAAACTAGTCGGATGTGTTAACGCACGACATATGAGTGCAAATTTTAATCGTATAGATAAAAATGGGCACGTTGTGACGAACTCGCGGTTGACAGCGAACGACTACTACTCCGAGGGTCGGCAGCTAGGCCTACCCTCGTAGTCGTCACTGACGGTGGGCTGCTGTGATGTGCTAGTCGCTGGCGAAGGCATCGGCAGTGTTTTTCGGTGTCATGTGACCAAGCAAGGCTGTACGAAAATGTTTATTTTGTACTTACTGACGAGGATACGACGTCTTACGAGCGTGTATGCAGACGCGCTTCGTGAGGGAGGAGCTCGCGCTCTGATCGCTCGTCTTGACCCGCCGAGGCATTTGCCGGTGTCGACGTAATAGCATCGCAAATATTGCTTATGATTTGTTTGTGACACGAAATTAATTCTCCTTGAGTAATGTTACGCCTAAAGTGAGCCAATCTGCAAAGCAGCGCCCATTTCCAAAGCACTCGAGAGATCGGAAGCAGCCGCCGCAGCCGCGGTGCGAATGTCTACAAACATCGGCAGGGCCTGTTTCACCTGAAGCGGCTCGCTTCGTTTTTTACCATTGCGCTTCGCATCTGTTTCGAGAAAACTAATCGTATGCGTTAACACACGATGTATGAGTAAAAATGTTAATTGTGTTGGCGAAATTGAGCGCTTTGTGGTGAGCTCGCGGTTGATTGCGAACGACGACGGGTACGTCGTCGGCAGCTATAGGCCGACCCTCGCAGTCGTCACTGGCGGTGGCCTGTCGTGATGTGTTTGTCGCTCGCGAAGATATAGTTTTATCGGCAGTGTTTTTCGGTGTTGTTATGTAACCAAGTAAGGCTGTACAAAACTGCTTATTTTGTACTTAGCGAGAGGGATGCGATGTTTTACGAGCGTGTACTCGACGAGCCTGATGTGGACGGAGCCTCCTCGCTGATCGCTCGTCACCCCATGTGTCTTGAAGCGTCGTATGCCGCGTGTCGGAGCACACGGCATCAGACGTCGGATCGCATGGAAAATCGGACCACGTGTTTTGACACATGGTCCGATTTTGCATACAGGGTCTTTAGCGGACGACAGGGGCAACTACTGAGAAGGGGATAAAAGGAGCGCCCGAGCAAGCCGGAGGGCCTTCTTTTTCTTGCTACAAGTGCTGCCGGCTGGACACCGGCACGATCGCTTCAGGCTCCTTTGCGGGTCGTACTTCTTGCTGTAATTTTGTAAAAATTTTGTAGATAAAGTTGTATTGTAAAACGTTCAGTGGCGAAGGCGTCTTCTTCCGGAACATTTCGAAGACGACGGCCATCTCCATCGCGAAGCTCGGGCCCGGCGCTGCTTCGCCACAAAGCACCTGTCCGAATCTCCCAAGGTTCGGACCAAAATCTACTCCAGGTATAATAAACTTATTGGAATATAGGATCTCCCCAACACAACTTCAAAGTCAAGTAAAGGAATTAATTTTTCCTGAGTGTTAGGTTTTGTGTTAAGTTATGCATTATCTGCGTTTTATGTGCTGTATAATGTGTATTCCATAACCTGTAAACAGATAAATCAGTGTGTACAACTCTTTTGTTGCTTTTCTTATCCTGTTCTTTCCCCCTCTCAAAAGCAAAAGAGAGTTGATTTCTTATTTGCTGTTCTTGTAGTGTTCCACATCCACACATGCGTTTTTTGCAGTTGTATCATTTGTAAATAAAAGATCCCACTGCTGCAGCTGCTGTCTGGGCTACCTAGCCTATTTCAAGCACCTACTGGCATTTTGCTACGTCTCCTATATAATTGTCTTGAATAAAGCTTGAATCAATCAATCCTACCTGATCAGTGGTCACTAGCTCTTGCGAATTTGGGCTCTGTGCTTCTGCAATTCAGCTTTCAGCATACAAGAGAGCGCGGACAACGCAAGTCCTTCATAAATAAATTCAGATTGTTTCCCCAAGGAACTTAGCAAAAGCCCAAGGATGCTCGCTTTCCGTCGGGACAAGTCTGGAAGTCTCAGAAAAGGAACACATTATGTACCTAAGGCAGAATGTGTGGTACGTAAAATTGCTGACCGTAATTCAGTCACATTCAATATGATTACCGTGTATTTCGTGTTCTTTTTCTCTGCTTTTCTTTTTCGCTTGTGTTGCGCCTGCCCTTGAGGATGAGAGGAGAAAGTAGAAAAAAAGTGGGGCGCGTCGTGCCTTTTCGAAAGCATGCCGCTGTGAGCTGGACACGTTGTTTGTCCCTCTCAACGACCTCCACAGGCTGACCGCAGTGGGTGGGCCACTTAGTCAAGAGATTGATTGATTTGTGGGGTTTAACGTCCCAAAACCAGCTCTGATTATGAGAGACGCCGTAGTGGAGGGCTCCGGAAATTTCGACCACCTGGGGTTCTTTAACGTGCACTGACATCGCACAGCACACGGGCCTCAACATTTCGCCTCCATCGAAATGCAGCCGCCGCGGCCGGGATCTTAGTCAAGAGAGTTACCGGGCTCTCCAAACCCTATCCCTTTCAAGGAAAGTGTCTTGCCCGTACCGCCTTTAGTTTTATTTATTGATTGATTTTTATTTATACAATACTGCAGACCCTAATTGGGTCCATGCAGGAGGGCAGTACATAAATACATACATTCATGAATAACAATCAGAAACAAACGAACTAAAGAAAAAAACACGACTAAACAAGACAAGTTTAAAAGACACCGAAGAAAATGAATACAATAACATCAGAAACTAGCAACGGTATTAAGAGAGAACGCACGCATGAACATTTGCTAATCCTCTTGCAAGATTGAAGGCAGCAAGCACATCTGTAATACTCAAAAACAGGAACACTAAAAAAAGGAATGAAGGAATAATCAACGCGACAATAGTGACAACATTAAATAGATATACGTTCAATAGAATCTGCGTTTATTATTTGTGATACCTCCACGTTATTCCAATCATTTACAGTTCATGGGAAGAAGGAAAATATAAAGAGGTTAGTTCTGGTGTTGTATGGTGTTAAAGAAAGATCATGACGACGCCTTGTTCGACGTGCTGTAAGTGGTCTCAACATAAGCCTGTGGGTTAAGAGACAAGCCATTTTTTCTAAGTTGGAAAAGAAATTTTAACCTGTGAATTTTCCTTCGGAGCTGTAGTGTGAATATTATGTCGTTTCATTAGGGCTGTGGGAGAGTCATTTATTCTATATTTAGAAAAAATAAACCTAACTGCTCGGCGTTGAATCATCTCTAGTGCACTGTTAGTTTTTGTGAAGGGGTCCCATACGATGCAAGCATCTTCGAGTTTTGGTCGGATGAGTGAAGTGTAAGCCAGCAATTTAGTATCATGAGGAGCATGCTTTAGTTTATGCCTGAGGATACAAAGTTTCTTGAAAGAAGAGTTACAGATGTTGGAAATGTGGTTATTCCAGCTTAAGTTATTAGTTATTGTGATTCCAAGATATTTACATTGGTTTACTTTGGTGAGCGGTATGGATCCTAGGTTGTAGACGAACGACTATTTGTTAACTTTTTTTTGTTATAGACATGTAAACAGTTTTTTTCCGTGTTCAATTCCATGCCCCACCGCTTGCACCACAACAAAATGTTTTGAAGGTTAGAGTTAAGCATTAACTGATCATTAAGAGAACAAACTTCGTTAAACAATACACAATCGTCTGCGAATAGCCAAACTTGTACAGGTGGACCGATTTCGTTAACAATGTCATTTATATATATTAGAAACAGTAATGGTCCTAATACACTGCCCTGGGGAACTCCAGAAGTTACTGAAAGTTCATTAGAAAAGTAAATACCAATTGATACAAACCGCTTGTGATTAGACAGATAAGCCGCTACCCAGTTAATAATGTATGCTGGGAGGTTAACTGGCTGCAATTTTTCGGTGAGTTTACTATGAGGAACAAGGTCAAACGCTTTTTTAAAATCCGAAAATATAACGTCAATTTGGCTTGACTTGTCAAGAGTACTAGCAAGGTAGTGAATAATTGTCCTTAGTTGTGTTACAGTCGATAACTCTTTGCGAAAACCATGCTGGTGAAGAGACAGTACATTGTTATCATTTAGAAACTTGGTTATTTCATTAGCAATAATATGTTCAACTAACTTGCAGCATGCAGACGTCAATGAAATGGGGCGATAATTAGTTACTTGGGCTGAGTTGCCCTTTTTCGGAATAGGAACGATTCGTGTAGTTAGCCAGTCAGCAAGGAGAGTAGCTGATGACAACGAGGAACGATAAATGATTACCAGAAAGGGGGCTAATGCTTCAGCATACGTGCGCAGAAAGGCATACGGTATGTTATCCGGTCCTGGAGAGGATTTAACTTTAAGGTTCAGTGGCATTGATACCACACCTCGTTCTGATACAATATCAGGGTTCGAGTCACATGGCATGCGATTAGGGTTTACAGTGGTATCGGAATTAGAAAATACACTTTGAAAGTAACGATTAAAATGCTCCGCGATACATTTCTTATCGACTTTAGTAGTGATATATACAAGTGGTGAACTCGTGTAATGCGGCACACCTGAAGTGGCGGCCGAACGGCAGCGCAATGTATTCCTTTACGGGGTGCATGCAGGTTTCGTCCCCTAACGGGGCACTCATCTTCTCAGGACCGAAATAAACGTTTTTTCTTTGTCTGTCTGCCTGTCTGTGTTCACCTCCCTCCAGCCCCACCGCTACTCTCTCTGTTCTTTCCTCTTCCATGCCCCACCCCCCTGAAACAGCGAAATAGTTTTTTTTTTAGGAGCGAAGCTCCTTAGGGTGTGGGTCGTTCCCTCCTCTGCAGTAGTAGTAGTAGTAGTAGTAGTAGTAGTAGTATGTATGTAGCCACCTCGCGCCGCCGGGAGGCTCCCGCTCGCCCTCGGCGCGTGCCGGGAGGCACGCGAGCTCTCTCACTCTTCCATCTGCTGTCTTGTGAGAGAGAGAGAGACAGAGAGAGCGAAAGGTGCGCGTTGGCTATAGAAATGCTCTTTCTTCGATGAACGCTCTACCAGCTCGCAAAGAAGGAGAACGTGCCCTCACCCGCGAGAGACAACGTTGGCGCAGGCAGCGTCTTCTAGCGAGTTTCTTGATTGAAAAATACCGACTGCTCGCGCTGGAGAACCGTTCACCGGCCAGCCATATATATATATATATATATACAGTATAATCTCGATGATACGATTACGGTTGATGCGAATTTCGCGATGATACGAATTTTAATGTTGTTTTGAATGGACTACATTGTATAAAATGCGCCGTCATTCGGTGTTATACGAACAGTTGCCTCAGCCATTGCGGATGATACAAACGCGCGAAATGACCGCTTTACGCGAGCGACTGACTCAGATTTTTGAGTGCAGATTTTTTCCGCAAGTTCCTTACGACTTTGGACCGGAAAATGGCAGCGAAAAGCAAAAAAATTTTGCTTTTCGTCAACCAGTGCTCGGCCCATCCCAAGACTGCAACTTCAGCAATGTCGCTGTAAGGTTCCTGCCCGCAAACACCACGAGCCGTCTACAACCGCTGGGTGCGGGAATAATCTGAAATGTGAAGCACCATTTCAAGGGATTGCTTGTGCGGAGGCTCCTGGCGAAAATTGAGCGCAAGGATAAAAGCCTGCAAATTAGCCTGCTTGGCGCGTTACATTTCTTGGCCATGTCCTGGGATAATGTGACCCAGGACACGATTGCGAACTGCTTTCGCAAGTGTGGATTTTTCGCGGAATCGGATGCGGCTCCGACGAAAGAAAACCAAGAGCCTGACGACAACTTGCACATCAAGGGTTAGGAGAACCTTGAAACTCGAGCTTCGGCACGAGACTTTGTCACCGCGGACGACAACGTAGCGACCTTTGGGCTGCGATCCATCGAAGAATTGGTCAACGAGGCAAAGGATACCGAGTCTGAGTGTGATGGTGAAGATGCCGGTGAGTGTGATCTCCTACCGTCAATGTCGGAAAACCTTGAAGCCCTCGATGTACTGCATCGCACCGTAAGCACCGGCAGTGTGAGGGAAGAAACCGCAGCACGGTTTTATTCCTTTTAGGCGGCTTTCTTGAGGGACAGCGAAGTTAAACAAGTTCAAAAGAATATCATGGACTTTTTCAGCAAGAAGTAGTTGACCCCAATAAAGTTCTTGTTCATCTTCATGATCAGCTTTAATTTGTTTTGGATCATACGAATTCGGGATGATACGAATATTTTACGTACTCCTTACGAATTCGTATCATCGAGATTCTTCTGTGTATATATATATATATATAAAGGCACTGGATCTTGCAATGAAGTGCCGGTGGGAGATTTCACTTGTGCGTAGTTGAACCATAAGGATTCGTAGCGTGCGTGTTAACTAAATTAATCCGGAACTCGGCACGATCTACGATGAACCTCCGGAGCCTCGCCCACTCATCATCATTCACTCCGTGGATATGCTGTGAATTTTTTCTGTGGGGGCATCCCCCCACTGCTTTACAACCTGTGGGGGCTGCTACCCCACTGCCCCCACCATCCCTTCCGGTTCCGGAGCCCCTGTCTGCTGGCACCCGTATTTGTAAGAACGACGGTTCACTCCCTGGCGAAGAAGGAGCCATCGTGGTGAGGCGGCCTATGGAACAGGCAGCACTGGTTGCCGGAAAGTGAAATCTAACTTTCAGTAGAGTTATCCACTCAGCATAGGCATATATAGCGGATTCGATATCAACGATGTGCTTGCACGCCAACACTTCATGTACAAGCACAGTTAAGAACAATCTACTCTCTTGTTCCTTTTTCTCCACTTTCAGCTGTCCCCCACTCATGGCTAAACAATTGACGGACAGAAAGTAGCAGAAAAACTCGTTACAAATGGCTATTTCGTTTACAGGTATGTTTACAGGTAGATCAGTAGTACACAACTTTATTAAGAAAACCCCCGGTTTCCTACGAAGAGAGGGCGTCCAGGCCGTGCCTGGCCGCCACTTCCTCGGCGCGTTTATTAATGGCCGGGAGCTGGGCGCCGAGGCCTTCGCTCAACAGAAGTTTCTTCCAGGCTTCGCTTCATGGTGGCTCGCCTAGGAGAGGCTGGTGGGGAAGGATCCTTGCTGCATCCCCAGACGATGTAGTCCAGAGTAGCAGCATGTGTCTTACAGAGGGTGCACGCTGATGTGAAAAGGACTGGGCAGATGTGCCTATATATGTACGAGGAAGGGTATGAGTGTGTTTGAAGTTGTTGCCAAGTGATTTCTTGTGCTTTGTTTAGTTTCGGGTGAGGGGGTGGTTTCGTTTGCCTTGTTAGTTTGTAGTGCTAAGTGATGTCGTGAAAGGTGATAATGCAATATGCAGTCACTAAAACGAAAAGAAAACTTAGCCCTCCTGAGCGATTTACTATATATGAGTTTTAGTGCTGTGGTAGTAGCACAGAACACCTATACTGATTGATTTGTGGTGTTTAACGTCCCAAAACCAGCTTGAGAGATGCCGTAGTGGAGGTCTCCGGAAATTTCGACCACCCGGGGTTCTTTAACATGCACCGACATCGCACACCACACGGGCCTCAGCATTTCGCCTCCATCGAAATGCAGCCGCTGCGGCCGGGATTCAATCGCACGACCTTCAGATCAGCAGCCGAGTGCCATGCCCACTAGACCACCGTGGCAGGGCAACGCCTATGCTGTAACCAACCTAGTAGCCCATAGAGCTGGCAGGTCACGTGATCTTTAACCAATCAGGTGCAAGCGTGCATGTTTCAAATCTAGCGGCGGATTCACCTCGCATGCCATAAGAACGCCTTAAATTTTCTACAGAAGAAAGAATGAAATGTTTTAACCGAAGTCGTGCCTTAACCGCTACGTTACATACCTACGCTTGCGAGGTCTTGCATTGACGTTTCTTTGGTGTTGATTCTGCTAACCCAGGTGTTTCCTTGGTTCGGCTGGCAAGGACTTATGAAAGGCGTGTGTCCTTATAGTTCGCTCTTAGAAATGGTCACAGCTTTGCTGTCCGGCGGATTTCATGGTGCGGAACTGGCGCTACTTTCATTATTGAGATGGAAAATTTTGTCCGATGGAGTCAGGAATGGGAAGTGAGCACCTTCTATTTAGATTAAATAAGCACGACTTCAGTCCTTGTATAATGTGACACACGAATTCTTCACAACCTTCGTCATGAGATTCGGAGCCACAAGCGTTGTTAGTTTTACGCCACCATGGGACGCACATAAAAAAAATCAGAATTACCGCTTCACCTCTATGCCTCCTTTATATACACACAAACACACACACACCTGAATTTCAGTTCCTAGAGAAACCTCTAGTAATTACCTACTCGGTTGACGGTGGACGTGAAACGGTAAGCATAACAGCCAACAAGAATTTACTGTCACAGTTAAACAATAACACGCAGTCCAGAAATGTACAGAGTCCCACTGAAAACCTACGTGTCCACTTTCGTCATGCGTGGCCACGACTCTTTTGCTGCTCCCAAACACGCACTAATAATTCAGGATCGCTGAAGCCATGAGCAGCCACCAGCCCTTCAAAGTCTTGGGGGGACTCGGGCCTACCCCAGAAACGGAATGCGTCGCTATGCAACGGCTGTAGGCCGGCCTTCCTCGCCACAATGGCTAAGAATATGTCGTCAAAACGAAATGGGCGAGTGTACTGGGCCACTTGGTACAAATCTACCAGTGCTGGCTGGGATAGCACAAATGCGCCCGCTGTCACGTAAGGTGGAAATCGCGAAAAGGGGTACTCATCCAACGATAAATACCATTTGCTCCAACGATGCCGCATAGGCCGCGATCGGGCGAACACATAGCCCGCCCAAAGGCGACCATCTCCAACAAATGCTGCAGGGGTGTTCTCCTCCTCGGAGTCCACCGCTGACAGGCCCCACGGATTTCTAATAAACTTGAGCAGATTCTTCACAGAAACGTAGTAGTCATCGTCAACACACAACACGAATTCAGCTTTCCGACAGTAATGAAACGCCCACCGAAACCCCAACATAGTTTTGATAGTGTTGTTGTAATAGGCGTCAATGAAATCTGCTTGAACGATGTCTTTATGACGCGCATACTCCGCGTCGACTTCATCTTGCGTTTCCGGTTTGCCAGTGCCAAGCATGAAAATACGCCGTATGACCACATCTGAAAATCGGGACTCGAAGCCCCAACTGCGACGAATGGCATTCCGCTGTGCTCTGTGGTGCAGAGCAGACTTCACAAGTAGAAGCAGCCGCACAGTGCCGTTCACTTCCGCACATTTACGGTCATTGCGAATTTTGAAGCGGTAGTTTTCGTAGGAGTTGATCGGCCGGACAGCAGGCGCGCGGCCATCCTCGAGAGCACGTAATAGTTCGAGCACATTCACTTCCAGTGGGTAGGTAAACTGTGCGTAGGGCGTTTCCCAACACACTGTGTACAGTCCTGTAGTTTCGACGAGCAATACTATTGCAGAAGCAATGACGACCCATTTTACTTTTGGTGAATACACGGCACGAACGAACCTAGCACGTCGGATCATGGGCGCTCCGCACTCACTACTGCAAGCACTCATCAGCGCCGTCTTGACATCGCCGCAGTTCAGTATCACATTTAAGCGTTGTTTCCATACAGGCTTCACAACCACAACAGCGGCCGAAATTAAAAAGCTTACAAGGCCAACACGCAGACCACACACAAAGACCCCTCCCAACACAAAACACAACGCGACTGAACAACGCACTATGGTCGATGAAAGCGGCATGCCGGCATGTCGTGGCTAGAGTTTACGGCCGCGGCCGCACCTACGTTGCCTACGTTGCCTAGAGTTTCAGGGACTTTAGCCTAGAGCGCCGTCGCCATGCCGTCCCGCACAGTCCCGCAGGTGCCGCCGCCTACGTGAACAGCGCATGCGAGAACAATCTCACTACACTTTCCCCAGATGGCGCCACAACGACCCAGAATTCCGCTTTGATGATGCCATAGACTGGTCACTGTAACGATCCTGCAACTTAATATCTGTGCCTTTTGGTCAGGATATTCCAAACGAATATGTCTGTGGATTGAACTCTGCCTGAGGCCATGGCAACTCAGGAACGAGGTGAGATCGCGCTCGCCGTAAACACTTGGCGCATGCAGCAGACGCGCTTTTCCCTGTTGTTATTAAGTTCACTGACCCAGTGTCGGGCTGATGTCCTTCAAGGGCGGCGGTCTATTGTTTATCAAAAGCGTTTAGAGTAACCTGCAATAGTACTTACCGCTGCCGCATATTTCGCCGGTGGCGTGCACTAGCATCATGTGCGCTCGTTGCCGCGAAATTTAGCAGCTACTGAGTACATACGTTCATGACAAGCAGCAAGTGTTAGTGCGAACTAGCTCTCATACCCTCATTTGCAGAAACTCAGTCCCTTGCATGGAGATCCTTCGCTAATGGCTGGGTTACTTACGACGCTGCTGTCGCGCGCACTTGGGCAAACGCAGCTTTTGCACCACGAGCGCGCGATCGCATGTGCGAGAGGATATGCGGGCGCCTGCTCGTGGCGCTATGTTCAACAAGCCCGCCTCGCCCTGCAGCGCGTTGCTGCCGCGCGTATTCACGGTCGAGGAGTCAAAGACGCGCGGTGCTCGCTCCCGGGCCGCTGTTGCGTTCGTCACCTTTGGCGTGCCTCCCACGGGGGAGAGAGTCCGGACAGCTGCGCAGCGAGGGTCGGCTGTACTACCTGTACACGGTCGTCACTCAAGGACAACCGACTGGTCTCGAGGTGCGTCACTGCTGTTCCCCGGTGCCTGCGGCAGGCTGCCACTCATCGGCGACTAGTGATCATAGAACACTTGTGGTTGACTCGGGGTTGTGGTCTCGTGAACCCCGGTCTCAAGGTCAAACTCGAGCATCGTCGACGTGTGCTCGCGGCCAAGGCCGCCTCGTGGCGCCTCCCCAGCTTAGATCGCGGTACGGAGTGCAGCAGCCGGTTCTCGTGTGCGCACCTGTTGCGGTCGGCAGCATGTACAAGAAGGAGCGGCCGAAGCTTTCTGTAACTGCTCTGTTGTACGGCTCTGCGGGGCCTGCGGCCTCGTGGCCTACGCGACCGCTGCAGCACCCTGATGTTTCTCCCACGGGCATTCGCGCAGCGCCGGGCTTGAACGGCGGTGCCTCCAACGGAGTCTCGAGCAGCCTTTCGTCGCAGCCGTCTTTCCTGCTGAGCGGCTACGGCGCACCCTCGGCTAGTCGATCACCGTTGGACGGTCGTCAGCTGAACAACGGGCCACCGGCCGCTCCGCAGCAGCAGCAGCAACAAGCCACACGTTATCCCCCCAACCACCCGCTGAGCGGCTCCAAGCATCTCTGCTCAATTTGCGGAGATCGGGCCTCAGGCAAGCACTATGGCGTGTACAGGCGAGTGATTTCATGTACATTTGCGTCATCTTAAAAGTGCGCTTCAAATCTGTGATTTCATTTTCCACTTGGTTCAAACGTGTGTCCACTTTTTTGCAAGCTAGAGGCACATTTCGCCGTATGCTGGATTAAAAACTAGCAATGGAATGGCATAAGCAAAACAATGCATGACTTTTTATACTTCATTTTTTGCCAAGTGCTCCCCAGTATTTATGATATCAGTAATGCAGCCAGTAAATTTTAAAGTGTCCCCTCAATATGAGCACCCAGGTGAAAATATCCAAACTGGTCCCAGTTGGTCCCAACTGGTCCCCGTTGAACTGGTTTATGGTGAAATTCCCAGTTGGTCCCAGCCCCAAATGGGACCAGCTGGTCCCAGTTGGTCCCAGTTCGAATTGGTTCCAGTTGGAACCAGTTGGTCCCAGTCCTACTGGGAGCAGCTGGGACCAGTTGGTCCCAGTCCCATCTGGGACCAGTTCCGGCTGGAAAAAAGTAGCAGCGCTTGGGCACCAGCACAAAAGGTGCCAATGAGCAACCACGCATGCACAGCTATGCTAAACAACGACAGTTCGGCCAGTCAACAAGTTTATTTTTTATATGCGCTATCAGACTATGTCTTCGTTGCCTCAGTGGGTGCAGCAAACCGTTTGTTGGGCCATCATACGTCGCGATTTTTCTTCAGAAAGGAGCTTCATGACGTTGGTGATGGTGGATGACACGTTGTTCCCCTTCATTACCCTGTGGTAGACTGTCGCTGTAAAGTTTAACAGAACAACACGGTCGAATGAAATAAATATAGATATAGCTTTGTGCAGAAAACATACAAGCACTTTGAGCCATCTTGTCAGCACAACACGAGAAGCCTTGTTTACAATAAAATGTTCCATCGTGCCAACAATCTAGCCTATGATACAACGTCGCGGTACTTCTACCTCCGGGATATACAGACTAGCTTGCACTCAAAATACAAATGAAATAATTACCTTCAAATTGCTCCATCGTCGCCAACAAATCCATCGCAGATCGACACCCGCGCCACACAATGGATCTACATATCCGTGCTTGCCATGGGCGAAAACATTGGTCACGTGCGTTGCCTGCAGTCATCAGGTCTTCCGGAGATGAAACTAGCAGCACACAAGTCCCAAAATTATATTATGCAGCACACAAGTCCCAAACTGCTTCGAAAAAATCACAACTGCGCGGCGCACGCGCACGCTTAGCCTCCGCACGCACACCTCACTTGACCGGCTTGGCTTGGCTGGCTTGGCCTATCCTGCCGCGCCGCCCACGTGTGCCGTACGAAACTAACATTGCGTTTCAGCATTTTTAGGGAGATGTCAAAAATGCTTCTGTACGGAACTTTCGCTGCACATTTGCGTAAGCGAATTTTTTTTGCAGTCAATAATACTTCAAGACATAAATGTGTATACGACCGCATCACCATACATTGATTTAATTTCCAATGCATATGCTGTGCAAACCTGATATATATTCCGTCTCCATGAAAACTTGCAGAACGTTCATCCGAACACACATACAATGTATGCATGTGCAGCCTCTTTCAGTCCATTTTCATACCCCAGGTAGACAAAATTTCCAGGGCCCTCCACTATCATAATCATGTCGTAGTTTTGAGATGTAAAACCAATTATAAAATTAGTCTATTTTCAACTACCCATACATGCACGGTTCTTGAATTGCTTTGACCCAAGTGTCCCTTTTTGAAGTCGCCGCCAAATACATGGCGCCCAGTTTGGCTGCCAGCAGATGCATGCACATGTGGTCCCAGCACGACCTCCTCTATAAAGTTTATAAAGGAGGTCGTGGGTCCCAGATGTCCCAAAATTGGGACCAGATGCAAGCCTGATGGTCCCAGTTTTCTCTTACATGGGGTACCAAATTGGCCCTGTCGAGTCTCAGATGGGCACCATCGGGTCCCAGATGGTCGCCATCGGGTCCCAGACGCGCCCCATCGGGTCCCAGATGGTCGCCATCGAGTCCCAGATGGTCACCATCGGGTCCCAACTGGTCGCCATCGGGTCCCAACTGGTCGCCATCGGGTCCCAACTGGTACCCATCGGGTCCCAACTGGTCGCTATCGGGTCCCAGTTGGCCGCCAACGGGGACCGGTTGGTTCCAGACTGGGACCAGTTGGGAACCAACTGGGACCAGTTAGGAACCAACTGGGACCATTTGGTTCCAGGCTGGGACCAGTTGGTCCCAGTTACACATTTTCACCTGGGCAGGCTCTATCCATTTTCACCATGAATCAACACGGGGGAAGACCACTAAGTTACAAGCTAAATGTATGCAATGAAATGATGAATGACATTAGTGTGATGGGTTTGTACTGTGTGTTCCGGAATGTGCTCGGTCTGAACTATGATGCAGGTATGGGCCTTCACAATAATGGTGTTGATAGCTTTGACTCTTTCAAAACTAAGGATTAGTCAAAGTTGGTCATACCTCATGGAAAACATGGTATTTATGGTATTTAAAGGGGGCACTGACACAAAAGTTTTCGTCTGATGTATTCTGCTACAATGTGCAACTGAGGACTTGTTAGTTGTAATGTGATGCATCAATTGCTGCAGTGCACAACAGATATTTATGGCCTGTTTGTTACCATTTAGTTTCAGTTTTGTTTGAGAGAGCTCCAAAAACGGCAAGCCACTGGGTGCAACTGGCGCCACCTTGCGCTCGCAATGGGATAAACAAGTTCGGCCACATGAAAAGACAGAATTGTGACGCATTTCCGCACGTTGTCATTGCTGCTGTCATTGTCATCGGGTGGTCATCGGGTGGCAACAATTTTCTTGAGGTCTGATATCGCTGGGAGTCTTCCGACGCATGTGCGGCATATATGCAGGGGTGGCTATGACATTTTGCCTGGAGCTTAGCTGCTGGGGCGACATCGCAGAAGCTTGGTTTCCATTTGGGGTCACCTTTGGTGTTGTCAATGGCCCCCTCCCCCCTTGGTGGTCTAGTGGGTATGGTACTTGGCTGCTGATCCGAGGGTCACGGGATTGAATCCCAGCCGCGGCGGTTGCATTTCGGTGGAGGCGAAATGTTGAGGCCCACGTGCTGTGCGATGTCAGTGCACGTTAAAGAACCCCAGGTGGTCAAAATTTCCGGAGCCCTCCACTACAGCGTCTCTCATATTCACAGCTGGTTTTGGGACGTAAAACTCCACAAATCAATCAATTTGGTGTAGCACTCGATCGTGCACGCAGAGTTCAATATTCATTTAAATTACCTTCAGAGCTGTGTTCGCTGTTGAGATTTGGTAGATGACATGTGCATGTCCACAAAAATCGATCACTCAGGCTATCTCAGCAGAGAAATTTTGGTGTCAGTGCCCCCTTGAAAGCACTCTCCACAGCCTCTCATTGTACGTTTACGTTAACCCATTAGAGACCACTTTACTTTTAAAAGTAGAGCTACATTACAATTTTTTTTGTCACCCTGCAATAACACCCCGCAACAAAGGAAGTGCGTGCGCAGTGCTTACGCGAGCATATGTCAGCGATCAAATTGTGTGAAAATTTTACTCCTTCCCGGTCTCAGGTGAACGCTTCCTAAACTTTTTCTCCTGGCTAGAATAGCTAACTGTTCATTCAAATGTTAGGTACAGAAATTCTAGATGGAATGTAGTAAACATCAGTGCTTTCAGTTCAGTTTTACGTAGCCCTCATTGTTTCTGTGTTATGCAGAAGTCAACCTTGCTGTACGATATATAGTACGCTGGACCTTTGTGTGTGCACAGTGTCACATGCTAATACAGGCAGCTGACTTACAGCAAGAAACCGTTCTTTCGGTTCAGTGAGGCAATTGAAGCTGCAGCATACATTGCATAAAATGCTAAAGATGACGTGCATATTGTCATAATTCCTCTCGAGCAACCAGCATAACAAGAACAGGGCAATAAGTACTGTGCACAAGCTTTTTTTTTCTTTTTTTTCTAACACCACAGTATCTAGGGAAGCTGAAGCAGGAGCAGCGATTTGTTGTACAGGGAGGGTAGTTTGCTTTCTGAATTGGTGTGCCAGCATGAGCGGTTGTGGCTGAAAATTTTGGGACAACCTTAGCAATGTACCCATTTGCACTTTCTTCGGATAATAAAAGGTGCTTTTAATGAAATGCACCACAGTTGGTTTGCATGGTTCCATTGTAATTTCTTTGCCTCACGTGCGAAAAAGAGCTTAGGAGTAGCCTTTGAAGTGCTTTCGAGTTCTTCTTGCTAGCATCGTATCGTTTTGTGCAGATACGCTGGTACTGCAAGGTGGCGAGTACACCAGTTTTTAAAGCGGGCAATGCGAAAGAGCTTTTGAAACAAATTTGAAACGTAGTTGTGGCGTTATGTGGGAATGGGTGAAGTGAAATATAACAATTTATTCGAAGCACCGATGCTTGAACAACAAGCCTCAGGTGTCTTAAAGAGCAGCATCGGGCAAATATTCATTTTGCTGTACAAAGGGCCCGGTGTACTGTTAAATCTACACCCCTGTAACTCTTGAATGCCTAAAGTAACCTTCATTAAACTCACTGAGTGTTCTCTTTATAATAAACATGCATTGTGCACTGAAAATAAACTAAACTAGTCGCATAGATATTTCTTGGACCCTAATGGGTTAACCTACATTGAAACTTTTGGTTTGCAGACAGGCTCATGCAGGGAACATTTGACAATGTCTTTAAATGAACGCTTTAATACTCACAAGGAGTAAACGTGTAGCAAATTATAAGCCTACTAATCACATTTTGTCTTCATGATGTCTTATACTTAATAATGTTGTGTTTACTTGCTCCTCTTATCTACTAATTATAACTTACATATAGACCTATTCCATGTTGGTAAACAGTGGTAGGCACCGGCGATATAACGAGGGCTTGTATCGACGTCGCGGCGCGGAGGCCCCGCCCACCGCTTGCCGCGGCCCTGCACGGTCGCGCCACCGCCGCCGGCGAAGCATGTGCGAAGGCTGCCTCCGAGCACGGGGCGTCGGAGCGCCGACGGTGTGTTTACAACAGTTTGCAAGGGGCAGCCGCGTGAGATGAAGTTGCGTTAGCTCTGTAGGAAGCATTCAATGAATGTGGAAAAGAATGCGCCGACGCCTAGCTATGACAAGATGTGAGAAACTGATTGAAAGGACAAGCACATTGCCACATGATGCGAATGATCGCGAGCTATCACGTCGGCATCGCCTCATGCGTATGCTTTAATTCGGTAACTAGCGCAAGAATGAACCACCTGCAACAGCGAGGCTTGTTTAAATATGACTTGAAAATATCTCAGCTAAATATACTGTTTCGAACTGAAGCCTCTAATCCCTACATGAAATCCTTGCGCAGAAGCAAATGCAACGGAATAGGTACTCAAGCATGCGACATTAGTGACTCTATCACCTATATAAATACGGCTGTGATAACGCACACACAAAAAAAGCAATAACGTGCTAAAGACAAGGCTCTCAAATAACCACCAGCAAGGCGCTTAACCGCGGCTTGCGGCTCTGCCCATACGCTCAGTTCCGATCGTGAAGGCGTGAAGTCCTGTCACGACGCGGCAAATTTCAAGCGTGTGGTTCATTCGCGCAGTCTGACATTCGAAAAAAGAATGTAAAGCGCATCACAACTACAGCATTGCCAAAGACACTTCTCGTGTGTATACTATCGCACCCGCAAGCGATTTGCAAAAGCATCGCTGTAATCGGCCCTTCGCTCCCGGCTGCGTGAATTAAGCTCTTATATATTTATTTCACTTGAGTTAATGAAATTCGTATAACGTATCTATAACTTCCCCACTTCAATAATACACGGCGACTGCGATTACTTCTGCCCATCGAGCTAAGCTAATCTTGTGCGCGCTTTGTGGTAAGCGTCATCGCTCTGTGTCCACACTTTGTTTATGCCAAGAAACTTGGTGTCGAGCATTACACTTGACAAACTTGTGACAGTGCTATTTCTCTCAAATGAAACAGGCCGCACTAACACTAAATAATTACACATATGCTTATTCGTGACGAAAATGTTTGGCGCATCAACGATGAGCCGGCATTACATGTTCGTCCCTTTCATTAAGACAGACATAAGCAGGAAACCGATAAAAACCTATCGCACATATCTTGTGCGTTGCTGAGCAACCAACCCACGGCGCAGGTCATCGGTGAACACTTTTTTATTCATTGCACGGCGGTGAGAAGCGCCCGCACCAGCGAAAACGCAGCGGCTGCTACAGTAGGCGCGCCGGCGGATGCCTACCATGCGAAACCAAAACTCCCGACGACAGCGCCACCGCATCTTCGTGACGTAGGCCGGTGGAATAGGTCTACACCATGCTCATATAAGATTTTATCGAGTCAATATTCATATCACAGCTTTAGAGATATTCTGCCCGAGAATAACGTTCTCACGTGATATTGCCAAGGTTCTGACCAGGCAGGACAGCTGGAGTTGGTGGATCTTAATGCTTTGCCATGCAAAGCAAAGGAGCTTAAGCTCATTAAATCTCATCGCTACATGTTTGACTTGCATTGGTAAATTAGCTTTAGTTAACCACAAGTTCTCATTTACAGTTGCCAAAAAAAATACTTGAAAGGCATAGCATTCCCTCTTTTGTTGGGTTTATTGGTGGTCATTTGACACATGCTATTGTTTTTTTTATTTTCATCAGTATTCCTGCTTGCGTGGCAATGAAAAATTAGTGCAAGCTGCTGTTTCAGTGCTTAACATTGCAATTGTAGCATTGTGAAAAATTCATTGGTGCTGCATTGATGGCCATGTGTACTTTTTTATATTGTTTTGTTTTATCTGTCGCAAGCCTGGCTGCTTTTGCTAGACAGTCACCATTCTTTCAGTCGGTCCCTTGTACTTGTGATAATCTTACTTGGCATTGTTCTGTGTGCAGCTGCGAGGGATGCAAGGGCTTTTTCAAGCGCACAGTGCGGAAAGATCTGACATATGCTTGCCGAGAGGAGCGCAATTGTGTCATCGACAAGCGGCAGCGCAACCGGTGTCAGTACTGTCGTTACCAGAAGTGCCTGTCCTGTGGCATGAAGCGGGAGGCAGTGCAAGAGGAGCGACAGCGGACAAAGGAGCGCGCTGACAGTGAAGTGGAGAGCACGAGTGGCGGAGCACCCCCAGAAATGCCCCTGGAACGCATACTGGAGGCAGAGTTACGAGTTGAGCCACAGACTGGCACCCTTTCTGAGAGTGCCCAACAGCAGGATCCTGTGAGCAGCATTTGCCAAGCAGCTGACAGACAGCTGCATCAGTTGGTCCAGTGGGCCAAGCACATTCCACATTTTGAGGAGCTCCCCCTTGAGGACCGCATGGTGTTGCTTAAGGCCGGCTGGAATGAGCTGCTCATAGCCGCGTTTTCACACCGCTCCATAGATGTGCGTGATGGTATTGTGCTGGCAACAGGCCTTGTGGTGCAGCGTCATAGTGCTCACAGCGCTGGTGTCGGAGCTATCTTTGACCGGGTTCTGACTGAATTGGTGGCCAAGATGCGCGAGATGAAGATGGACCGCACTGAGCTTGGCTGTCTGCGTGCTGTGGTCCTTTTTAATCCTGGTAAGCAATGCCTTTAGTTTTCCTCTTGCTTGCCTTCATTTGCCTAACAAACACAGGCAAGCACTCTGTTGGACATGCACAATCACATTGTCTTTCTCTTTAATACCCCTGTCACGGAAGCACCTTTGAGTGTGGTTGAATCACAGTTGAGCCCAGCTCCACAGTAATCTTCAAGCATGTTTGAATTCACTTCTGCTTACCACAAGTATACTTCATTAATCATAATTGAAGGTACAGTTTTGAATCATGTTAACTAAGCTTGACAGTATATGTCAAGCTTAGTTGGCCTATACAGTAAACAAAGAGTTATAAAAAAAATTACAGCATATCCACGGAGTGAATGATGATGAGTGGGCGAAGCTCGGGAGGTTCATCGTAGATCGTGCCAAGTTCTGGATTAATTTAGTTAACGCGCACGCTACGAATCCTCATGGTTCAACTATGCACAAGTGAAATCTCCGAACGGCACTTCATTACAAGTCAAGATCCAGTGCCTATATATATATATATATATATATATATATATATATATATATATATATATATATATATATATGGGTTGCCAGTGAACGCTTCTGCAACGCGAGCAGTTGGTATTTCTCAAGAAACTCGCTAGGAGACGCTGCCTGCGCCAATGTTGTCTCTCGCGGGTGAGGGCGCGCTCTCGTTCTTTGCGAGCTGGTAGAGCGTTCCTCTAAGAAAGAGCGTTTCCATAGCCAACGCGCGCCTTTCGCTCTCTCTCTGTCTCTCTCTCTCTCTCACAAGACAGCAGAGGCACGCGCCAGGAGAGAGAGAGAGAGAGGCATGCGCCGAGGGTGAGCGCGTGCCTCCCGGCACGCAGGTTACGCCTGACGACTGACGCGGGACAAGGTTAGACTAAGAGGAGCTTCGCCCCTAAAATAAACGTCAAGAAGATAAGATACATTATATATCACAATAATGTTTTTTTTTAATATGATATATATGGTAGCAAATCTGTACATTCATTTGCTACAAGGTATATTGAATAAAGACAGAATAAGAGGGATCCCAATTATTTTTAACGAAATTTTTGTATGAGTTGCGGAAATGTCGCCTCAGAAATGAATCAACCTTTGCGTTAAATTCAGCATGGATTTCTAAATACATTTCATATTTCATACAGGTCGAACAGAGCATTTTTGCATGTTTCAGATCTCACTGTACCCTCGAAGGTTTGTTTTAATTTAAACAAATGGTACTATTTGTTCATGGCAAATTAAATTTATACCACCCGTGACGTGTTTTTTTTTTCTTTTAAGCTCCTAAAAGGTCTCCAAATTAAGAAACGTATTGTCTACATAAGTATTTGTTTTTTTTTTTATCCCAAATGTGCCAGAAGTGTAGAAATAGTGAAAATTGGAAAATTCTAGATGGATTTTAAAAAATTATCACCAATTTTTATGAAAATTTTCAGGATAACCAAACTACGCCTCACAATTGAATACTGCTGTAAAAATACGTTACATTATTTTATTTTAAGCCAGAGAGTTTAGCCCATAAGGCTCATTTATGGTTATTTGATCAATGTATTGTGTTCTAATAATAAAATAAAAATTGTAGATACATTTAATTTCTATCTCATTGCTTTTTGATTTAGTAAAGATGAGTGACTCTTATAGTGTGTGTTTGTAATTGTTATGAGCCACAAAATAGTTGAGCTTGAATTTACAGGGTTCCTGTGTTTGTCCACACATCGAGGTGGCAGGCACGCAGCGGGTACAGCATGTTGCCTTGAGCACAATTGCATTAAGGTGCTCGTGTTGTAGAAAAAACAAGCGTCAAAACTGGCGTCCGCAGTGGAAAAAGTTATCTCAAACCATTTCGACCACACAGGCCCTTTGTCATGGTTCGGATGCGTTAGTAGACAAAATTGAGTTTCTCCAGGTAAAATCCACCAGGAATATTATGAGCAATGACATAACTACATCCTATACCCATAATAACTTGGATTGTAATTTGAATGTACCAGAAAACATAATTCTATTTCAAGGAAATTCACTAGAAACCCCTTTTCCAGCATATCTGCCATAACAACAGTGGCACCAGTTACTGTATATGCTCCCTATGAGAGCAGAGTTGCGCGTAGGTCTGCCATCTTGAGCGCACAAACAACCAAAGTCTTGGGGAAAGCCACATGTCACATTTACAGCCGACAAGGACCTTGTAACATGTGTGGTCATTGTCCAGCGGCACAACACCAGTGTTATATTCACTTTGTCAGGACAATAGAAAGCCACCTTATTGAATATGTGCATTTGAACAACAATAGCTGTTATATTTAATGTCAGCCATGATAAACGTGCTGCTGTTTTTGCTAACACGTTGCCTATCACAGGATGTTTTTCACTCACTGCCTCTTGATGCTATCTGTCGAAGCAGATGCCAATCAATAGTGATAAACGAATTGAAGATTAAAAGACAGGATGTTTGTTGAACGATGTTTATCTTGAATGGAAAGTTAACAGTCAAATAAATTAGCAAACCGTGGCCTGGATGTTGGTTATGCTGGATGTTGGTTATGCTGAACGTTGGTTATGTTGGTTATCAAATGAAGCTGTAAAAAGTGGGGACGCGAGGGCACTGCCATCTCAACCTGTTTATTTGTGCCTAAACAGCAGTTCCTCTGCACTGCATGGTTGCAATTGGCAAATATAAAAGAGACGCGCAACTCTGCCTCCCTGTGGGGGGCTATACAGTCGCTCTTGAGTGGCATGCTGGCCACCAGCACCACTTATAATATAGACGAGGTGTTCGCCAGGGTAGGTTGCTTGCATTAACCTCATCCAGATGGCACTTGGGTCCTTGGCAGTACCACACAGGTTGTAGTTAATACTCTTGGAGTGGAAGTGGCCTGCCAAAGTGAAGCCGTCACCATTATCTTGCTCAAGGAAAAAGAGCCAGTCCTGCGCGGAACCGCAGGACAGTAACAGCGTAAGCTGGAGGAGCGACCTTCTTGGAGGCCATCTTAAACGCTTGAGGAATGTAGTGAAAGTTGAGGTGGTAGGTATCCCCTGCGCCATAATCATCATTTCTTATCATTTCGCCAAGTAGGGAAGTGCCCACTACGCCATAATTACCGCGGTATTGTAACGTGCAAATATGTATAACTGCACATCCTTGAGAGTCTCTTGGCGTCATTTTCCCAAGAACGGACCGAACTCTCGGCCCGGCGTCGACGGCAAGCTGCGGTTTGGGCTTCTCTCTGCACAGATGTCTGTTGTGTCCGACATTGCCTTGCTGCAGCCGCGTGCATAGCTCTGCGATTCGCTTCTTCAGCAGCAGTCCACACCTTACGAGGAGGCGCTATCAGGTATATCGAAGAGCCAAGTCAGGTTGCTGACGGGGCTGCGCACGTCGCCTGCCGCGTGACGCATGGCACGATACAACAAAACTGCTTCAAAGGGCAGCGCTTCGTGATAATGATGACGGAAAAGTTGAAGAAGATTGTTTCATAGTGATGATGTTGATGATGCCTCTGTAATGGGTTCATAGCTACAAAGCATGCAACCCTGTGTTCTTTCAAATGATTCCTCAAACTCGTTATGCAATCCACATTCCGCGACGTGTAGTGGCGCATTATTATCCTGCCACGTAACATTACATTAGTTAATGCGATTCCTCGGCAGACTTTATACCTGTTTAGGTCTTTTAGCGAAGATTTTTCAAGCACAGACGTAACTCAGTGGTAGAATGCTCGACTGCCACGCAGAGGGTGTGGGTTCGAATCCACGCAGAGGACGTGGGTTTGAATCCTCCTCGGTCCTGGTTATTTTTTCTAAAATTTACACAATAGCGGTTACGGACAACTACGGTGCCAAAAACGGCCCTTGTTATCTCATAACAGCTTACGCTGTAAAAAGTAGCACACATCCATTCAGGCGGCAGAGTGTGGGAACAGCACGGCACTGTTTAGTGATGTTTAAACATTGTGATAGGTTTTCTTAAAATAGCTCAGTGTCCAACGCTCATGTGTCCAACGGTCATGACTTTGTGCATTGCTTTTATCTGGGCAAATTCAATTCAGAAGACTTGTGGAATAATATCAATTCACGTGTAAGTTGTTTTCACCTTCTCCATGGAAAGCTGCTTGTTTTCAGTGCATTGTGTAAAGTAGAGGACAGTTCAAAAAGTGCATAAAAGTGCATGGATATGTTGTATCATTATCATTATAGCAGAGTAAACTTCTTCTCGGCGGCTGCATTTCGATGGAGGCGAAATGTTGAGGCCCGTGTGCTGGTGCAATGTCAGTGCACGTTAAAAGAACTCCAGGTGGTCAAAATTTCCGGAGCCCTCCACTACGGCGTCTGTCATAATCAGAGCTGGTTTTGGGACAACAATTAACTTCTTCTCCCGTTGTTCTTCGCCTGCTCATCCCGCTAGCAGCGAAACGGTTGATAAGCTGCCAACCAGGGAACCAAAGGCGGGCTCCTTTACCTGCTGGCACCTTGAGGGAACGACCGCTCCGACATCCTTTGTTAAAAACGTTTATCATCAACCTCCTTTCAACACAATTCACCGGGTTTTGTACACTTCTCAAACAAAAGCACTCTCGCTGTCCAATCAGAATCAGAAAATGTCCTTGCCTCTCAACTTCTGATTGGCTGCCGTTGGAATGTATCTCTTACATCCCTTCATCCAATCCCTTGATCTGCACCCGCCTCTCCCACGTCGATCGCCGCTGCACCTCTCTCTCTCTCCTAGAAGTCGGGCGCCGGCCAGTCGTGGGAGCGTGCTCGATGCGTGGATCCCAGGGCCGAGCCGACAAGTCATCATCACGTGCCCGTCAGTTCCACGGAACACGCGTTGGAGATTCCCCACGATGCTGCACGTCGCTTGTTTCCCCGACCACGGTCCATTGTCCGCTGGCCACATCTCTCCGCAGGAGAAATCAGCCGTCACGCCGTCTTTGTGCAGTCCTGGCCGCCGCAGGGGGGCGAAGGAACGCAGTGCCCGTGGAGGGGTGACAGTGGGGAGTCCTTGGGTGGGTGCTTTGCTCTTGAACCCAACAAGTGGATTCGTTGAAGAGCACAAAGGGCCATCTTTTGCAAAGCCTCTAATTTGTTTAAATTTGTCATTGTCATAGATCCCCACATCAGGAAGCGTATATGTGACTAATTAAAATGTCATACTTAAATGGTTTTAGTCTGTTTGGGATTAAAGAGCCTGTTTTCCATAGTGTGCCAATTGTTCTAGATAGTTCGTTTTGGAGGTGAGATAATGTGGCCGTTTCATGATAGATGTTCTTGAAAAATACTCCTAAAAACTGTAGTGTCTGTCCTTTCAAGCGCTGCATCTTGAAAATACACGTTAAAACTATTGATTATATGTTCATTTCGAGCTCTGAAGATGACATATACCTTGTTTTATTTGTATTTAGCTGTAACTGATTTGTACCTAACCATAGTGATGATTCTCTTAACCACATCTTTTCTTTAAGTTTGGCATCTCCTAAGTTTCTACTATGAAAAAACAAACTTGCATCATTGGCAAAAAGCACTATTTCCTCAATGTGTGGTACATCGTAGACGTCAAGTAATATATAAAGGAAATAGAAGGAGACCCAATATAGAGCCCTGGGGCACTCTCATTGTGATTAAGTTTCAATTTGCAGAACAGTTGTTTAATTTAGTGTACTGTTTATGATTCTCTAAATAACTTTTGATTAACAGGCAAGGCCTGACCCCTTATGTCATAATAAAGTAACTTACAAAGTAATATAGAATGAGTGACAGTCAAACACTTTTTTTAAATATAAGAATATTCCAAACTGTTTCTTCTCGATGCTCTCGACTAATTTTTCCTTAATACCTAGTAGTGCTGACTCAGTCAACTTGCTTTTTGAAATCCAAACTCTTGGGGAGCTATTAGTTTATGCTTTTCTAGAAAGAGTTATTCTTTTCGATATAACATGCCCGTTTACTTTCAAGAATAAGTAACCCCGCAAGGGCGTCTGCGTTCTCAGGCTGTAGAATGATTACTTGCGCCCTGGTTCGTGCGTGTGTCGACTACTGACTTCTGACTGCGCGTTATCTAACAAGGCAGCTTGGGCCACGCACGCAGGAGCCTCGGAAGGAACGATATGACTTCTTTGGGGTTCGCTTCAAGACTGGTTTATTCAACAAAGACTAGAACGGGTGGTAAAATGGGGAAAGGGACGATGGGGAGAAAGTTCAGAGGGGTGCCGCCGTCGTTGGCGGCGCCGGAGGGGTTAACAGACAATCTCGGACGAGCTGGGCTTCGCGGGAGAAAGGACGGCAAACGATGTCCTCAGGCGGTGGCGGGCAGCACCTTTTACAGAGGGTGTTTCCGCTTCTTTCGTCTAACGCCCGCTTGTCGGGGGGTCTTCTTCAGACGTCTTCTTAAGTCCCAACACAGGCATTTGGTGTGTGGCGACACCACGGACCCGAGCCAATGGGGGGTTTCGACCCTCTCCCACGTGTTGCCATGCGTGGCTTAGCCATGTCCGGGGAAAGGGGGATCCTGGGGGCTGCGCCGACGCCGGGTGATTGGACCTTTAAGGCTCCCCGGAAGAGGCAACACATCCCTTTTGCCCCCGGCTTCATGTAGACGGCACCTCCAAATTGACCCGCCCGGTGGAAATCGGCAGTCGCCTTTTCCTGTCTCTCTCTCTCTCCACACCTCCATCTTTTCCTCTCCCTTTAAATCTGTCCTGTCTTCTACTCTCTTGTAGTTACTTCCAATTTTCTTGGCGGAAAGGGTTAACCTGGTGTTGAAATCCAACCTCGGATAGATATATTAGGTTATAGTAGCAGTGTACTACTGACGTTGCGCAGACTTGTTCACATGTTCTGCCACGTCCCCTTGTTGGGCTCCGTGGTGGGTGGTAGGCGCTGCCGAACAACCGACTTCCTCTCGTGGGACCCTTGAATCCTTTTTCCACCGATCGTGCCCCTAAAAGGGTACGCACCGATTCAAATTCATTTTTCTCGCCACAAAACAAAGAAACGTTTCCGATTATGGTGCTGCCACTTACTGCTCCCCAAGTTCAGGAGCTATTAGCTGCCTGGACCTGTGCTATGCTCTCCAGCGGTGTTCACTGACTTTAAATGGCAAGTAACAGATAACCCACACGGTAGTGACCACTTGCCTGGTCTCATTAAACTAACAGCCCTTCCTACCATACCCTCCAGACCACCCCGCTGGAAACTTCATTTGGAGGACTGGGCTCTCTTCACCGAACAAACTAAACTGGATAAAGAGAGGCTAGGTTCTCTGAGCATTGACGAAATGAATATAAAAATTATAACTTGCATAACTGATGCCGCAGAGAAAGCTATTCCTCAGTCTTCCAGACTTCCAAAAACAGAGGTTGAAGCCCTGGCGGACGTGCGAATGCACGGAAGCCAAAAAAATCCAAAACAAAGCCTGGGGAACCTTCTGGAGGAACCAAAAGAATGTGGGATCAGGTCCGGAAGTTTAATGGCAATTACGCCGCCTATACCATCCCCTTGCTTTCAGCCATAGGTACCCAGACATCGCTGCAGGAACAGGCAGACCTTTTAGGCCTTCACTTCTATAATTATGTCTAGCTCGTCAGACTATTCAGAAATGTTCCTGAGGCACAAACAACTCGTAGAAAAACAAAAGCTCCCCACAGGTGGTTTCACAGATTTATCACACAACGTGCCTTTAACCATCCATGAACCGCATACCGTACTTTCTGCAGGTAAAAGAACAGCCCCTGGCCCTGACAAAATACACTATACAATGCTCGCCCACATTTCGCCTAAAGCAGTTGAGGCCCTCCTGCATTTCTTCAATGCTGTCTGGCAAACTGGTCGAATGCCCACAGAGTGAAAGAAAGCCATCACAATTCCATTCCTGAAAACAGGAAAAGATCCTACGTTAGCAAACAGCTATAGGCCCAGTACACTCGCAAAAACCTACGAGAGTGTCATTAATATCAGACTAACGTACGTCCTTGAAGCAGACAATTTACTAGACATCTACCAGTGTGGTTACAAAAGAGGTTGTTCAACAACCGACCACGTAGTGCGGCTTGAAAACACAATATGAGAAGCTTTTCTACAGAAACAACATTGTCTAGCTGTCTTTTTGATCTCAAAAAGGCCTATGACACTACCTGGAGGTATGGCATTTTACGAGACCTGGCAGATCTAGGTATCCGTGGGAGACTGCTGAACTGTATATCCGACTTTTTGTCCAATCGAACCTTCCAGGTACGCCTTGGCGTGACACTTTCTCGTATATTTACCCAGGAAAACGGTGTACCTCAGGGGTGTATTCTAAGCACTACACTTTTTGTTGTGGAAATGAACTCTGTAAACAAAGTTATACCATCCATACTAATGCGCTCTGTATATGTTGATGACCTTCAGATTGCCTGTCATGCCTCGAATCTGTCCACCTGTGAAAGGCAGCTCCAAATGACAATCAACAAACTGACACGATGGGCTGACCAAAATGGTTTTCGCTTCTCAACAGAAAAAACTGTTCTGGTTTTGTTTACACAAAAAGGTGGACTCTGCCCTGGCCCATTTCTCATATTAAACACCATCCCAGTACCGAATAAAACAAGAATACAAACTTTTAGGAATTACATTCAACCGAAAACTCAACTTTCTGGTACATATAAATGCGACAAAAACATAGGCAAACAGAGCACTCAACCTTCTCAAAGTATTATCGCACAAACACTGGGGCTCCGATCGGTCATGCCTTCTACGTATATACCTTTCTATTGTGCACAGCATTTTAGATTATGGTTGCTTAGTCTACGGATCAGCGCGAGACTTGCATTCGCCGTCTTGACCCTGTACACAACCTCTGTCTGCGGTTGTCAAATGGCGCCTACAGGACATCGCCTGTACAAAGCCTATATGTAGACTGCAACGAGCCTCCTCTGTAGCACCGCAGGGCATTACCAACACTGTCATATGTTTTAAGAATAAGGTCATCACCTCAACACATCTGCTACAACATTGCCACGCAGTGTAACGCACGCTTACAATACATGAACAAACTGAACTTAATCACGCCACTTGTGTTACACTTCGCGGAATACTGCCACACGTATGCCATTCCTGAAGAAGTACTTGATGTCGCCATAAAGCCACCAAGACTACCGCCATGGTTTGACCTGGCGCAGCTTTGTGATTTTTCATTGAGCCGGCTAAACAAAAAAGGCACTCCGCTAGAACACATAATTCAAGAATTCCATGCTCTTCAGTATAAATATAGGGATTACGAAGAATTTTATACAGATGGCTCGAAAACAGCGAACCACGTTGGTGTTGGAATCGTGTCCGGGGAAAGCACCATCAGTGTAAGACTACCTCTATGTATTTCTATTTTTACAGCAGAAGTTCGCGCGTTATATGAAGCAGTTTGGAAAATCACCGCTGGGAAACACAAAAAAGCAGTCATATTCACCGACTCATTAAGTGCATTAAAAGCTCTACATGTAAAATCAGGTTTGAGCCATTAGTTGGTGACATTTAAACATGGTTTTCTTAAATAGGGAGGCAGCTGCTATCCGCTTGTGCTGGGTCCCAAGCCATGTTGGTGTACCCGGCAATGAAAAAAGTGGATAAATATGCCTCTTGGGCAGCTCACAAAACACTCACAAAAATAAAAATTTCCCTGAAAGACATTCAAAGAACAGTTCGTTTAGCACTACTAGAAAAATGGCAACAAGAATGGGACACGTGCACAAATAATAAGCTTCATGTTGTAAAGCCCAGGCTTGGCGAATGGAAGACCTGCAGTCACCAAGAAAGGTTCATCGAAGTTATATTATGCCGACTCCGCATTAGGCACACACACATGACACACAACTTTTCACTCACAAATGAAGAGCAACCAACATGTAGTAATTGCCAAGAATCATTAACACTATTACATATTTTAATCGCATGCCCCGATGCTGAAACGCTGAGACAGAAATACTTCAGCGAACTACATGAAAAGCATGTTCCCTTACACACTGCTCTACTTCTCGGAGATGAACCTTTGGTGCCTTTCCCTGCCATTCTGAACTTTTTAAAAGAGTGTGGCATCTTAAATAAGCTTTAAACGACATCCTTCCACTGTTTACCACCTAACACCTCGCGCCTGGCGCAGCGTAGCCTCAGCTGCTTTTGCGCCACAAAAACCGAAACAAACAAACAAACAAACATCAAGAATAAGTTAAGAACAGAGATAGGGCAATAGTTTCCTAGTTCATCACTTATTCCCCATCACTTAGTTCATCACTATATTTGACACTATTATGTTGAAGTTGTACTCTGATAAACTGTGAATGCAATATATATCACTGTCAGTAACACACTATCTAGACCACCAGCTTATGAGTTTGTAACTGTATTGATGAAATGTCATAGCATAAAGCAAGTAATAACTGCTGCTAAAGGCTATTGGGAAGGAATATTAGTCATTGTACGTGGTCAGACCACTGCAATGCATGTCGAAGAAGCTCTGCAGTAGAAGGCACTTGTGAATTCAGAGCAGCACATTTTGGTTGCTTGGGAAAAGTGTGTAGTACACCAACATGATTACATGAGTGTCAATAGCGCTGCCGAGCACATAGTTGAAGATGATTATTGTAATAGCGCATGTTAGTGGGGACAAATCATTCATGCTGGCACTCTTGTCATTGGCTGCCATCACACATCAGTGCCACAGATGCCTACCAGCATAGGCATCAACAGTTTCAGCGCCTGGCTTCAACACGCAACAGCCATTTTCACAAGAGAAGTGAATCGTATAATCAATCTTTCCAGTTATTCAAATTGGCCCCGTCACGGTGGTCTAATGCGCATCGCACTCAGCTGCGGATCCAAAGGTTGTGGGATCGCCCCCGGCCACCGCAGCTGCATTAAGATAATTCATGAAAAATAATAATGAAAATGGAAACCACGTGTAGCCCTTACCTGTATTAGATATGCAGTTAGGAGCCACATGTAAGAAATAAAGGAAGAAAGAAAGAAATCATATACCTCATACTTGCGTTGAGTATATGGGTAGCAGGCAGGGTACCTGAATATACAGGTAGCAAAATTTCGGTTGGGGGGGGGGGGTAGTGTTAATGACAGCATAGTGCTAATAACATAAAATTTAAGCCTAATAATAACATTGCATTTAAAAAGTCACTGTTTATATCCCGATTCTTATATAAATAGCAATGAAAATGTTTTTCTCAAAGTCAAGCAATTCAGCAAGTGCCCCCCCCCCAAAAATCCTGGCTATGGGCCTGGTGGGTAACGTACATAAAGTGATATAGAATACAACACTGTTGAGGTGCAAATACCATTAATGGATACCTAGGTCAAGGATTAGGGTCACCTATAATTTTAACTTTACTAATACATCGTCATTTGGGTAATTCTGTATTGAAATTTGGTGCCTAATTAGTTTTCTATGTTCTCTTCCTTATGATAGAATTCTGTGGAACAGTTGCCCTCTTTCTTAATTAGAGGTGTGCAGGAACCGGTGCAGTACTGAGTAATAGATACAAATACCTCATATTTGAAATTACTAATTCATAGCAGAAGTTAAACAATGAGTCAATTTAGATATGGTTCCGAAAATGCTGTGGAGCACTGTAAAATTATTGATACTGAAACTAATCCTTCACTCTTTTATAAACATTATTCCACATAAGTTCGTCCTGTAAACAGAAGTGATGGAGTGGTTGAGCATATAAATGTGGCCACCACTGTATTCTCCCTGGAATGCGCCCATGCCCAATAGTATAGTTTCAGTGAAGGTAATCATAGAGATGCTATAAGCTTCTTCTCAGGTTATAGAATCTGTTATAGTATACATACAGGCTAAAACTGTTTACAATGACCTTTTGCTTTAGGTCATGGCAAGTTCCTTGCAATATGATGCTGGATATATAGAGTCACTGGTTCATACACGGTTATGTATACACACAGGCTATTTGAAAACATCTTTATTTGCAAAAAAACGATGAGCATGTGGGTGGACTGCCTAGTCCAGCAGTCCACTGGTAGACGCTGTCGCGTCCTCTCTCTCCACCAGCCAATGCTGGCGGTCAGGGTCATCGCTGATCAGAATGGCCTCCCACTGCTCCTTCGAGGGGTTTGGGATGGGGTATACGTAAGCGCTGTATTGACAGGCCCACACCATGTGGTATAAGCTGGCTACCTCTCCACAGTGCTGGCAATGCGCGGAGTATAGTGTCGGGTACCACTGGTGCAATTTAGTTGGTGTAGGGAATGTGTTTGTTTGTATTCTTCTGATGGTATTCTCCTCCATCTTATTAAGAGACTTGTGTGGGGTTGGATATGCTTGCCTGGCCTTTCTACGTAACGCAAGATAGTTAGCATACATTGTAGAGGCTATTATTTATTTATTTATTTATTTATTTATTTATTTATTTATTTATTTATTTATTTATACATACTGCAGCCCATTAGGGCTATGGCAGGAGTGGACGTGCATGTAAAATATATACATATATACAGAAATATGTGAACATTGAGACTCACAAGTAGAAACAAGATATGAACATGTAAAGGAACTATGCATCATAAATGGCATTCAAAAATTGAGAAATTGGTAACGAACGAACTTCGGCAAGCAACAAATTCCATTGTTCAATCGTGCATGGAAAAAAACTATATTTCAACATATTAGTGCGTGGATGGAATGGTCTAATATTTGAGACATGATAAGCTCTAGTTAATGTAGGGCAAGCAGGCATCAAAAGGGAGGGACCAGAGAGGGAACAAAGGGAGTTTTTATAGGAGTACAAAAGCTTCAAGGATTCTACGCTACGTCGTTTTGAAAGAGGCTGCAGGTTTATTTCCAAAAGAGCAGCTGATGGTTAGAAGTGTCGGTCAAAGCGGCGAAAAATGAAGCGAATAGCCTTCCGCTGGACCGATTCGACAAGATTAATTTCACACTGCTTATGCGGGTTCCACACCGGGGAAGCATATTCTAGGATTGGGCGAATCAATGTTTTGTAAGCCACTAATTTAGTGTCCTTCGGGGCATCAGACAAACACCTGCGGATGTAACCCAGTTTTTTTAACGCTTTACCACAGATGTAATCTATATGATTCAACCAAGACAATGTGGGTGTAAATATGATGCCTAAGTATTTGTACTGAAAACTTTTGTTAGTTGTGCACCATTGCAAGCATAATAAAAAATTGCGGGTGATTGCTGGTTAGTAAAAGACATTATAACAGTTTTATTGAAGTTGATATTCGTTTTCCAGGTAGCACACCAATAGCAAAATGAGACAAAAGCTTCATGTAGGCAGTGATGATCGGCGATGGAACCAACTGGATTATATATAGCACAGTCATCCACGTAGAGGCGTATCTTAGAAGTAACATGATCTGGGAGGTCATTAATAAACAATAAGAATAGAAGTGGACCAAGCACGGATCCCTGAGGCACCACTGAGGAGACGTCAACTACAGATGATTCCACAGAATCATCTGCAGAATCATGAATTGGGACCGCAGAGATAGAAAACTGGAAATCCATGATACCAACTGGGGTTTTTTTTTTTAAATAATACGGAGTTTGACAAGTAATTTAGAATGTAATACAGTGTCAAAAGCCTTGCTAAAGTCAATGAAAAGGGCGTCCATCTGATTACCTTGGTCGAACTGAAACGAAAGGTCATGGATGAATTCCGAAAGTTGGGTTACAGTACTGAAACCTTTCCTGAAGCCGTGTTGGAACCTGGTCAAGAGGTGGTTATTTTCAAGGAACATTATAATATGCTTATAGATTATGTGTTTTAGCATCTTACATGAGGTTGGCGTTAAAGAAATAGGCCTATAATTTGATAAAGGTTGTCTGTCACCCACTTTATATAACGGCAGTACTTTAGCACTTTTCTAGGAAGATGGAATGACGCTCCAATTTAGGGAACTTTGAAATATAGTGAACAGGTACCTAGATGTCCACAGCGCAAATCTGACCAGAAAAGAATTAGGAATTCCATCTGGTCCAGCAGGTTTTTTGGTATCTAATTTTAGTACCAGGTTCAAAACACCCTCTAGGCTAATGTTGATATCAATTGCATCAGAATTTTTAGTTGTACATGCTACAACACTCAAATCATCCGAAGTGAACACAGACTGAAAATATGTATTAAATGCTTCAGAAATTACCACTGGATCATTAATTACACTGTTCTTGACTTTAAAAGATGTGGAGGATGAAGATCCAGGAGAGATGAAAGACCAGAACTTACGGGGGCAGCTGATGGTGAGGAGTGTCAGTCAAAGCGGCGAAAAATGAAACGAATAGCCTTCCGCTGGACCGATTCGACAAGATTAATTTCACACTGCTTATGCAGGTTTCACACTGACACTTATGCGAGTTTCACACTGCTTATGCGGACTTGAGCAGTTACGGTAGCTGAACCGCACAGAAAAAATTTTTCGCCCGTATAGCTTTTTGCTGGAGTTCTTCTTTTACCTTAGCGTACAGAACCCTTGCTTGAGGATTGGTTGAGCGTTTGGAGCGAAGTCTGCTGGCACGGTGCGATAAGTGCAGCAGTTCTCGGTTCATCCAGGGAAGATTATTATTCTTTTTCTTAGTTTGTAAAGGAATGAATTGCTCGATGCATGACTTTACAATGCTTTCAAAACGAGCCACATGCGCGTCGACGTCACTAAAATGACCAAGTGCAAAACATTCATCATAATTACTAGACAACTGCTCAATGATACGGACGTCATCAGCTTTAGAAAAATTGCGATATGTGGACAGTGTGAAGCTTTGATTATGAATCGGCCGGTTTAAAGATAGAAAAACAGCACTGTGATCCGAGATACCATCAAGTATTTCTTGTTTATAACCGGTCTTGGCTAAATCAGTGCTCAGAAATATGAAGTCCAGCATGGCGTCACCACGGGTAGGACAGTGAACAACCTGCTTTAAGCCATGAGACATTGCGAATTGTACAAGATTCTTGTTTAGTGTAGAGGCATGATTGGAAAACGAGAGTGCGGACCAGTTGATTCCAGGAGCATTAAAATCGCCAAGTAGGACGAAGTTTGAGGAAGATAAATTTTGCTGCTGTAGAAGCTGGTCCACGTCCTCAAGAATGTCCCATGAGTTGTTAGGGGGCTGGTAGAAAATGCTTGTGGTTAGGTGTTCTTTACCGTAGCAAAGTCTACAACAGAGTAATTCTATGTCTACTGGAGACAAGACTACCTTGAACTTAAAATCCGAACGGAAAAGTAGTGCAACACCCCCACCTCTTTGACTAAGACGGTCATTTCACACGGTGACGTAGCCTGGCGGTGTACACTCCGAGTCATGAATATCCCCATGTAACCAAGTTTCGCGGTGTCCTGCACAGTCATCGGGTGGAGACGTCCGGTATAGAAGAGCTCAGGTATGCCTATGAGTGGTTTCGTTTCCTCCGGGTGGTTCCAGGTGACCAGGGAACCAGATGACTGAGGCATGGATGGGTGGATGCTTGGTAAGCAAAGACCTCGCCAGCTTGTGAATCAATGCGCTATTGAAGTTGCGACAGGCGTTCTGCGAGTCCGTGAAGACAATGGCATTGGGGTTAGATGCTATGGCTAAGGCAATAGCTACCTCCTCCGCATGAGTCGGGTTTGGCGTTTTCACTGAGGTGCAGTTGATCAGTGATCTTGAAGGGGCTGAGGTCGCGATGGTCATTAGTCCCTTAATTGGTCCTGCTGCATCCATGTATAGTGTGTCACTTTTCTCGTCCCGTGCCTTCTGCAGAGCTGCTGCTCTTGCTTTCCTTCTTTCAGCATTGTAGGAGGGGTGCATATTCCTTGGTATCGGGAGCACCTTGATGTCATCTGATTTCGCGTGGTAGCTCCTCTCTCTTGTCCACAGTATAGGGCAGATTAATGTGCACTTTTTCGAGCAGGTCCCTGCCCAGCTTTGTGAGGGCGAGCCGCTGGAGTTGCGAGAGCCGTTATGCTTCCCACATCTCTTGTAGGGTATTGTGTACCTCCAGTGCCATCAGGCTTGCCGTAGACGTGTAATTTGGCAGTCCCAGGGCCGCCTTGTAGGCTTTCCGAATCGGTCTCTCTAGCTTTTCAATTTCCATTTTGGAGAGATGAAGGAATGCTGTCCCGTACCTTATGCGCGATACCACAAACACTTGTATCAGGTGAATGGCGTCATCTTGCTTCATGCCGTGGTGTTTCTTCCTGATAAGATGTATCATTCACAGGATTTGCTCGGTTGATGTAGAAAGCTTTTTCAATGTAGTTGTGTTCGGCCTTTCTTGCAGGATATATTGTCCCAGGATCTTGATCTCCGTTGGTTGTTGAACTGGCTGATAATTTATATGCACCGCGATATTCTGCGCTATTGCTTTCCTCGGGTTTTTTAAGATTAGCAGCTCCGACTTCTCCGGTGCACACTGGAGGCCTCTCTCCCTAGCATACCGGTCTACTGTTTCGGCTGCTGCTTGGAAGTGTTCCTCGATCTTGCCATCACTTCCTGAGTTGCACCAGACAGTAATATCGTCCGCGTACAAGGTATGCTTGATGCCCGGGATTGCAGAAAGAAGAGTTGGTAGATCTTTCATAGCCAAATTGAACAAGAGGGGTGAGAGTACGCTCCTTGCGGTGTCCCTCTAGGTCCCAGAGTGATGGGGTCCGACTTGATCTTACCCAGGCTAATGGTGGCTTGCCTGGTTGATAAGAAGTCTTTAATATAGTTGTAGGTTCTGGCGCCACAATTGGTATCCACCAGGCCTTGCGGGCTGCTTTTATGAAGAATGTTATCAAAGGCCCCTTTTAAATCTGGTGCCAAGATCGCTCTTGTCTGCGACCTAGGAGGTTGCTCGAGCAGGTCTTTGTATACATGTAAGAGGACGTCCTGCGTCGATAGATGGGGCCGCAAACCGAATTGGGTGTTAGGTAGTGGATCGTTTTCTTCTAGGTATCTACTGAGTCTTATGTTGATAACTCTCTCGAAGAGCTTGCCAGCACGAGGTAAATGATTTCGGCCTGAGGGTGTCCTATTTAAGTGGTTTATTGGGCTACGGGATGAACTGAACCTCAGCCATCTTCCATGATGTCGGTAACGTACCCATTGTCCAGTGTTGTTCGTTGAAGTAATGCACCAACGAGGTGATGCTGGCATTGCTGAGATTGTATAGCGTTCTCGCTGTGATGCCATCTGGGCCAGGAGAGCCATTCTTTCTCACAGGCTAAAACTGTTTACAATGACCTTTTGCTTTAGGTCATGACAAGTTCCTTGCAATATGAGGACGTCTTGTCATCTTAGTTGGTGCTAGCAGTTATCACGCGAAAGTGACTGTGGGATTAAGGTTGCTGAAGATAGATCTAAGCACCAATTGTGAATACGCAGAAATGCCTTCCTGATGATAAGTGAATTCAGTACATGCTAGTAATTGGTGACATTGCTTGTCTTGCCAATAACAAAGAAAAGCATGAAAGTGCTCATGTAAGTTACACCTGCCCTGGGGCTTATTTTACTTTTCTTCATAGATTTCCACCAATTGGCGTCACTACATTATTCAGGAAATATCATTACAGCCATTGTATTTTGTACATTCTTGAACCTAGGCTGCTTAAGAAGTGAAGACAGTGAAAACAACATGCTTTCCTAGAAATTATTATTTGATGGGCATAATAGGGAACTCAGGTGTAGGCATTACTCCACTATACATAGTAAGGCATGCATTATATCTTGTCAAAAATCCCAGATGGAGAAACAAAAAGGCCTTATTAAATTGATGAAATAAGTGCATGTTACAGGAACTGCCAGTGGGGAAACATTGTTTAGCTTAAATCTTAAATGGACACTAAAGGGTAGCCTTAACTGGGATGGTTTATTGCACTATTGAAATAATCAATCAGTGGCTATTTTGAAGAGGAAAGGATTGGTATGAGACCCAATCAGCGCTCTTTTGAGTGCTGAGGAAGACTCCAGTCTCCTTCCCACATTTCCTTCACTTCAAGATGTGTAGCCATGAAGCTTCTTGCAATTTTATGTAAATGTAAATTGGGAACAACTAACTCAAGGAGCTATGCAACTCCTTGGCAATCCTGGGCTATAGAAGCTTTTGCTTAGCCTAAATGTGGTCACTGCTGCATGGATAAAGCCTTCTTGGAATAGTCCTTCTAACAGTTCTTGGTGCTTCCATAGGAATGAGTTCATCACTGATAAATGTTTGGTTATGTACAATGTAAAAGGAAATTTTAGAAACTGAAAATGTACTACTGGTACTGGTAAAATTGTACATAGATATATCATTCTTTCTCTTCTACATTAAGCAATCTATAACTTTGTGGAAGCCACTTGTACTGAAAATAGCTGATTGTGCTTGCTGGTTATGCAGAGGCAAAGGGTCTACGCAGCACTGCGCAAGTGGAGGCCCTAAGGGAGAAAGTATACGCTGCCCTGGAAGACCACTGCCGGCAACAGTATCCCGATCAACCAGGTCGCTTTGCCAAGTTGCTTTTGCGGCTTCCAGCCCTCCGCAGCATTGGTCTGAAGTGCCTCGAGCACCTCTTTTTCTTCAAGCTCATTGGGGACACCCCGATCGACAATTTCCTCTTATCTATGCTGGAGGCCCCATCTGATCCGTGAGGAACTGCACACGGGCTCACTGGGAGAGTGGTATGCCCGTGCAACTTTTTTGTTGATCGTTCGTCCAGCTACCTCAGGGTGAGACCAGGTCTCTGTCTACTCGGCCCTGTGTCTCAGTTGTGAGGAGAAAGAAGCTCTGTGATGCCTTTTCTTTTAGCATGTTGACCCATGGCCTGCAAACAGAATGCTTTACATCACTCGTGCATGAATTGAAGGTAAGAGGAACGTTGCATGATGTCTGATGGGTGAGCTTTAGGAATAGATTATTTTAAAATGTAAAAAAAAAAAGCCATACCTGGTATGAGCTGTCGCTCTTCCAGATCCACCTATAAAGTAACAGTTGTATATTTTAATAGGTTTTAACATTCACAGGGTATTACTTTCAAGAATTTGCTATGAAGTGGCGTGGCAGGAAAGGGAGGGAAAGGGGATCGCTTGTAGGCAAGAATTTCAAACACATCATGCAACCTCATGGTGTCACAAGAAATGCTGTGTTGGCTGCATTTTCAAACTTAGGGTTGTAAAAAAAATGCATGCATTATAATGCACTTTTCATAAGGCCTTATGTTCCGCTTTTTCATTATGTGACCAAGCTCACCCTGTCGGCAACATGAGCTTTCAGCACTAATACATGTGCTGCGATTGGCGTAGCCATCATTAATGAAATGTCATAGTCTTTCTACAATATGTCTCGTCCACCAATCGCGCTTACATGACTTAAGAGATTGCACTATCAACGTGTTCAGTTGCTCTTTGGACTCTCCATGTGTCAGGCGCATGTTGTATGTTCCAAAAAGGAACAGTGTAGGTTCGAGGAGCATCAGCACGCCCAGAAGTGTGAGCGTGCGCATTGCCGTTGAGCCAATGCCACCAACGAGGAGCAGGTAAGAGAAGCCAAACACAAGCACAACATATATTACCGCGATGCCCCACTGTCAGAATGTTTCCCCTACCTCAAGATTCCAGTTAGAGTTTATTGAGAACCCCTTCAGTGCTGTGTGTGCAGTGTGCAACCATCTGTGGTTCACTTGAGACCTGGCCGCGATCGGCGGCATGTGGGACATGCAGCAGTGAAAAGTGGCCTTAGTGCATTTCCTCCAAAGCCGTGGAAGAAGAGCCAGCATGCGGGATGTGTCGTGAATCCTTGCTTAAAGGTACGGTCCCTTGGTCTGCCACCGTGACCAGCTGCAGACTTAACAGGTTTTGCTGGTCCTCCCTCTTCATGGCTGGAAGGGCTGTAAGTTCTTTTTTTTTAATTGTACATTAAGCAAGTTGGCAGTAGCATTACCTTTCAATGTAGTACAGGGTGGGTACAGCAAAGTAGCAAGACTACGTACCTAAATTGCTAGCTTGCAGCTGTTTTCATTCTTTTGATATCATATTATGCGGAATCAGTGAGCAAGTACATGTACATTGAGATCTTAAAATGTCAAACTCTACTCTTGTGGAAAAAACAGTTGAATGTTTGTCAGGCCTTGCTGGTTGTCAGGCCTTGCCACTTTTTTAGCTTAATCTTGAGCAATGGATGTATGCACAGATTTATTTATGGGTTTGAGCTGTATGGCAGAAAATGCAGCATTGTTTTTTTAGTCTTGTCTTTCTGCTCTCATACTATAATTTATGGTTCTTTAATTTGACCAGCACAGTCTGTACCACAAGTAGTGCACGCATATCATTGTTTTCAATTATTGAGCACTTGCAAAGGCGAACATTCGCATAGCTTTTCTTTATCTACCATCATTGTGCAAATTGTAGGAAAAGTAAACATTAAATACACAAGTTTTTGCACTCGATGTTAGCGGGTATTTGACCTTGTGTTGACTGTGCAGGCATTCATGCCTTGCAAAGCACTTGAGGAACAAAGGTTAACCCTTCTAGCACTTAGTGCTTTGTTTGTAATTAATGATTTATCAAACCTAGGTAATTAGAGTGCTCTTGAATAAGAAAGGCAGTAAGTCATTGTGTGTCAGATCTGTTTTTGTGATAATCACATTGTTGGGAGCACCTATGCTAACCAAAATTCTACTGAGTATACATTGATCATAGAATACATTGCATATGATCAGAGTCCCTTGTTGTTGTTGGGGTTCTTTTTTTTTTTTTTTTTTTTTTTACAGGGTAAGAATCGGGTACTATCTTTAGTGGGAAGCCAGAGAGAAATCACAGGGCTTCTTGTTGTCTAAACTTTTGGGGTTCATTCTCGGTTAACTTTCAAAAAGTATTAACACAGGCAATGGTTTCTTTTTTCTTTTACGTAGATGCTTAATTTAAACAAGGTAACTCACTCATGTAAACATTCAATGTGATGAAAGTATCTATGCTAAGTACCACTGGCAGGCATTCTCTATGCACACATATACAGTAAAAGCTCGTTAATTTGACCCATGTTAAGAGAAAATCATATAACTTGGGCTCATTATCTGGACCCGACATGCACATGCATTATTTAATAGCACCAAACAGTTGTTGATTTGGCTGTATTCTGTTGTTTCCCCATTAATTCGGATGGTCCTTGGGGCACGTTGAGCACAAGGCACCGCAAATATGTGACGCAAGAAAGCAGAAACGGCATTAGCATGCTACTGAAACGAGGCAGTGCAGTCTGAATTGCCATGTGGGAATGACAAGAAGTCTGGAGTGGCCAGAACACTTCCTGCCTATGTGCATTATCAACAGGTAACACCATGTTTAGAACTGTGCAGTCTCCATCCATAACTGCATATCAGCAAGCTAGGTGTTTTCGGTGCAGTACTGGCCGACAGCACTTTGCTGTTGACTCTACACGTGTAGGCCTCAAGCACCTTCATAAATGTGTGGGCACCGCCTCTGATGCATTGTTATTGACTATAGCTTCATCCGCAGTGGATGCAGCAGAAGCTTTGGTTCTTGTGCATAGGCTGTGTGCATACCTTCAGAAGTGCTGGATGCCACCTATGCTGCATTGCAACTGACCATGGTTGCGTACGCAGTGGATTCTGTGCTCAGTAGTTTATTTTGGACTACTATGTGTTTACGCTGCAGAGGCCTTCATAGCTGTGTGGATGCTGCTTATCATGGCGTTGCTGGCAACCACAGTTTTGTCCACAGTGAAAATGGCTCTTAGTAGTTTAGTTCTGCCTCAGTGCAATGCGCATGCAATGTCGCAAGGCTCAGACGAAGCGGAATCTGTTGAACATAAGCAATTCTGCCATGGTTAGCATGCTGGCATCAAACTCACTGGCTACATCATGATGGACGAAAGATCAGTTGCCGGCCCATTTACCAGCAAAAAATAACCATGTGTGCATGGTGGTGTTGGTGGTGACGTTAACGAAAGCGGGTGTGCACGTTGTGGTATCGTGACCGCCGCCAAAAGCAGCACCTCACTCGCCACCTGACGCTCTGCTACAGGCAATCTTGGTTTTTGCCTGGTTTCATGCTGATTACGTTGCTGGAATGTATGGCTGACTAGTGCCATGTGTTCTAACAGTAGCAATAAGGACAGCGAGGACTCCGAGTCCGGACAT
Source organism: Hyalomma asiaticum (assembly GCA_013339685.2). NCBI lineage: Eukaryota > Metazoa > Arthropoda > Arachnida > Ixodida > Ixodidae > Hyalomma > Hyalomma asiaticum. Next base: position 221,350,509 of record CM023481.1, read on the forward strand.
GCGAGGCCATGAGCATGGGACAGCCACCAGTATTCGAAGGAGTATGTTCAACTTTCCAAATTCACCTTGAAGCCTACTTCGAAGCGCAAGACATCTCAGACTCGACAAAGCGATGGGTACTGCTAGTGGCCTTGCTACCGGACTGTGGAATTCAAGTGTCCAGAGAAATTGTTACCCAAGGCAGGTCAGTGCACAACTATGATGAAGATCTACAGTTCCTCAATGAATACTATGCCCTGGAAGTCAACAGTATAGTGGAAAGTTATAATTTTTTCAAGTGTTGACAAGTTAAGAGAGCATGCAGGAATTTATTTCCGAAACAAGGCTGCTTGCAGAAAAAAAAATTAACATTGGAATGTCTCTCGAACGCATACTGCTAGACCGAATCATGTGTGGAAGAGTATCAGATTATCAGATGAAGACATCAGGAGGCACTTACTGACATTGTCGAAGTTAACGCTAGCAGAAGCCGAGGAATTCATTATCTGACCTCAAAATGCTGCATCTAGTACTCGAAGCATGCAGTCAATGATCAAAGTAATATACACTATATGCGGCAGCAGGTGTGGTCAGAAAAACTTCGACCGAAGCCTGAAAAGACGGCAGTTTGCAATAGGTGCGGTAGTGAAACCGACCTGACGAAACAGTGCCACAACATCCATGCTGTGTGCCATCGGTGCAGTAAGCTAGGACATGTAGGTCGAATGTGTCGAGTACGAACTGCATATAAGCATCGATGTGTGTACATTCTGTCAGCATCACCCATTGACAGCTCGGAAGATGAGACTACCCTTTACACTGTTGTGGCTCACCAGACACAAATGACCAAACAAGCGGCAAGATAGAACTACCCTGGGTTCGCCAGAGTATGTTCTTTGCTCTGAATGTTTGGACCAAAAGGGTGTTAACGTCAGGGAAGTGGCAGATGCAGATTTCATGGAATGGGGTTCAATGCTGCAGCAAGTTAAACATTGGATTAAGAAAGGATGGCCAATATTTCTGTCTGAAGAGAAAATTCGGTTCTGGCCGTACTTCCACAGGAAGGATGAGCTGAGTTACTGTCAAAATTTAGTATACTGAGGACATGGCATGTGCTTTCTACAGCTCTAAATTCTCGCATCTTGTACCTGATCCATGAGACACACCCAGGCATGGTGGCAATGAAGAACATAGCGTAATCCCTGTTCTGGTTTATAGGTCTGGTTGTCCTGCTTGTGTACAAGCAGTGGCGATGCCTCCAGCTCAAACTCCTGTTCTGTTGTCCACCACTGGACTGAAATGGAATCGTTTACATGCGGATTATGTAGGTCCCATTGAAGGACACGTGATATTGGTCTTAGTGGATTCAGAAACAAAGTGGATGGAAGGAATTCTAATAATTCAGACATTCTGTTAATTTGGGCATTGCTTCTGGTCCTCTGAAACCCAAATGAACTAGCCTTTACTGTGACTATGCAGACAAAAAAACATCATTGGGAACAACAGATGGAACCATTCTTTTTGATGCCTTATTTACCTTGTGGTCTACATTTTATTGTTATCCAAATTATAAAGACATCCAAGGTGAACTTTTGCCATTGTCATCACCGTGACTTTCCTTACGGAATCCAAGATCTATAATCACTATAACATCCTTTTGCATTCCGTGTACTTTATGCTCCTAATACAAAGGAAAATGCTAGGGGGTTAAGAAGGATGGTAGCATGATAACCATAACTATAGCAGTGTTGTACATGGTCACCTCGTTTTCTATTCTGTAACATTGCACACGCATTATGTGTGAAAAATTGAGCAAAATCCAATAAGGTATTGTAAATTTCATTTACTGTTTTTCATTGCTATAGAAGGCTTGCAAATTGGTTTTATAACAAAACATCCATATGGTTTTACAGTGTAGGTAGTGGTGTCGTGGGTAAATGCAAGCAAGGCCAAATAATCGGTCGGTTGCTTTAAGAGGAAGCTTTAGCTTAGGGTTAACCGCAGTGCTACTTATTGAAATATATTGGAATACCAGCTATATTAATGAAATACCAATTGGCCATCCACCTTTGAATTGTAAGGAACACGAAGGAGCACTAGTGCTCGAGCTCTGACACATTGGGCACTGAAGAAGAAGAGAGCAAACCTAGCTCCAGTCAAGAACTGTTCTAGTCTAGTTAGTCCTTTACAGAACATGCTTTAGCTTGGAAAACATCTTTGCAGTGTCCTAGCCATCTTGTGCAATAATAAGTAACATGAGAGAAAGAGAGACCAATATTTGTAGAGGCTACAGACAGCCTTGAGGTAGCAGTGATGCCAGTGCTGTTACAGAATCTTGCAAATATATTACAAGGTTTTGAAACTGAAACTGGAAAAAAAGTTTTTCCATTACTCCTCACAGGAAGTAAGACATGCTCAGGATTACGTGGCTCCTCAGCGGCCTCTGGGATTAAGTGACAAGCTGAAAAATTTCAGAGGCAACGTGCTAGAACTTACATAAGGTCTGCGACCACCAGGGTCATGCTTTCATCAGGAGTATGCCTCATCTGTATAGGTGATATTTAAAACCTGGTAATAAGAAAATTGTACAGTTACCTGCATTAAGCTTTGCTTCAAAGTATAGACTACTTATTTGTCACCAATTTAACCAAACTTAAGATTTACTTGCTGTTGGCTTTTAGTGATCTTGAGTAATCGTGAGAACAAGGAATTGTTATTTTCAGACTTTGTTATTTTTTTTTCAAAGACCTTTGAAACATTTACTGCAAGATGAGTCAAACTGGAATGAAGCTGAAGTAGTAGAGTGGGTGCATTGCTGAGAATATTGTAAAATAAATGGCAGAAGTGAGGGATTTACTAATCATGTGAACCCCACATGTATAAAGATAAAAGTGGTAGGCTTATGAAAGGTAAAAGCTGGATTAGGATGGAAGTGCAGGTATATTGGCACGAAAATTTGTGAGCATTTGGTCACTTAAAAAGATAGCTTATGTTGTAACCAGGTGAATAAGACATTTGAGCTTCATTTGCATGCAGTCGTAGTGGAATCACCCGACGAGCCAGTGCAGGCGCTAAAATTTCTTTTTTGGAAATTGAAATTGGAGTGAGGTGCACTGGGTAATGACAAGAGAGAATGGATTACATGACCAACATTTGTCATAGAAATGCAATTGTGTCCAGGTGGCACAGTTTTCCTTGATGGCATTATTCTTTTTGGCAGATATGTATATGTTTTTGTCTTTCTTTTTCATTATTTATTAATGATTCTGTGAACTGTAAGTCCTCGTTAGAATGAATGACCTCACTTTAATCGAAATTTTTTCTAGTCCTGACCCAAGCGAATGCATTTTAAGCCGCATTACTTGAAGCGCATCAATAGCTTGCTTCGCATAGAGCGGACCAGCAACGCACAGTCAGACATAGCTCCTAGGTGTCATGGAGGCAATTGTTTCCATCGCCATCACCAATGCGCATGAAGGAGGAAAGGGAGAGGCTCGGACTCCACCATCTTGAAGCCTGAAGGCACACTACTGCGACTCCATGCCAGTGTCTGCTTTCCCTCCTTGCTGCACTCACACTCGAGGCTACACTACTTGTAGAGGTGCTATCACATTCTAGCCTCGCACATATTCATGCAGTGTGGAGCCAGTGAGCCCAGTAACAAATAGTAAGCAACAATATGGACATGTGTACTACTCAGCATCGCATCTGCTGTGCTAGCCCAAGATCATTGTACAGTTAAACCTCATTATAACAAACTCTAATATAGAAACTTATCAGTTATAGCGAACCAAACACAAACTTTGGCTGGTCACTCTTCATTTCAGCCACATTATTCTTTTTATATTGAAACCGAAAACGCAAGAGCTGCCGCAACATTGGCTGTAACAAAGAATTGTTAAGTTTACACGAAGCTCAAATCTTGAAGGGTAGCTTGAAAAGCAAAGTAAATATTCGAAGACAGTTCACAACCACATTCCTTTTTCTTCTTTTTCTTTTTTTCTTTTTTTGAAGAAAAATGAAATTTTGGTCATTCAGCGTGAAAATAAAGCACATTTAACTGGTTGTGCCGCCTACCAATAAGCAGTGAACCACCAATACGCAGTGCAGATGCCAGTCATGACCAGGAGGCTGAGAAACTACTTAGAGAAACTCCACAACCGAAACTGCTGGATAATGCACTTTTTATTCTGTGATTTTTGCACAAGCCAGATTGTCAGTTTGTTAGAGCTGACTTTTATCTCTACTCTTACAACGAATATCGGATGTAACAAACTAATTGATTGTCCCGATGGTACTTCATTTATAATGGGGTTCAGCTGCATTTCCTCTGCGCCGGCTGCATCACTGTGTTCAGTGGGCTCAGTTCCATCAGTACCAACTGTATGCGCATTCAGATTCATGTTGGACTACTGCAGGCCATGTGATGTGTGTTTTTGGAGTGCTTCATAAGTGTACCCCTGTGTGCTTTTCTGACCTAAAGTTAAAAATGGTTCCACCAGTTTCCGGGTGAAACTGTCCAACTTTGGAACGGCAAGTTCCACTGATAAAAAAGGTGGTAAAAGTCAGCCAGCAGAAATCTGACATCACAAAGGAATTTGGCATACCGCCATTTACCAACTATCATGAACAAGGAAGCTGTGCTGGATGGCTTCATGAAAAGCTCATTAGCAAAGAGAAAGAGTAGTAGCAAATGAGTATATCCTGAAGTGGAAAGTGTGTTTCTTCAGTGGCTGAGAAACAGAAGTGCAAACCTCCCCGTACACGGACCTGCATTTGCCACGACCAGCCAAAGCTCATCATGAAGACCTAACTTCTTGCGATCTTTTTGAGCCTGCACACAAAATCGCTGGTGAAGAAGTGAAAGGCAACTTTGACTGGAAACTCTTTTCTGTGAGATCTTACAGGGTGGAGTAAGGGTTTATGAAAGAGAAAATTTGCATCCACCTGTTCGTAGCACATAGACAGACAGACAGACAGACAGACAGAGAACTTTATGTCCTGAGGAACGCTACCGCTCAAGGTGGTAAAGCAGTGGGCTGCTCCCACGTCGGGATGGGTAGGCCAAGCCTCATCACTGTGTCGCAGGCCCTTTGGACAGCCCTGAGTTGATGTAGAAGGTCTGAGCTCCTGAGCATGGAGCTCCATTCCTCTTCAGTCGTACGTTGAGAATCCTGTAATAAGGGGCAATGCCAAGAGCATGTGGATTAACGTACAAGTAGCACTGCAATCTGGGCATGTTGGATCAAGGCCTTCATGACTTCGCTGTGTGTGCTGTAGCACATAGCTACTAAAAAATCAGTACAGATTTCTCAGAAATGAAAGCTTCAAAGCTGACGAAGGATTCATTCTGACTCATGGGTCGTAGCTGGGACCAGTGCCTGTCTAGCACAGTTGGCCTACCAATCGAGTTCACGAAGAGGCTAGTAATTGGCACCACAAGGGTGGATTGAGCTACAACTTGAAAGTGCATGGACAGTGAAATATGAAAAATCAGTTGTATGGAATCCCACAAGGTGGAGCAAGGGTTGTGAAAGGGAACATTGGCATCCACCTGTTTGTAGCGAAAGCTACAAGGAAATCCATATGGATCCCTTAAACATATTAACGTTAGAGTTGACAACAAATTTGTCCTGTTCAAGTATTGAGTGTGAGACGAACACCTGTCCGGGCAGTTGCTGTACCAATCCGCCTTTTGCATGTCTGTGTGGCACCCTCTCGCGGACATGGCATGAAGCAAGCTGTACGGCGTTGCGCCGCACCTGTTGTGCGCTACCGCACCGTTTCTCTATGGCACAGCATGGTCGGGCGGCAACACACACAGTGAGCATTGCGGTTATTTTCTATTTGAAACGCTGTATGCATTTCCGGGAGGCCTCGCCGGCATGGTGAACACTTACAGCAAAAAGAGCCGCCCGTGAGAAACCCTTGGCCGTCTAAAAACGTGGCAAAATGCCGCCCGAACGAGAAAGGCACAGGAACGAGCATACATCGCTCGCTTCCCCCATGGTCAGTTGGGGGGCGGAACCCAGTCTGTTTGAGACTGTGTGCATAAAGAAGGGGGGACGTCTCGTGAAAGCATATGGCACCTGCACCGGCATCTGACACAGCCTGTGGGCCTGCCTCCCACGCCAGAAACAATACGGCCTCCGCTCTGAACTTTCTGGCTAAGCTTGCTCTTGCACGTGCAGTAAAAGAGAGAAAAGCTCTCTTGACTCTTTATATTTGTGCTGTTTTCGTTACTTACCTTCCCTTTTTCCGTCTCTCATCGCAAAAACGAAGGAGTGTATTCTTCGTGCTGGTTCACGGACGTATGTTCTCTTCAATGCGTGAAAGTTTGGCAGTGAGAGCAAAATCTACACGAGTCGGTTAGCAGCGTTTCTTTAAGCATGGAGCCGCCTGGGAGTGCTTATGTACCTGGCGGCTTCTTTATTGTCGCGAACGGCTGGACGACTGCGCCGGGATCAACGAAAACACCAAGCGAATCGCCAATAAATGCCTTCATGGCAGCCTGTGGGTCGCAGTATCTCAGACAGCGATCAGGCCGCCTCACAGCCCTGATCCATGCTGCCAAGAGCTGAGGATCGCGCTTCGCCGATGGGAAGCGGAAAAAATTAATTTTGCTGCCCGGAAGTCCTCGAGAGGTGCACCCGTGTAATGGAATTCCTACAGGTTTGGGCCCAGGACCACTCACCAAGGAACGCACCGCTTTCAAGAACACACGCACACACAACCTATATTACAAAAATCCTATGTACAAGCTTGCACTGACTGTGTCTACGCAGTCCTACGGCTACTGCTATATTATGTCCCGGGGAAACGAAAAAGGGTAATAGTCTCGCCATATTTCCTACGTGTTGTCGTTGAATGCTTCCAGGCTCTCAAGCAGGTGTCGGTTGCGACGACGAAGTGGCCAGTAGGGTGTTGCCGATGTGGGACCACCCATGGGACTGTTGGCCGCAGCAGCGGCCCTTACGCCGCAGCGCCTGTTTCGGCAGCCACGGCAGTCGGTAGGCCGTGGTAGTTACATCACATCTCCAGCTACTGGGTTCGACGGCACCGGTGGCTGGAAATGACTGCCCCAGTGGCCTGGCTGTCGCCGCAGTAGCCGAGAGCACCGCCGCCTCGTCTGGCTCCCTGGACCCTTCGCCCAGCACGGAACACAGGCCCTTGAGGTCTTCTTCAGTGGTTGTTCAGCTCACCTGGCTCCGTGGACCTGTTGCCCAGCAGGAACGCAGGCCTTTGGCGTCGCAATACGCCGTGGCGGTTGCTCGAAGATTCTCTGAACTGGGCGTCCAGCGAGAATCAGCTAGCTTCAACGCAGCGCAGCACGAACCACTGCACGCACCACGCACCACACGCGCACACTTCTTCGTTTTCGCCCCCGCACAGCGAACACTGAAATGTTTGTATTTCGCGCCTCTATCATGACAACCCGTAAGCAGCACACGTAGATGGCATAGCACAAATGGAACCAATTTTTGAACTTTTTTTTTTTTTCTTTTTCCCCGGTGTTGGCAGCAGTGGCCGTCACTGCTCCTGCTATGAGTGCCATGGGTCACCGCGCAAACACTGCTCGCTTCTCATCAACGTTCGTATGAAGAGTGGCATTGTATGCCACTATGCCAAGGGCAAGCTTTCTGGGAAAAAAAAAAGAAAAATGAGCGGCGTGCGCTTAGTTCGACATAGCCCACACCGAGTGTGGGAACGCAGCACAAAAGCACCCGGGATCAACACCTGTAGGGCCTGTGTGTGGTACCACAGACAGGTCAAGCGCCTCAAAAGCAAATTTGCACAGCTGTGCCCAAGATCATACTGTCTGCACAAGAGACATGAGGATCCCTTTTGCTGACGTTTTGTGTTTTGTTATTTTGTTGTCTCTCTCTATGTCTCCTTTCCTCCCTTCGAAAATAAAGCAGTCGTCCTGGTGTGCAGCAAGTGAACAGGCGTGTCATGCCTTTTTCAACTCGCCAAAGTTTCTCTCCGATTAAGCCTACAGAGAGATAGCTAGAGCTCAATCCACGTAAGGTTTGCTGCCAGTAGTGTTTGTTCAAGCCACGAAGCACCAGCACATCTGGCCAGAGTCACGAACGGATGTACAAGGAGGCTAGGATCCGTGAAAACGCTATGCGAAGCACAACTGAAGGAATTCGTGGCAGCAACGAACGAGGAATATTCGCGTCAACTCGCAGACTTGTGTGAAGTATTCGTCCTCCATCATCGGATACAACAGGCAACGTGCTGGAATAACACCTCTATCTTGCAGGGTAAGATTTCGTTATTGTGATGATCCGATTGACCATGCGCATTGCTGGATGTCTGCTTTTGCCTATCCGTGTCATTATTACAAAAAGACTGTTTGACTACAGGAGTACGGAGCAATGGTTTCACTGAAATACAAGCTCTGATGTGTTCGGCACGCGTTCTTCACTGCTAAGGCCGTGTCAGGTACACGGCATTTGCCTGCCTGAACCGTACAATGATGCGAGAGAACTTCACGTTACCAAAAATATGTGGCTGGATGGCATACTGGCCCAGCTGGCGCCGGGTATCATTGCTTTCGGTAACGGGTACACTGTTCCGCACTGCGCGCCGCTTGTGTTGTCTGATACGGTGCCGTACGGGTGGCATATGCGCACTCAGACCATGCAAAAGGCGGATTGAGCTAACCAGGAAGCTAGCAATTGATGCTGCAAAAAGGTGGATGCCAGTTTCTCCTTTCATAGTCACTTGAACTCATACCACTGCAACACAAGGATTTTTTATTGCAATCAATACCAATCAGGATTGATTCAGATTAGGTGCTGCTACATGGTCACTTTTATTGCCATCAGTCTTGTTTGAGAGGAAGACAATTGTGGTCTTCTCATCACAGTCTGGCTTACGGCAGCATCAAACTCCATCTGAACCTGTTTGGACTGTTTTGCAGCTGCAAGTGACTGTTGATTTCAATTAAGAAGGCCAGCCCAGATCAGCATTGACCGCAGTTAGAAGTGCTGACGCTGATGATCTTGTTGTTGCAGAAATAAGTGACATTCTTCATGGCTGCCTTTTTTGTGCCTCAGCAAGGGTGTGATTCTCTGAATATATCGTGTTTTAACTTTCTTGAAAATGTAGCACATTTCAAGCTAGACTTTCTTACCTTCTGATGGGTGGTCACTTATATAAAGCATTTTTTCTGTCCCATTCACTTCATTGTAACGAGGGTTTGCTGTATATGCAATCATTTCTCTTGCACAGCTGATTCAAGTCATATCCAGGGTTCTCCCCTGGATATGATTTGCATCAGTGGGTGGCAGGAGAAGTACTGCCCACAGCCCTGGCTCACCACCCACCCCTTTTGATAGAGCACCCACTGCTCTTATTGAAACCTGGGAGGCATGCCTGAATAACCAAACATGTCATTCGTAAGCATGTCTATTTTTCACTGCATACTATGCGAGCTTAAGCTCCCTCCCCCCCTTCCAGTGTTCTCAAAATGTCCGCTGCTCAAAAATGTCTGGGGAGAACCTGGGTCATATCGTATATAAAAAAAAGTATGTGATATGGGAGAGATTGGCATAACAAAACAGTGTTGTTATATAAGCATAAGGAAGTCTAACAAATCAAGCATGAATGTTATAGACCACATTAAGCAAAGCTGCAGCACCTAAAACTGTAATGAAAAACTTGACATCTAAAGTAAATGCAAATGTACTGCTATTGTTACATGTGTGATAATTTATTGCATTATTCGTGCATTAACAAACTGTAATAGTAACACAAACAATACCAGATATAACAACCTCAAAATTGCACTGCATTAACATTGCTACATTGTTAAAGAAGTTGTGAAAAGGATGTGGAGCTGCCCGGTTGTAGTTTTCACTGCTTCGGTTAGCATTCGACATGCTGATTCTGAAATATTTCAGCGCAATATTCAATGCACATTTAACAACACCTGTTTGAAATTCTGGCACCCTCGTGCTCCCAAAACAACCATGTGACACCGCAGGCCAGCATAGGGACTATTCAGTGACGTCATCTTAAGATATCTAAAAACATTAACATATTTGTAACTTTTGTTTGCCCTAAATGATAGATTTATATCGAAGCTAGAAAGTAGGCAAATCATTGGACCTTGTGTGGTGCCACTGTACAGATGTAAGGCTGGAGCATGGTTTGTTTTCCCATGGCCTCCGACTAAGATGACATCAGTTGCAGAGTTGAAGGGAAAGTGCACAGGCAAATAAAAACCATATTTTTATTGCTGTAGATCAATCCAGACGGCGCAGCAAAACAATGTTTGTAATAGATAGGTGGGTCAGGGTTCCTAATACACACATCATAAAAAATTTTCTGAAAATGTTTTACGGCCCCTTTATGATAACTTTTTCACGTACAGGCATTTTAGCCAGTTTGTGACAAAAGTATTTGTAAAGTATGTGGATGCATGTTACACAAATGTAACCAACTAAATGTTTTTCATTCTTCCCTTGAGGCACTTGAAACATTTTTCATCCAACACATGTAATTTATTGACAATGTAATTGTGTTTAATGTATTCACTTAAAGGGACTGTCTACCGCTCAAAAAATGTTTTACAGTTGTGGTGAAAATGAGAAGATCGTTCCTTGGTTGCTGACACATATGGTTGTCAGCTGGTGAAAGGTTGGTGAGGGGGCACATGAAGGCTGCAGTATCTATACTATGCAGAAGCAGGGGTGAGACAGCTGCTCATATTGCACAGTTTTGATACAGTTACGTTTTCCTGCTCCGAGCTGCTCCAAAAGCATGAAAATTGGGAAAATTGCTCCAAACTGCTCCAAAACAGCCTGGAAAGCAAGTATTTTTGTGCTCACGTTGATTTCAGCGGGAAAAGAAAGCGGAGTCGCGCAACGTGCATCGCATGATTGCATCTCGGGCGTCCGCGATTTGTTGCAGGAGCTTTGATGTTCGTGTCAACGCAAGACATGTGGAATTAAGGCACGTCGAATGCCATTACCTACATGAAATTGGAGTATCTTCCACAGTTAGTTGCCACCACAGTATCGCAGTGTTGCAATAGAGGGCAATGCGCTGGTGAAAAGCTCAGTTGAGCCTCTTCCTAATGGTGTGAAGCAGAAAAATTTTGACAAAATCCAAAGTGACCAGACTCTCCTGACAAAAGAGAACACTAACTAACCTACACGAAGTGCTAGGGATCCTTCAGAAGCTAAATAAGAAAATATACAAAAAGTCAAAGCAGTAATTGGCGAAATAATGTCAGTGGTATTAAGAAAAGGACTATTGTGTGTCGACAGTTTTGGTGCAATGAGAATTTTTTAAAATTTTGAGAAGTGTACTGACCCGTCAGGTTGTGAAAAAGGTACTTGACTGCCTGGGCTGCTCCAAATTCGAATTTTGGACCTCTTAAGACATCGCATTAAATGTTGTAAGCTGCTCCAAATCAAGGTTCTCCTGCTCCAAAATGAACGTTTTGCTGCTCCAAAAACTGCTCCCAAGTCTGTTTCTGCTGTCTCACCCCTGCAGAAGACAATTGACACAGCATCAAGCATTCGCTATGTGCACACCAGGGCTGGTATGTGCCCTTGCTTTCACATGCCTCTGTCCAGATTTTGAGTACTACCTTAGCAGGCCCAGTACAAGACAACTCACCGACTGAGGCCCATATTGTTTGAAAGACCATGCCTATAGTATGCTGGTTTGCTGGGTGCAAACAAAGCAAATTGCCTGCCCCATTGGAATAGCTACACAAAGTGTATCAAGACATCTAGTGTGCCGCTCGACTGGAAAGACCCTAATGTAATCCTAATACGCAAGAAAGGTGACATAAAAGAGTTAAATAATTACAAATCAATTAGCCTACTACCAGTAATATACAAGCTATTTACCTAAGTAACTTCTGCTAGGATAAGAGAAAACTTGACTTTAACCAACCAAGAGAGCAAGGAGGTTACTCGACAATGGACCACAGCCATGCTGTCAACCTTATAATTGAGAAACCCACTGAATATAATAAACCTCTTTATGTGGCCTTTATAGACTACGAGAAAGCATTTGATTCTATAAAAATAAAGCAGTTCTAGAAGCTTTACGTTGACAAGGGATACCTGACGTATACATGCAAACCATTAGCAACATCCACAAAAATTGCACAGCCACACTACTCCTACATAAGAGGAGCAGAAAAATTCTGACCAAGAGAGGGGTCAGACAAGGATATGTGATCTCCCCTATTTTATTTACTGCATGTTTAGACTAAGGAGGTATCCAAATGTCTAGACTGGTAAGAAAAGGGAATCGGAACATCTGGAGAATATAGAATGTACGGAGAGTATCTCGGCAATTTAAGGTTTACAGACAGCATTGTGCTCTTTAGCAATGGCGGTGACAAACTACAAAACATCATTGAGGACCTAAACCGGGAAAGTGTTAAAATAGGATTAAGAATGAATAGGCAAAAGACCAAAATTATGCTCAACAGTCTAGCTAACGAACAGTAATTTAAAATTAACAATGAACCCTTAGAATGTTTGACCGGATACATATATCTGGGGCAGTTATAAGAACGGCTGGCCATGAAAAGGAAATTCTTCGTTGAATAAGGCCGGGCTAGAGCACATTTGGGAAACATTCCCAAATCATGACTGGAAACTTGCCATTGTCACTAAAGCGAAAAGTATTTAATCACTGCATTCTCCCGATACTAACATACGGTGCAGAAATTACTAACGTTCGGTGCAGAAATGGAGGATAACAAAAAAACGAGATGAAATTAAGGAGCACACAGCGTGCATTGGAAAGAAAAAATTCTGCCCGCATCTTCCCACGGGGGGAACTCGAGTAAATGCGTCGCAGAGTGGTGGGGGTATCGCGTGAATGTTGCGTAATTGGGTATGGTTTGGCAATGCTTAATTGTTATTTCGTCTTTATTATTCTTATTTATTGAATGAAGGAGAAGCGAAGGCAAGGAGTGTAAAGTTAAAGTGTGTCTTTATTGCTTGGTGCCGTCGTTGTATTGGATGGCACCAAGGTAGGCGCTTGCGTCCACGAGCAGCGTCCGGAACCGTGTCTCGTTGACGATGTTTGCACGCCTCTTCTCGCTCACATACCTGGGGTCTTAAAGCTCGCTGCTCATGTTTCGCCGCTGCTTCTCGTGCACGAAGTTCGGAATCCGCAGCTCGGCGTTGCCGTTTCGCAGAAGCGTCGCGCTGCCCGAGTGATGGATTGAATTCCGAACGCGCGCTCCGCCGCTTATACACACACCGCCCGTGTTCTAGGGAGAGGAGTACGGGGGAGAGGTCCGCAAAGGCGCCCTTGACTGAATTCCGAACGCGCGCTCCGCCGCTTATATACACACCGCCCGCGTTCGAGGGAGAGGAGTACGGGGGAGAGGTCCACACCCCCACTGTGCATGCTCGGCTTGCTGAACGCCCGGTGCGAGCATGCGCAGTGGAGGTGTGGACGGCGCCGACGCCGAAGCGCGACATCGTGCGACTAAGAAATGCTCCACATTTAAAATGATAGGTGTAATGCTAAGAGAGAGCGGAATGGATCAGGGAGTCCATAGGAGTAGCTGATATTCTTATATCACTTGTATGAAACAAGTGGTTATGGGGCAGGTCATGTCGTGTGGAGGACAGATAACAGATGGACAGTAAGAGCAACGGAATGGATACCAAGAGAAGGAAAACAGAACAGAGGCTGGCAAAAGGTTAGATGGAGTGATTACATTAAGAAGTTTGCAGGCATAAAGTGGAACCGACTCGCTCAGGATGGGGCAAATTGGAAAACGTTGGGGGAGGCCTTCGTCCTGCAGTGGACTTAATATAGGCTGTTGATGATGATGAACATCACCGCCCTTTACTGCCTGTGTGCCAGTGCTATGTTTTCTTGCACAAAACACATTACTCATTTGCAAACAACATGACATGGGTGTTGAATTTTTCTTACTTGAGGTTAGATGGAGTTTTGAAAGCAAGCGAAGCCAGCACCGCGCTACTTAAAGCTACTGAAATGTGACTGGTTTGATGTCGCAAATCCAAGCAAAAACAAACTTTATTGAACCTCCCTCCACTTGCACACGCATTGTCTGGGTTAATGTTGATAAGTTCTTTTTTCTAAGGATTGAATGGGAATGCACAAGTAGTGTTTTATTCTGTCTTACAGTCCTCAGTTAGTGATGTGCTCTACCACCTAACCTTGCGTCGTTATATAGGACAGACACCTACTAGTAGAGGGGGCGGTGTTAATAAGGATTTTTGAGCCTGAATCGAATAGCAATCGAATGGTGGCCGAAGCAAATTGAATTGATTATCAAATACTTTTTGAATAATTCTTGGATATTGAATGGCCATTCTTACAGTTAATGCAAATTTATGTTTATATCCTTGTAGTCATCACTTTAGCTTTTAAAGCGCAAGTGCAACATCTGGAGGAAATAAGCAGACCCTTCATTCCACAGAGGTATTCAAAAAGTGCAAAAATGCTACCAGAGAGAAGTAGCCTGCTGCTCCTCTACATAAGCTCTCATGTTTTATGGCTTATAATATGCCAGATGGGATGAAATTTGTCATACCTTTGTATCAGTTTTGTGTATATTTCGGTGTAGTTAATGCTTTAAAATATTCAGAAACTTACTGGGAAAATAACCAAACTTACAAATAACAGCTATTCAATGCTAAGATTGAATTGAATATAAAACACTGTTCAGTTTTAGAAGACGTGTGTTGTTCTACAGAAAAAAAAATAAAGCAAGAGCATTTGAATTGAAATCAGGTGTTAATGGCATTTTCAACAAATTTGCTTAGTCATAAACCAGCACTTACACTTCCTCTTTATTTTTTATTTTAAAGGAGTACTGACACGATTTTGCGGCGGCTCAAAATGAACATTTTTCGTTTTCTAGCCATGTGTTGTTGCGCCCTCCACACACGGAAGCCAGGAAACACGTAGAAAATATTTTAATTTGGTTTTAAAGTTTTCGTCGCCCAGCACGGCAAGCCAGCCCCAGCGCAATGGACACTACAATGACGTATCAGCACAATCTATTAAAAATCGCCAAAATCGCTGTCAGAGTTACTGGACGACCGTGAAGTTGTCATCATTTGCGTGCCCCACATGTAATTGACCACAGACGACAGAGTTGCAGCGACGCTATCACGAATTGCTGTCCCTACGTGACTCAGACGTGCATCCGACTACGTTGACACGTCACTAGGAAACCGCCCCCTCGATATCGAAACCGAAAGTGGGCTTTTAAGGAAGCCGTATTAAAAATACATTCATTGCCTTGTGAGGCACCATGATACTATTTTTGGGGGTCTCCACGCCAGCGCTTTCATTTGCAGCAATAATACGAGAATGTCAAAAATTCGTGTCAGTACTCCTTTAAGAAATTTTTTTACATCAGTTGCTTGCTCTTAACATATAGGCATACATTATTGTATACAAAACCATCCTGTATTGGAGCAGACTGACAAATCTTTGTAAGGTATGGTGGTTCTGTTTTCACATGGCAATTGCAGTTTGACTGTATATGGGTAAATATGCACTACATTTGCTTGACGGAACTGTCTACTGTCACTTTTCATTGCTTTGGCTGTTGGGCACATCGTAATGCCACTGACCTTTCAAAAAATAGACCCTTTGCATGATTGTAGACCTATTTCTTTTGCAAGACATTTTGCCCCACAAGCACAGTTTGCTTGTATGCTATTACATGGAAAAGGTAGATGCGGCTCTCATGACCAAACCACACACAAGAGAGAAGTCCCAGCATGCCATGGGTTCTTCTGTTTTTATTTGAGTGATGACTGTCATTAGTTCAGCAAATGCGCATTGTAGAGAAGTGCATGTGTAAATTATGAAAGGACTATTTACATGTTGAATGTATGTATGCGAGCTTCGTTTTGCAGTGTTCAGCTAACACTGTCCTTAAAGCTAGTATTAAGAGGCTACCCCCCTTTCCCACCCTCTCTCTCTTTTTTTCTTCAGTTAAATAACAAAATGTAGAGGGAACCTAAGAAGCTTGCCTGTGTGCTTACTGTATACAAGGCATTATTTTCTTTGCCGCCTTTTGTCAAGTACACCAAAACGAAAGGAGGCAATGGCACCTTATCAGTGTTGAAGTTTGGCGGCAGCACACTTACCGTATATTTTTGTGTGTGTGTGTGTGTGTGTTTGTAATTGGAATGTGTGGAAAGGCCATATGTTGTTAAAACTAGCCATTATGAAAAATGTACAGAGTAGGAACAGTGTATAGGGCCAAATGCACTACAGTGGCTTTTGTTAATGACACAGCAAAAATATTCCAGGTTTTATACTATACTGTCGTCATATTAAAATGTTGAATGTGGCCTGCTACCTTTGGTAGCTCCAGAGGCCATATTCTGTGTGAAAAGAATTCCACTCTTTGAACGTGTCAGTTATCCTTTTTTGTGTTTGTTATTCACTGTAAAGTATGGTGTATACCATGAATTATATCTCCCATGAAATTACTTGTTGCACATAGTGTATGTGGCAACTCACAGTGCGCTGCTTGCACTTAATGCGCTAGTGTTTGCTCAAGTGTGTCTTTGGTTCTGGCTGTGACAAACGAAGGCACATGAATGTTAAAGGGGCATTTACTTTTTAGCATGTCTCACAGCCATCTTTTATGACGCAACTCACTGGTTGTCAGTACAACTATCTGAGCACAAATGTTGTTTTAGTTAGCTCATATGTTAAGTGGTTAAGTAGGCATGTTCAGGCACATTAGTTTGTGTATTCTTAGTTGTAATATTTTTGTTGCTGTTGTTGTTGTTGTTGCTTGTAGAGAACTTACTACTGGTGTAACAGTCAGGATTCAGTGGAAAATAGTCGTATGTGGATCCTGCACTGCTGTAAGTTTGACACTTTATTTTGCATTGTTGAGCAGTGACTTTTGTGGGTGGATTTTCAGAGCATGCATGACGGTCACCTACAGGCAGCTTCAGGTCATTTGTCATGGCCAAAACTGTCTTGCCAACAATGTTCTGTGTTGTTAAAATGCAAGAATGTAGCCAGCTGTAATTGCTCTTCTTTCGCTGGCTTGTGCTTGTGTTTCTGTGTTGTTATTCATGTGAATTTCTGGAGCTGTGATTTGCAGGCATTATTGTCAGTAATGTAGGTATATCTGTGTGCAAGAACTGCTCTTGTAGATGAATAGTTCAAGTACTTTTGTGCAGCTGTAAAGTGTGCCAGTGTAGAAAAGTCATAGTTTTTGAGCACCAACTGTACTTGCTTTTAGTCTGTTAGAGCACACTTTGCACATTGTCACTTTAGACAGTGTGGTCCAATGCAATTCATTCTTAAAGGTCCACCTTTATGTATGTAGTAAGTTGATATATGCATTGTTTGAAGCAGCGAATCTCATTGCTTATCTTAGAGTTCAGCTGATGCTTTCCTTTCATATGTGGCAAGTGTTACTGCACATAAGGATGCTCTTTCACTGATGGTAACATTCGTTTTATACCGCCTTTTGGCATGTCAAAATGTACACAGTTCCTTTTTTTTTTTTTTTCACAAACTGGTGATGTCCATTTTATACATATGCCATGTCATTCATGAGGTGCACAGCACTTGGATGCTCTCACCTTCTTTTCTTACCCACAAGTAATTTTAATGCAGTTAAAGTTGTAGGTTTTGAGCACTGACCACTGCTTTTAATCTGTGAGAGCACATTTTAAAAAACTATCATTCATACATGTCTTGCTTCTCTTAGGAATGCCACTGCTTCTTTACTTTTTCTGCTCTTTTTTTATACTTCTTATATTCTTGTAGCTCTATTTTAGATTGGAGACTAAAAGCACAAAATTGCACAACTGCAGTACCACATCATAATTGGCCTCCTTCATGTGTAACCCCCCACAACTCCAACACTAGTGTTGTTTCTCACACTCATCCATGCATCCCTTGCCCACCTCCTCTTATATTAGGCAGGTTTCTGCTGAGACTTCTTTCAGAGCCCTATTCAGTTGTCAGCTCTACTAAAAAAAAAGGGGGGGGAAAGTAGTGTAGTTGGAACAGGAAGCTTTACTTCAAAAAATCCTTGTTGGTATACTTAATGCTGCATTTGTGATTCATAAGATAGTGCACTCTTTGCTGAAAATAGACACAAGCGAATGCTATTTTCACTAGCCACTAAGATGGAAATTTATAGGCCCAGTGACCTACTTACTGAGAGCAATAAAAGTCCATCACCTTTGTGCACAAGATATGTCAGGGTGAAAAATCTGCTTGCCTCCTAGCAAGGCTACAACATTTAAGTAGATCACTGCAGGATTGCACATGTGTCATGCAAGTTTAACCTTGACACTGATGGCTAGGCACAGGATACTGAATGCAGATCTTAATGACAGTGGAATTGTTATGTGAAAAAGACTTAGTGTGTCCCCGTCCCTGTTCTTATCTTTTTTTTTAACTCAGTGTTACTGCTCAAAGCTCTGCTCCTGAGCTCAAATGTGCTGCAAACTGGCCTGCACTCACCAACTGTTATGGGTAGTTAGTGATCCCTGTGCTGCAACTTGTCTTGCTTGTTGTTCATGGCATTTCTTTGTAGCACTGCATGACTGTGCTTTTATTTTTCATGGTCGTGCACTTCACAAAGAATTCATGTCACATGGCCACCAGCATGGAGTCATTGTGGTTGTCACTTTTTCACATAAGCATCTTGTAGATAAAATTGGGTGCATTGTTTTGTTGTGTGGGCACTCTGTTGAGGCCCTGTCTTGGAGCTTTGCACTTGTTAATCTTGTGGCGTCAAAACCCCATGCTTTTCTGTTAGTTTCGTCATAGTAGACCTCGCAGTCATGTTCTTGTTTGACACTGCCCTGTATAAGTCCATCTGATTGTGTCAGCCCTCCTGCACTGTAGAGCAGTCACTGTGGTGCTCAATTGCAGTTGCGTCTGGCTCAAGTGATAAGGCAGCCAAGGCTGCACTGTAGCAGTGGTGTCTTGTCATGCGTGAAAAAAAAAAAAAAAGCTTCACTTTTCTTATCTCTCTGGCTTGTGACCCTTGCAAGCAGTTTCTTGACCGAGTTCTGCATCATTTTGTACACAGGAGTTATTAAAATGATTGACTTAAATATCATAGAAGTGTGTGTGCGTGTACTTTCTTTGCATTGCAACAGGGGAGCAGCATGTGTGGGTGAGCCAAAACGCAGAATTCATAATTGCAGTTGTTTACTGGTTCTTCAAAATGTGGTCAAAGACCACGCAGGTACGTCACCATATCTCATGCTACCAGATTGTGTGTTAATAACAGATTCCTTGTCTGGTACAGGGTATATACACCAACTGTTAAATATTGAGAAGGCATATTGACAACCTCTATTTTCAGCTACATTCAACATGCTGTGCGGTGTGCAGTAATGGTGGCACTTAAAGGGGTCCTGAACCATCGCTCGGGCTTGGTTTTGAAAATGGCAGGGTGTGTATTGAAGGCCTCTCAGAAATTCACAGCCGAAAGAATTTTTGAAAACGGTCTGTTAGGAGCGAAGATATTGCGACCGGAAAACCTCCCTTTCCAGTCCTGTCTCAACTCTGCGGAATAGAGGGTACAGAGCTCCTTAGGGCGGTCAGAGAACACCTATATACGC
Source organism: Hyalomma asiaticum (assembly GCA_013339685.2). NCBI lineage: Eukaryota > Metazoa > Arthropoda > Arachnida > Ixodida > Ixodidae > Hyalomma > Hyalomma asiaticum. Next base: position 221,370,089 of record CM023481.1, read on the forward strand.
GTTTTAGAGAACGGAAACTGTACCTTCCACTGTAGAACACAAATAAGAGTAGCAGCGGCGTAGTGAAGTGCATTAGGGCGAACGGAGATGGCGCCGCAAGTACTATCATCATCATCGAGAAACGCCGCGTTTTTGCTGGGTCGCGCCCTGCTGTACCCTCCCCACCCCCTACTTCCTCCCTCCCTCCCTCCCTCCCACATTTAGACCCGCTGTAGTATTTTCCTTATTTCTCTCGCTAAACCGCGGCTCGCGTGTGTACTTTTCGTACACAGGTACTGTAGCTTATCGCCAGGTGACCAAACAGGCCTCGACTGGCAAAAACAACGTCAATCAAGTAAGGTTTGCATCGTTTATTGCGGCACCACAGCTGGTACAAACAACGTACAGTACAGTGCACACTTGTGCATAACCACGCTAAACGCTGACAAAATATGCATGCATAGACGGGATACGATCGAACGAATGTTGCTCTCTCATTGCATTGCGTCGTCCCATTCTGTTAGCGTTGATTTTCAGACAGCGAGCGCGGGTAAATCCACGATGCAGAATCCGAAACGTGCGCAACGTCGGCAGATGTCACAGTAACACCGATTTAGCTTCGCTTAGTTAACGTTACCTAAACGATCGCGGATGCACCGTCTGTATAAAGATAAGTGAATGAGTTACAAACAAGAAGCGTCGCGCTGTGCCGAATAGGATAGGCACGAATTTCAACTATCAGCTGTGAACCCATACCGTAGGTGTGTAGGTAATGGGCGAAAAAAACATTCACTTTTGTTTCAAGCGCTAACTGCGATAAAGCGTCAATGAATGCACCAAATCTTAACACACACAATTTTCGCAGCACTGCACATTCAATAGCAAGAAAGAAACCTCGGTTATGTGTTGAACTGTTTGTTACCCAGTAAATAAATGTAATTAGAGCATAATTCAATGTAAGTTTCTTCTAAGGCCAGTCAGCTTTTATCTTTGTCATAATATTAACCAGAAGCAGACTTGAAACGCGAGTGCAGTTTGTTATTGGCTAAGTTCATTATGAGCCAATGAAAATCATATTTTTGATGTCGCTCCCTGAACATCCCACGTCAAACCACTCTTAAAATATGGTAATGCCTTCACAATATTGTCTGCACGAGTACACAGCACACTGTAGCAAACTGATGACACACTGAATACATCAATTCATCCAAAGCTGTCTTTCTTGCACTTTCTTAGCCGCTTGTCCATTGAACTGCCAAAGAACAAGTTGCCGAAAACAAGTGCACAATTGTGTACGCTGTCGCTAAATGGGTTATCATGGTTCAGTTATGCAGTTCGTGTAGAGCGAGAATGCTATGGCACCAATGTCCGCACCAATAAGCTCAAGTGTGCTGTGAAGGCGGTATAATCGACAGCAGATATTCTACAATGCATGAACAGAATATGAATACTCTAGAAAGAGATCCTAGGATAATGCAGGCTGATTATAGAGGCACAATTATGGGCAGATTAGCTTCAGGAATACATTACATATCTAGGTTGATGTATGCGGCAAGGAATCGCTCGGCCATGAGCACAATGTCTGTGATGCATGGACATATCAACAGAAATTATGCACTCTTGTACAAACACACACATGCACACAAATTGAAGTGGAGGAACATTACGTGAATGTGTGACAGTGCCAGAAAAAATAAAGATCATGCTTATTGTATATGTGCTTGTTATTGTTGGATTATTCACTATTTAAACATGTGCTTTGAAAATAAACCGTATTCTTGCTAATTGTAGAACCTCAACATCAAAGTATCGACAATGTTGCAGTGTAGCTGCACATGTGTCGTATGCACAGTCAACAGCAAAAGTTTGCGGGATAAAAAACTTCGTAAACACCTATATTACCGCTTAGCCTCTGATCCATAGCCTCGAACTAAATGTTTCAATGGGTAGAGGTTGTTGCAATGTACAGACAAATTAGAGGCTATGTTGTGAGGCCAAGCCATAATGTACATTTTTTGCGACTTTTGCATCCAGCAAAGTTTTGCTGTTGATTGTGCCCCTTTAATATCTTCGATTTCCTAGGCTTTGTTTGCGGCAACATTGTGAAGTCTTTTCATAGGCAGTGCAGTATGACAGTGCAAAGCACACCAAAAGAAAAAAAAAAGAAAAGGGGTGGCATGTTAATGGGCGTCACAGCCACCTGAAGTAGGCATGCTCAGCCACAAATTATGGATATTTCTGTGCTATATAAAAAGAAAATGAGCAAATCCCTTGAACACAAGTTGGCCTATAACATAAATGTCCTTTACACTCATATGCTGCAAGTAGTGCTTGCAAAACTTAATATCTGTTGTTTTTTAGCTGTTTACAACTTAATAAAATGTGTTGTATATATATCCAAAGGCTAATTGAACTGGCTAGCTTGTCGAAGCTACGGCATTCTTTGTTTTTTGTAGACTGTTACAATTCAATGCATTAAGAAAAAAGAAGGTTTCGGACAAACTTTGTAAACCATGCATCTCATAAAGTATGACTAACTGCCGGAACAATGTCCGTTCACTGCCCTGATGTTTGTTTGGCTGTAATATGACTAATAATACCTGGAATTTTACAAAGCCCCAACTTTTTGGATTGATGTTGATAATGTGGGACACAACTAAGTAGCGTAGGAACCACTCATGCATTCCCTTGTGTTGCCTGTGGTTTCTTTGTGCTAATTAGTTGTGCCTCAAATCAGTATGTATCAAGTAGCCCAACTATCATCCTTAATGGTGCAACTACCTGGGGCCTTTTGAGACGTACGTAAACCTAAATACATGGGTGATGTTGCATTTAGCCGCCACAGAAATGCGACCACCATGGCCTTGAATCAAATGTGCATTGTCAGACTTAGAAGTCTGACGTGATGTAACTATTGTATACAGCTTGTGTTAAATTTCATCATTATTGTACTGTAGATTATATAACACAATGGACACCTGACACCTATGGAAAACAACTATTGGTAACATATTTCCATGGCATGCCTACCAAATACAAATTACAGCATCACAAAGATGAAGTTTGAGGTGACCTGCTGTAGTAGATGTTCAGTTGTTCCATTGTGCTTGCAGGTTGTGTTTTCGAGGGCAGTTAACCTGATGTTGCATGGCAGCCCTGAAAAAAAAAAAAAGCAAGTTATGAAATCATCATGCATTCAGAAACATAACGTATGAAGACAAAATGTAGCAGTATACAAAGTGAGCGAGTGAACTGCAGCATGTTATGCATGTATGAATATATACTTTGTAAGGCTTGTGCTCTAACGTAGCATGTGCCTTGCCCATGGTGTCGAGGTGCGTCCACAAGGAATGTTGACTGCAGGTGTCAGCCAGGAGGCTGTGACAGAAAAAGAATATATCCATGATTAAAATGCCGGTTTCTGTGTGACACTAAATGAAAGTAAGCCTATAAGTGAAACTGCTCTCACAAGATAAACAATAATGCAAGAAGGAGATCCCCAGCTTTGCTGTTTACTCAAATTTCACAACATGGAACTAGCTTTAGTTTTCTCTCTCTCAGGCACTTCTTTTTAAATTTTTTAATGTGAATGTAGCAAACTTTATAACACACTTTGTACTAAAACATGGTGAGTTACGGACGTGCGTGCGGGGGCGACAGAAGTGTATTTGAACACGTCCAGACTGCATATAAACTTCAGAAATGCATTTCTATTGACTCAGCAGCTCGCTCCTGCGTGAAGCCACGTCGCTCAAGAGAACGCGGATTCCGTCGGTGGAGGGATATGAGACGTTGAAAATTTTCGAGTTGCTGTGTGTCTCTTGACTGTCGCAAAAACAAAACCAACCGTAATAAACAAAAGCAATGGGTTTGTACTTACCGGTCCATGCACGCTGGGGCTTGAAACGAACTTCGTTGCTTTGAAGGACGAGGCGCAGGGGCAAGCGCTCTGTGGAAGCATTTCAACGTGCTTTGAACGAACAAGAACAGCAAGCCGATATCACCGACTACGAAAGCAATCGTCAGTTTCACGAAATATTTACAGCAAAACGAAACACCGCGAGCTTGCGTCGCTGCCCGAACGCGTCGCAAACGGTTAACGTGACTTCTGCCGCCGCGTAGTTTGAATTTTAAAAAAACGAGCATGACTTAGTATCGATGTCGGTAAACTGCCGAATCAGCCGAAGCAAAAAATATTTAGTGAAAGGAGGATGGCGTAGTATCTCAAAGGTACGCTCACTAAAGGCAGCAGTTTATTGTATGCAAGTTTAATATCAGGCAAAGAGAAAGTCTTCGCCTTGTTCAATATATTCTGCATCGAAATTAGGCACCGATGCGGGCGCCCCTACATAAAAGTGCAATAGGGCGAATGGCGGCCTCCATAGCTCGAGCTAAGAGAGGGGTCAGTAGATCCACTCCCCGCGGTTGAAGCTGGAACGCGCCGCGGTTGATTTTTTCGCCATCTATGGCGATTCGTAGCATATCGAGCTTTCACCCCCCTGGGGCGGTGTCGAAGGAGGTGCCCCGCCCACCGCGTTACGTCACCAGACTTGAGCAACGTGTCAGAGTGACTGACGAAAAGCGCGCGACTACCGGGGACTGTTTGTCCGCAGCGCGCTTGTGGCCGCCTGCTAGCTCCGCGCCCGGGCTCGCTGGCGTACCTTCGTGATCCACCGCATTTTCTTTTTTTTTTTTTTTTTCGATCCTCCGAAGCTTTGTTTTGGTTCAACACACACGTTTAGGCTCGCAGGTGTGCGCGCTTACTTTGTCAGTGCGCTGCTTGTCGTCGAGTGTCGGAACGCCCGGTGCCGAACCGCAATACCAGACAGCCCGACACCCGTGGCCCGCGGCCACTCGGCTCCCTGAGCCGCGACTCCCAGAGTCAAAGAGATAGAAGCTAGATAGACATAGAAAATCGGACCACCCACGAGGCTTCCGTACTCACTTCGGGCTCGCCTACTATCCACAGGCACTAAGCCTCGTTCTCCCAGGATGCAGACCACGTGTGGCTCTCGTAACGACGATCTTTCAAAACGTGCAAGTAGCATGCCGACAAGTTCAAACACGCTACCGCATCCAGTCGCCTCGCTCTCAAGAAAGCACGCCGCCGACGCCAGCGATCAAAATCACGCTAGGCGTAATCTCGACAGGTTCAAACAAAGGTTGCCTTGAACCGAGAAAACTGCTCTCCAATGTTCCAAGAGCTCCACGTTGGGCAGCCAGATGTGGGGTTGGCCACTGGGGTCTCCCACGCTCGAGGAACAAAGGACACACCGCAGTGCAAACCAACAGTAGGGCATTTTATTTGCACCTTCTACACATAGTAAGCACGCTAGCCGAACTATACAAACCAGGCATGCTAATGCAATACCCCATGCGTAATCGATGACAATTCGACTCACCGCAGCAGGATACCGAGCGAAGTAGTTTTCGCCCATGCTGGAACCGCAAGCCTATATTGCTCGCGAGATAAGTCGCGCGAACAGAGGCTCAATCGGCTATCGGGAGAGGCATCCGCGGGTTCGTCCGAGCGGAGCTCATCGCCACCGCGCGCACGAGCATCGACCACGCGCGACGACGTCCCAAGGCCAAGATGATGATTGTGGTTCGGTTAGGAAAGGACGCTAATTTCTGCAGCCCATGTAGGGAGCACGGCTAAGCGTCCGTTGGGCTGGGGGAAAGGGAGTGAAAGAGATAGAGAGGAGAGAAAGGCCGTAGTGGTGGGCTCCGGAAATTTAGACCACCTGGGGTTCCTTAACGTGCACTGACAACGCACAGTACACGGGCCTCTGGCATTTTCGCCTCCATCGAAAATGCGACCGCCGCGGCCGGGATCGAACCCGCGTATTTTGGGTGGCAGCCGAGTACCGTAACCACTACACCACCGCGGCGGACAGGCCAAGAGGGCAAGGAAGGATCGTTCCCCGTCCGTGGGCCCGCGAATCCTCGCTGCCAGGTAGCGCTACCGCGGGAACACCAGCGCCATACCCAGCGCAGCGGTGCACATGACGATGACGTCACGTCTCGTGTCCCGCGGGAAAGCCACCTTAGAGGAGCTTTGAGGAAACGCGAGCGCCACGCGATAGACTCATCAGGGGATGTCAACATTCCCACAATATATATATATATATATATATATATATATATATATATATATATATATATATATATATATATATAGGCACTGGATCTTGACATGCAATGAAGTGCCGGTGGGAGATTTCACTTGTGCATAGTTGAACCATTAGGATTCGTAGCGTGCGCGTTAACTAAATTAATCTGGAACTCGGCACGATCTACGATGAACCTCCCGAGCTTCGCCCACTCATCATCATTCACTCCGTGGATATGCTGTAATTTTTTGCTATAGTATGATCGATTTGATTGAAGTAGATTTAAAAAGGCATGAGGAACATTTAAAGAGAGAGAGGGAAAAAATTACAGCATATCCAAGGAGTGAATGATGATGAGTGGGCGAAGCTCCGGACGTTCATCGTAGATCGTGCCGAGTTCCGGATTAATTTAGTTAACGGGCACGCTACGAATCCATATGGTTCAACTACGCACAAGTGAAATCTCCCACCGGCACTTCATTGCAAGTCAAGATCCAGTGCCTATATATATATGGGTGGCCGGTGGGTGGCTCTATATGGGTGGCTCGCTAGAAGACGCTGCCTGCGTCAATCTTGTCTCTCGCGGGTGAGGGCGCGTTCCTCTTCTTTGCTTGCAGGTGGAGTGTTCATCAAAGAAAGACCGTTTCCATAGTCAACGAGCGCCTTTCGCTCTCTCTTACTCTCTCTGTCTCTCTCTCACACAAGACAGCAGATGGAAGAGTGAGAGAGGTAGCGCGCCGGGCGGCACGCGCCGAGCGCGAGCGCGAGCCTCCAGGCGCGCGAGCCTCCCGGCGGCGCGAGCCGCGGCTCCGCCGCATCGAGTGGCTACGTACCACGAGCTAGGAGGGACAGACCCACGGCTTTAGGAGCTTCGCCCTTAAAAAAGTTCTTAAATCTTCTTGCGAGCCTGGTGGCGCACATGTCACCGCCCCGTTACAAAGGGGACGCTCATAGCATCCATCGTGCACCATCCCCATATGTGGGCGCGAGGGTACAGTGTCACCACTGGAGATGCTGGCGATGCGGTCGTTCTGACGTGCAAAGTTGGATCACGTGATCCCACTATCCCTTCTCGCGCCGAGCAGGCCGAGCCTCCGGCGTAGCGGACGGTTCGCACGCGTTTTAAATGGCCATTCTCCAGCGCTTTTAATATCGTTGCTTCGCGTTTATTTCACGTTCCCGGACACCTAGGGACCACAAAAGCTGAAAAGTGCGTGGTATTTTCTAAAAGATGACGTCTGCAAAACGAGCCCAGCCAGTATCACTTCTCCCTTTTTACACTGCAGACGACGACGTGGCCAGCTGCGGGGTGTCATACACAGATCCTCCTTGTATCAGCAGCTGCGGGGTGTCATACGGCTTATTGATGAAGGTGTAGATGCTGCACACTGATATTTTCATTGAAGCATTTAGACCACGATGAGTTACACCTTGCTGCGCACTACTGAATTCAAATGCGTAAACTAATATGTCCGGGTCTTACGCTGTATTTTCGATCGCTATAGGCCCCTTTGTGCAAAATACGGACGGGAGTCATTCGTCGAAAAATTCAGTCATGAACTGGCTCGATCAGGATCGAACATTGCCATGTGACGACCAGTCTTGCATACGCGGGAAAAATAAGCAACAGAAAGGAGAAGCAACGGACAACTGTGCCCCAGGCAGAAGTGTCCTTGGGGTCATACTGGCATCCTAAGGTGAACCCCCTGTCCGAAAATAACACGCTTAAATGAGGCGCGCACGTGCGTATGTCGTGTGTACAACTAAAATGATGTGAGAAAGGTCGCGATTGAATGCAGCTCTATGCCTGCTGCTTTGCTTTCCACACAACGAAGGAACCACTCGCATCGCGCTCCATAGGGGTATGCGTGTTCAGCACGAATACAAATTTGTGAATGCCATGTCTTTGAGTCAACGGTGGCCCCTTGTTGATGCAAACATACAATGAATGAATTGCACGAGGAACACGTCGCACGCCTTTCTTGCGGCCAAAAACTAAGTGCGTTTACCGCAACCACGCGCTAAAACCACCTTGATGCTTACTTTTCATTCATTTTCATTCATCAAAATGCTATCTCATCTAAAAAAAAAAAAAAAAAAACTGCGGAGTCCGCATACCAGACGACAACAGCAGTCAACGCGGTGCCTAAAGCTTTGTAATGAAGCTATTCTTTTTCCGGAAGAGTTAAGTACCTTGTAGTAAAATCAATAACGTAGCCACAACAGTATTTTACAGATATCGTGTAGCTGAAATGAAACGGGCAACAACAATAAAAAGGCGATGCGCAAAGGAGCTTCGTGCTGAGCAAGGCAGTGCTGGCGGAGCAATCCAACTTTGCACGTCACACCGATTGTTCCGCATGGCGGCGCCACGGTATGTCCTCGCTCCGACGAGGCATAAAGTGAGCCAAATCCACTCAACCAATCATCGAGGGAGCTCCCTTCGTACCCCGTGATCAAACAGCCAAAATGGCCGTCTTTCCGCCTGAACGTGTGGCTTAACCCAGGTGAAAGTTTTGTGCTGGTTTCCTGCTGGGAGTTGCTGGTTTCTCATGGAACCAGCAGATAACCTGCTGGTTTCCTGCTGGTTCCAGCAGACTGCATGCTGGTTTTCTGCTGGTTCCCGCACTGTGTGTGCTGTTTTTCTGCTGGTACCAGCAGTCGTGCTGCTGGTTTTGTGCTGGTCCCAGCAGACAGTCTGCTCCCTTGATGGTACCAGCAAGGTGCTTGCTGGTTTTCTGCACTGGTTCTGCTGGTATGTTGCTGGTATGTTGCTGGTTTTCAGTTAAACTTCCATAACGAAATGTACAACTTTGTTCTGTACACCAGTGCACTCCTTTTCCTTTTCTATGCGAAAAGTTTACCTCCGGAAGTAGGCGCGGCCGAGATAGTGGGAAGCGATTGCTGAGCACAAAGTTCGCATTCACAGAAGGTTATTGTAAATATTAGTTTTTATTAAATATGAGGAACTCAAAGTCGACAGAATTTCCCAAGACTTAGAATTGGATAAATGCCATGCAGACATAAAATTTCATTGCTGCCGCTGGCTCCCCAACGTGAGTTTCTGTGCGTGCCGCACCGCGCGTCGGGCCCTTGGGGAAAAAAGCTCGGGGCAATCGGACGTGCACAGAGAGGTCGCAGCTGTTTCGCAGGGTGTGGTTTTTGGCCCACTCTTTACTTCACGGGCGTCACTAGTTGCGTATCTAATCGCCACGCTCAAACAGCAGCCTTAAAACAGTAAGCTAAGCAAACATAACCATAAAAAAAATCACCGCCCAAGCACTCCGTACAAATGGTTAACCAGCGAAGCTGAAATGTGCGGCCCCGGTGTTTAGCAGTGGGTTCAACCCGACACAGACGTAGCAGCCGAAGCCAAAGTGCCGCTGGAGAAACTCTCGCTGAAAGCGGGCGTTCGCCCCGGCGAACGCGCTCCCGCAATCGTCACGTCGACGCTGTTCTGCCCGCAACGCCGCTTCTTCGGCGCGCCATCGTTGCAAGCGCTTGGCATCGCGAGCTAACATCCGTGGCTTACCCATGTGGAAGCTCTCAGTCGAAGCTGATGCGCGCGTGCTCGGCGCCACGGCTGCGACGGGATGTACGACGTCACTCACGGGCCAGCCAATGGCACGCGCGCTTTGGTACGGCGCAGAGAACGACGTCACTGGAAGGCGCAGCCAATGGAGACCGCTCGTGACACAGATGCCGAACGGTTTTTCGTTTCTCCTAGCCATATACAGCTTTCGCTGTAATACAATAAACTAAAAATGGGCCACCTCGCAATAAATCGCACCACATTTGGAAGAACGTGGGCAAAAGTGCGGAAAATAGTGCGCTAGTTTCGTAAGACACACTTCGCCGGCCGGACCCGCCGTGACCAGCGTGGGCAGCTGGCGGGCTGTGCAGTTGCAGTGTTTTTGGACGTGAATCAGGAGCATTTTTGCCTGCGCAGTTCTATTTATGTGGAATTAGTGTCGGACAGTTTCTTTTCTTGAAGAAGTATGACTTCAGACCAACGTACGACGGCTGTTTCCGCCTACGGCTACAGGGATATAAGCATCCATTGTGTGCGGGATGATCTGCGCTGCTTCACTTGGCCATGGTGCAGGCATCTGAAGGTAATTATTTCCCTTACTTTTCGAGTGCAAGGTGCTCTGCATACCAGAGGGAGAAACATACCACAACGACAGTGGGTTGACACGAAGGAACGTTGCATTGTTTTCGGCATGGCGCACTGTACAAGACGATGGCGGTTTGTGACTGACTGTGTTTGCACTGTTTTCTGTTTGTTTTTGAAGCATCGCTAAATGCCAGTGCCATGCAAAACTTGTGTCTTGAACAGCATAAGTAGCTATGAAGCAAATATGCTCGTGTGACAGCCTCTCCCCAAAAAAGGCGCACAAAATGCCGTGTTTGCAGTAAGTATAAACCAGAACATACAGCCTTCGTAGGCATACGAACTTGAGCAGAAATAAGGATGTCTGTGCGTTAAGCTTACTGGCGAGTAGCTTTTTTTTTTTGGGGGGGGGGGGGGGGATGCTTCTGCGGGTGGCGAAATTCTCCGTAAGAGCTCCGCATAAAGTGTCATGAGCTTCTGATGAATTCTGATCTGAATTTAGAATTGTGTAAAGCGATTTACACTAATAGTTGCGCTGCACTGCTCTGCCCGATGTTTCAAGGTGCATCGAAGGGCCGCCGCGGTGGTACGTAATTACACTAGTAATTTCGTGAGTTCGTCCTTCCGTTCAGTCGGAGGCCGAACACTAGGCTGAAGTGAGGAGTCCGACGGGGAAGTTCTTGAAGAAAGATTTTATAAGCACTGAATATTTACAGGTAAAGCAACGCAAGGTAAACTTATGTGTATGGAACAATATTTACAACATGGGACTTTCTGCCCGGGCTACGCCCGGCCTCGAGCGACTCGAGTGCTGCCTCGCAGCTTGCCAGCCAGAAAGGACCCCTCTTCCAGCACGCCATACCGTTTTTGTAAAGGAAGGGGAGGCGACGCGCTGCCCGTCGCCACTCACTGTTCCGAGAAGCGCTGCCCGCGCTGCGCCCGTCATGGGTTCACCCCCCCCCCCCCCCCCGCCCGCTGGATCCCTTCTGGGAACCGTCTCCTGCGCTCCCGGTTCGCGGTACGTCTTCTGCTGTGGCTGGCATGCACGGCCCGGCACCGACGGCGCTCCGCTGCCACCTCCCCCGCTGAGTTCCTTACCCTTACAACACTGCTCGGGTGCTGACTTGAAAGGCGTACGTGGGCGAAATGCTAGAAGAACGGTGTACTGTGCAATCTGGACGCAAAGGACCCCAGGTGGCCAAATTTCCGGACTCTATGGAGTGCCTCATATCATATCGTGGTTTTGGCTTGTGAAACCCCAGAAATTATGAACAGGTGCATTGAAGGCGTGCTTCATTTAAAATTCGTTCATTTTAGAATATACGTGGTGAAGACACCTGCTATGACTGTTATTTGGTGGTCTAGTGCTCAAAAAATGCAATGATTGTTGACTTGATGAGCAGTTTTTCTATGCATCGGCTTAGCTTGTACTACAATTTTCAGTTTGTAGTGTCTAAGAATCACAGTATTTACAGCAACACAGTAGCTGAATACTAGTGTGTGGTAGTAATCTGCAACTACTTAGCGCAGCTGTTTTATTTCCTACAAGTTCAATTTTATTTTTTCTGAACTTATTGAATGTTGCATGCTAATGTCAACAGGCGGCTTTTGTTTCACCGAGTTGTAAAATTGCATTAGGGCGCATGTGATTGCTATAAAACCCACTATTGAAAGGTTGCCTTGCTTGGTTTAATTTTCTTGTGTAATAGCAAAATTTAACAAACATAATTTTTGACATCATTTCTATGGCTACATTGCTTCAGGTATCCCTTGGCAACAACATGCGGCTTCAGAAAGCTGCATCTGAACATTTGATACAGCGCCCGAAGGATAGAATTTTCGTTCGCAAACCATCTTCGTGCATGTTTTCAACTGAAAACGTCATCAACGAAAATGTCATGGGAAGAAGGGAAAAGGAGCGCCAACCACTGTTGGAGCATGCCAGGTATGATGCTCTGAAGGTACGCGATAACCCAAAAGAATATAGTTTAGTTGATACATTGATTTTTATTTATTTATTTATTTATTTATTTATTTATTTATTTATTTATTTATTTATTTATTTGAAATACGCTCAAGGTACATGCAGTACATTATAGAGGGGAGAGGCAAGAACACGATTATATGTAACGCGGAACAAGGTAGGAAGGAAGAAAAAAAGAAAACGCATAACAATCAAGTCAATACAGTATTAATGTACACTAAAGACAAGAAGTAAATAACACCGATTTAAACACTGGTTATCCAAAACTTAATGCTCGATTGAGTAAATCAGGCATGAATCTGTAATAATAAGTAAAAACACAAGGGCATGAACTCAGGGCACCAAATAACAAAAGAAAAGATGGCTAAACTCTAGATCATGTTCATAATAGCGTGTTTGAAAAGGACTGGATCGCGTATGTTCACTATAGATGATGGTAGATTATTCCAATCGACTGATGTTTTGGGAAGAAATGACATCACATATGGTTATATGTGATGTTTTGGCATAATTCACAATCTTATATATTTAGTCAGGTGACATATTTGTATGTATACTCCACATATTTGTAATTCAATGATGCTTACCTTCATGCATTATTTACAGTACTGGAACTGAACCTGTGTGAATGTTCTATACTTTCTTTTTACTCTGTTTCGATGAAAAAACGCTTTCTGTGGACAGCAAATGATCAAATGGACAGCTCGGCTATATTTTGTATGCATGCGTGGTGTAAAGACCGTGAAGGTGCCCCTTTCTCAAGAGCCCTGTCTTGAAACAAGGGCTAGTTCTCGCTTCGAAACTGCTCCAGACCAAGGTCCTGGAACAGGTCTATCGCGAGGACGGGCCCCGCAACGATGCGAGCTCCCGGAAACGGAGACACCAATGGGCGACCCAAAGCTCCCCATGTGAGCTGGGCAGAAACCGCCTCCGGGGCGCGCGCGCGG